>CM053030.1:111081838-111314611 GCA_028564925.1 Lithobates sylvaticus | reverse complement strand
GATGTAAGGGCAGACTTAGATGGAGATTCTGATGGGGACGATGTCTCTGATGGGCTCAAGGTTTCTTTAAGTGATTTCACTGAAGCTTTTTCTCTGTTGTTTTCAATCATATCAGGCTGATTTTAAAAAAATACATTAAAAGTAAAATATTAATTAATTAAAATTAGATTTGTTAACTTATAAAACAGTTTTTTTTTTCAATCTGCAAATATTTGTAAAATATACAATGTGGCCCTCCTAATGAAAAGTTTAGAGACTCCTGTATTAGATACATGAGTAAGAGAAGCCATATTACGCAGTAATCAAATCCTTACAGAGGATGAAAAACTTTGGAAGTGATGCCACAAATGAGAACATTTGGTAAGATGACAGAAATCAATCAAAGAGTAGCAGATGTCACCAAGCCAGCCTTTGTTTTAGGACTTGTCAGGGTAGGACTTAGGTCCATCTCATTATTTCATCCCATTGTCATTAATGGTGTGTCTTTACAGGTTCTCCTCCCTAGATCTTGCAACCTGATCAGTCCCCAAACTGCTCCAACTAAGCACGGATGGAGGTCTAACCCACAGAAGGTCTATGTAGATTTCTACTGTAACACACAACTAGAGGTGGTTAAATATTATATAGTACACCAAGTCCCACAGATGGGACATTACTGGAGTATTGATGGCACAAGTCCTACGTGGTTAGAGCTGTTGCCTTGTTACACTGGAGCCTTGGTTGATTTGTATGAGTTTCATCCAGGTGCTCCGGTTTGCTTCCACAATTCAAAAACATACTTGTACATTCATTAATATCTTCCCAAACAGGGACCAGTGAATGTGTATGACTGCTATAAGGGCCTGAGATTGGGGGTTATTTACAAAAGGCAAATCCACTTTGCACTACGAGTGCAAACTACAAGTGCAAAGTGCACTTGAAATTGCACTGGAAGTGCAGTCGCTGTAGATCCGAGGGGGACATGCAAGGAAAATAAAAAACAGCATTTTAGCTTGCACATGATTAGATGATAAAATCAGCAGAGCTTCCCCTCGTTTCAGATCTACCCCTCAGATTTACACAGACTGCACTTCCAAGTGCACTTTGCAATATGTTACTTTTTTTTATGTCATGAGACAGTGGCACTAACATGCAGCACTGTGTCAGTAGCTTTTTATTAATTTATTTATTAACAATTATTTATTTTTACAATTTATATATATATATTTTTTTTTAGAATGCTTTTTTTTGGGGGGGGGGGGGGGGTAGATGACGGTGTCAGTGATTTTTTAAATCTTTTTTACAATTTAACTTTTAAAAATAGTTAATACAATTCTTTCTTTTTTTATTATTATTATTATTATTTTTATCTGCCCTGTTGGGGGGGGGGGGGGCTTTGGTGAGATTTCAAGGGTCTAAACAGACCCCTGACATTTCCCCTTTGAAACAGGGAAAGGGAATAAGGACACAGATTCCCCAGTTCCTTTCTCTGCAGCCTCAGCTGCACTGCATATCAATGGACAGAGGCTCCTGTTCATTCATAAACTGAAGCATCAATGCTCAGTTATAAATGGACAGAGTCAGTGATCAAATATGTAATTTACTGGCTCCTTCCTCCACTCTCCATCCTGACAGATCTGGGACAGGGGGGGGACTGGAGGAGGACCAGGGGAGCACAGAGGGGGACCGAAGAAGGACTCAACGGGGGACCAAAGGAGGACAGGGACAGGAGGAGGACAGGGAAGGGGACCAGAGGAGGACAGGGAAGGGGACCAGAGGAGGATCGGAGGAGGACCTGGAGGACCCGGGGAGCCAAAGGGGGATACAGGTTGGGGGGTGATCAGAGTGCAGCAGTGGGGGGGTTACAATTACCAATCTCCCTGTGTGGCTTTCAATAAGCTGAAAGCCGTGAGAAGGAGAGGAAGAGAACTGACTGTCAGCTGCATTATTGAAAGCCACACAGGGGGATCGGTGCTTTTAACTCCCCCACCACCGCACCGATCATCTCAGAGGCTGCCCAGGTATCGGATTAGGCATCGGAGCATTTGCACGAGTACAAGTACATGTGCAAATGCTCGGTATGTGCACCGATACTGATACTAGTATTGGTATCGGTGCAACCCTACTAAATACTTTTTTCCCTTTAAATGTGACTGGTAAATGATCTTTAAACCTAATGCCTGGTGCACACGATGAGATTATCAGATGACTGATCGTCCATTTTTTTTTGCATGCTAATCTCATATCGAAAATAAAGAATTTACTAAAAGGTACAAACATTTTTATACAACAGAATATAAATTTGGCAGTGATGTAATGTGTTGTAGTGTATTTGTATTGTATTTTCAAATGGCAACTGTACGGATTAAACAAAAATCGTACAATCTGGTATCATATGAGAAAGATTTACATGCTTGTCCGATCTAATAATATCGGATGAACGTCGTGATCGGCTCTCGAAAGCTCTGTACGTACGATCAGATTATCGTGCAATCGCGTCGAAAGCAGTATTTTCTGATCCTGTGTACGGTTCTTAAGACTGATGTTGGATAAAAGTCTCCTGATGGTCTTTGGGATTCTTGGAAAGGAACACGATCCGGTCGAGTTCATAACATTGGCCAATCACTAATAATTTCCCTGGCAGTGGGACTGCCTGCACACAACTCCCTATCCCACCACCATAGCTCTAACACCTGTACCACCAGAGCAGTAATGGTGAACCTTGGCACCCCAGATGTTTTGAAACTACATCTCCTATGATGCTCATGCAGTCTGTAGTGTAGATGAGCATCATGGGAAATGTAGTTCCAAAACATCTGGGATGACAAGGTTCGTCATCACAGTAATGACATTCACAATATTACAATATCTTAACAAAATGTGAAATGTTTGCATTGAGTGTATTTGCTGTTGTTTCATCTTATCAATTTAAAATGGTTGATCCTGTGTACTTTGCAGGCTAATTATCACGCAATCAGTTTCTGCAATGCTGCTTATTATGGTTCTCTAATAAGATAGATGTATCACTATAGAAGATCCGTGTTACAGAGTTGTAACTAGAAATCACAGGTTTCCTAGCAAAATATTTCACGGACCTGCTAACAGCATATATTCATGGAACCCAGTGGACACAGTTCATTCTTTTAAACCAAGAGAAGACAGAAAAAGCAGAAAAAAACAACATCAGTAGGAATAAAGAAGAACTGTCCCCACATTCATTGTCAGTAGAAGGAATAAATGGCCAAGCATCAGTGGTCAATAGGAAAAAATAATACCTCACCAGTGATCAGAAGTAAGAAAAATGCTGCAGTGATCAGTGGGTGGAAAAAAATACCTATACGTGGTCAGTGGGAGGAAAAAAGTACCCCAACATCAGTGGGAAGAAAAAAATGCCCTAGTGTCAGTAGGAGAGCAAATAATACACCAGAAAATGCTCCAGCATTGGTGGTCAGAAAGAGAAAAAATGGCTCAGCGTTAGTAGCAAGAAAGAGGAAAAAAAATGCCACACCATTGGTGGTCAGTAGGATAAAAATGTTCCCTGATGTCAGCAGTTGGTATTAGGAAGAAAAAAGTTCCTTTGTCAGTAGCCAATAGGAGAGATGCCCCAACATTGTAGTCAGTGGCAGGAAAAATATTAAATGCTTTGGAGGGAGCTGGGGGCTCTGCAGTGGCACTGTGGGGGACTCTAACGGAGGCTCTGGGCCTCTAAGGGATGCTGGAAAACAGTGTGGTGCTGAGGCCTCTGAAGTGGGCTGAGGCAATGGAGGCTTTGTAGCAGGTTGAGGACCTCTGCGGCAGACTTGAGGGTACTATAAAGGTATAGGGGTTCTGCAGCAATCTGCAGGGGGATATGAGGGCTGAGGGGTTATGTAAGGGGACACAATGGTGGAATGGGGCCTCTGTAGAGGGGAAGGGAGGTTTTGTTGGTAAAAGGAGGGCTGGGAAGTATTACAGAGGGCTGGGGGTACAGTTATGTTAGGGGCTCCCCAATTACTGTTCAGACCTGCCATCAGCATGAGTGCTCCACAGGAAGTGAAGGTTGAATTTGACCTGGGGAGAGGAAGAACATAACGTTGATCCCCAGTGGGTCCCCATGCTAACAAGAGGCCTGTAGATGCTCTGATTCAGGAAAGGAATTGATCTAAAATGTCTAAAATGTCTCCCCATGATACCAGATGGAGGCTCAGCCAGTGCTCAGCCAGACCATACAGCATTACAGCAGTGAGCACTCTACAGAGTGTCCTGGACATGTGACACTCTCTGCTCCACAAAGCTTATGGATGCCCAACACCATCACAATCTACCTGGAAGACTCCTAGGAATCAATTCAGTGTCAGCTGTACATCATGAAAAGTTCATGAGGAGGACTGGGACTTCCCTTTAAATGCTTATTCTATATTAGTCCTCTCTCACCACAGCCACACACCACATGTCAAGAAGATGACCAACTAAAGCTGTCCAAAAGACTGTTTTGCAATCATGAACCTTTAGAAGGATCTCTGTTGAAAAAGTTGATTTTACAGATGGACAGTACATCACATAAACAATTCTACCCCCAAACTGTTGCCCGGACGGCAGCTGAGCAAAGCTTGTTAGTTAAAGCTGAACCAACAGCTGGGCAAAATCCCCTCAGGAGTAGAGCAATCAATATTTTACAGTAATGTACATGAATATTCCACCTCTATTGAGAAAAGCAAGTCTCTGCCTTAATGTAAGTGACCATACAAATTTACAGGAAACCTTCTGGGAGTGTGCCAGATTAAAGTTCTAAGAACCCTCACTGCTGTCCAAAACAGGTCAAATCCTATTGACTGACAAGGCAAACAGGTCTGTTTCCTCTATTCAATAGCCCAGAAGGCTGAAAGATCAGAGCACAGCGAAGAAAGAATATCTAACAATAGGTAACTGTGGAAAAGGCAGTGATATGCATACTGCACTCTATATTCATGAGTGATAAAATGGCACTTGGATACTCACCAGTGACAGAAAAATGCTACTAAAACTCATTTAAAGTTTGTTAACCCAACAACAAACATTTTATATATTGCAGCTTACCAGATCTCAGATGTGGTGGCTGTTTTTTTGTTTCAGGCTTTGTTTTCCATTGTTTCCACTGCTGACCCTGACAGTAAAGCCTGGTACATACTAATAGTTTTTTTCCTTCAACACTGTCGGAGCCGCTGTACTAACAGTCCGAGGTTAATACAGCGATCTCCCCCGTTGAGCTGTTGTGATGTGACAGGGGGATGGCCCGTCCTCTGCCAGTAGATTCTGTTTAGCGCTCTCAGCCATTAGCCAGTCAGCTGCTGGTTTTCCAGCATGCTCGTCCGACAGAAGCCAGCCAAACTGCCAGCTTCTGTCGGACCGGTGACATACACTCGGCCCGAATGTCGGGCGATTTTTATGTCTCCTGACTTTCAGGCCATGTGTACTGGGCATAAAGCAGGCCATAGACAAGTCAAAACCTGAATGTTCTGTTGAGCTAAAGGCTAAAATAGCTAATACCATTGTGCTATCAATTGTTTCATTATTCTAATAAAAATGAATGATGCAGACAACATTGAGGTTGATTCAATAAAGCATTTGCAACACTTTTCTGGCGTTATGGCTGTATTAAAAATCCCTGCACCAAATTCTTAAAAGCTATGTGACCGTTTTCTTGCAATTTGCAAATCGTGCGACAAATTCAGGTAGCTCTTATATGCACATTTTTACATTCTGGAGCTATGACTGTGACAAATTCAATAGAAAATAACACCATATTAGTGACTGGAAAAATTGACTTTTTCCATGATGAAGTAAATTGAGCCATTTGTGTGAGCATTGTGTTGCACACAAAAATCTGTCTGAGACAAAGTCTGAGACAATTCTTCTACAGATTTAAAATATATTTTTTTATTATTATCAAGAATAAAGCATTTTCCAGAAAAGGGGGTGCTTATATTTTTTATATATTGGGATATGGGGTACTAAGTCCAAGATCTATCTCTTTTTTTAAGGTTTCTATTCATAGGATGTGGTACCCCCTTCCTCCCTTGTTCCCTTAAGTATTGGTAGTGAGTCCTGTATTTCCTAGTACAAGTACATAAATCTTTTCACCATTTGCTGGATGGATAAGTCGTCAGATTTCTAATAAGTGTCTTTGACAGTCTGTAATAATTCTAGGGATTGTTTAAAGCTGCCTTTTTTGAAACCAGGGTGGCTTGAGGATTCTTTTGGGGTGCCTTGGCAAAATTCCAAAAAATTGGCCAAAAATGATATACCTGCCAGCGGGTGGATGAAGCCTGCCTTTTAGTTACACAAAGCGACAGGTTTTCATTGTGCACCATTACAACCTTCTAGCTGCCGGAGTCCTAACGACCATTGGCATAATCGGTTGATAAGGAAGATGTCAGTTGCCTGCATAGCATCCTTGTTTGCGTCTCCCCTGTCCCTCTCTATCAGCGTTGGGGTCACATTAGCTGAGTGACGGGGAAAAACTGAGGGAGAAGAGAAACATTGGAATACTAGTCAGTAGCAGTTTGCAAAAGTGCATTTGCTTTGGAAGAAAAAAATCACCACTAACGTTGGGTGTCCTACATGTGTGGATGTTTCTGCATTATGTAAGAATAGTTTTTAAATTTTAGAATGGGATGCCTCAAGATCGTCCTTTTTTTTTAAAGTGTGCCTTGACTGAAAAAAGGTTGAGAATTGCTGGTTTAAGGTATCAGTTTAGTACCAAGGAAGTTACTAGAGCACTGGATATCTGGTAGGATCATAAGGAATTTGTCTGTACTTGGAGAAAATTTAAGGACCGGTAAGCTGGTATGTATGTATTACATTTTTGTTCTTGGGTCTAGACATACTATAGGGTAACCGTTGGATGGATATTGGGCTACCTGTGATTTAAAATAAAATAAATAAAGTATAATAGATAATAGTTTGACTAATTATAACCAATTAACACAGTTCACTCTCACACCTAATTTACAGCACAATACCTAACAATCTGAAAATGTCTATGCCCACTCACTCCACTACACCATGCTATTCCTTTTAAAGCAATGGGCATCATCATCTTCATCATCATCATTAGGGATGAGCCGAACACCCCCGGGTTCGGTTCGAACCAGAACCTTCGAACGGACCGAAAGTTCGCGCGAAATTTTCGAACCCTATACGTTATAATGGACGCGAACGTTCGAAATCAAAAGTGCTAATTACAACGGCCAATATGCATGTTAATGTCATAAAACAGGTTTGGGGACCCGGGTCCTGCCCCAGGGGACATATATCAATGCAAAAAGAACTTTTAAAAACTAACGTTTTTTCGGGAGCAGTCATTTTAATGATGCATAAAGTGAAAAAAAAAAAAGTGAAATTTTCCTTTAAATATGGTACCTGGGGGGTGTCTAAAGTATGCCTGTGAAGTGGCATGTGTTTCCCGTGTTTAGAACTGTCCTTGCACAAAATGACATTTGTAAAGGAAAAAAAGAAGCCATTTAAAACCACTTGCGGCTTTAGGTTTGTTCTTAAGTAGAATCTGAACAGGTACATTATGAAGTGTAGCTCCATCCCAAAAAAATCTATTTTTAAGCTTTTTGGAGAACATAGGGAGGGGTTATCACCCCTGTAACATTTGCTGTCTTTGCACATCTGTTCAGAACATGTCACCTCACTTTCCGTCCCAATGACAAATGTTTTTGGAAAAGTGGGGTTTTAATTGAAACAAGGATTGGTGATAAAGTATTAGTAGAGAGGAGATACCTTTTTCCCAAATTAAATCTAACAGGATAGAATTTCCCTTCCTAGGGGTAGATTTCCTCTCACTTCCTGTTTTCTCTTTCCATTTGCAAGTAGGAGTCGTTTGTAAGTTGGATGTTTGAAAGTAGGGGCCTGGCGTATATACTCTGCAGAAATTTGCCCTATTAGATGTTGGTGTAGCCACAAGACTGGTGGGCACAGGAATGGGCCCTGCTGTGAGTTAATAGATCAAGATTTGTAATTGCATGCACCTGTTGAACAGGGCAGAAAAATTGGGGGTGGTGGTGGTGGTGGTGGTGGACGGTGTTGCCACAAGACTGTAAGCTCTCACAGTTACTCTTGGTGGGCGCAGGAATGGGCCCTGCTGTGAGTTATTAGATCAAGATTTGTAATTGCATGCACCTGATGAACAGGGCAGAAAAATTGGGCCTTTGGCGGTGGTGGTGGACGGTGTTGCCACAAGACTGTAGGCCCTCATAGTTACTCTTGGTGGGCGCAGGAATGGGCCCTGCTGTGAGTTATTAGATCAAGATTTGTAATTGCAAGCACCTGATGAACAGGGCAGAAAAATTGGGCCTTTGGCGGTGGTGGTGGACGGTGTTGCCACAAGACTGTAGGCCCTCACAGTTACTCTTGGTGGGCGCAGGAATGGGCCCTGTTGTGAGTTATTAGATCAAGATTTGTAATTGCAAGCACCTGATGAACAGGGCAGAAAAATTGGGCCTTTGGCGGTGGTGGTGGACGGTGTTGCCACAAGACTGCAGGCCCTCATAGTTACTCTTGGTGGGCGCAGGAATGGGCCCTGCTGTGAACTATTAGATCAAGATTTGTAATTACCCGCCCCTGTTAAACAGGGGCTGAAAAATTGTGCCTTAGGCACTGGTGCTGGTGCCACAACACTGCAACCCCTCACAGAGACTGTACTTGGAGCACAGCAGTCACACGTGTTGCGAAGCATTTTTTTTAAAAATTGGAAGTACACGCCCCTGTTAAACAGGGGCTGAAAAATTGTGCCTTAGGCACTGGTGCTGGTGCCACAACACTGCAACCCGGCCCTCACAGATACTGTACTTGGAGCACAGCAGTCACACGTGTTGCGAAGCATTTTTTTTAAAAAATTGTAAGTACCCGCCCCTGTTAAACAGGGGCTGAAAAATTGTGCCTTAGGCACTGGTGCTGGTGCCACAACACTGCAACCCGGCCCTCACAGATACTGTACTTGGAGCACAGCAGTCACACGTGTTGCGAAGCATTTTTTTAAAAAATTGTAAGTACCCGCCCCTGTTAAACAGGGGCTGAAAAATTGTGCCTTAGGCACTGGTGCTGGTGCCACAACACTGCAACCCGGCCCTCACAGATACTGTACTTGGAGCACAGCAGTCACACGTGTTGCGAAGCATTTTTTTAAAAAATTGTAAGTACCCGCCCCTGTTAAACAGGGGCTGAAAAATTGTGCCTTAGGCACTGGTGCTGGTGCCACAACACTGCAACCCGGCCCTCACAGATACTGTACTTGGAGCACAGCAGTCACACGTGTTGCGAAGCATTTTTTTTAAAAAATTGTAAGTACCCGCCCCTGTTAAACAGGGGCTGAAAAATTGTGCCTTAGGCACTGGTGCTGGTGCCACAACACTGCAACCCGGCCCTCACAGATACTGTACTTGGAGCACAGCAGTCACACGTGTTGCGAAGCATTTTTTTAAAAAATTGTAAGTACCCGCCCCTGTTAAACAGGGGCTGAAAAATTGTGCCTTAGGCACTGGTGCTGGTGCCACAACACTGCAACCCGGCCCTCACAGATACTGTACTTGGAGCACAGCAGTCACACGTGTTGCGAAGCATTTTTTTAAAAAATTGGAAGTACACGCCCCTGTTAAACAGGGGCTGAAAAATTGTGCCTTAGGCACTGGTGTGGTGGCATGGATCATTGAGGAGGAGGAAGAGGATAGTCAGTGAACATAAGAGGACAGTCACTCAGCATCAGCATAGGCAGTCTTGAAGGGATGTGACATTAAAAATTATTCGGTTATATCCGCCTCAGGTGCCTGGTAGCTGGTGGTGATCCAAGACTGATTCATTTTGATGAATGTCAGTCGATCAACCGAGGCGGTGGACAGGCGCACCCTATGATCAGTCACAAAATCCTCCAGCAGCACTGAATGTGCGTTCGGAAAGAACGCTGGAGGCAGGACAGGCCAGTAGCTCAATTGCATACTGTGCAAGCTCTGGCCAGTGATCCATCCTCAGGACCCAGTAAGCCAGAGGATTTTCGGTGGGAAAGGTGTCCAAGTCTGACCTTGCCCCAAGGTATTCCTGCACCATGTATATCAGACGCTGGCGATGGTTGCTGGAAACCGATCATACCTTGGGGCTGCGGACTAAAAAATTGTCTGAACGCATCGGTCAGACGTCCACCTTCCCCACCGCTCCTTCTGCTACTGACCGAAGCCTCAGCAACTCGTCGCCCAGGACCAGGAGTTTGTAACCTCCCAGTTTCTGGGAACGCGTTGCACAGACCTTTCTGCAAGGCCTCCCTGAGATGTCTCATCCTCTGCTCCCTCTGCGACGGCAAGATAAGGTCCGCAACCTTACCCTTGTACCGCGGATCAAGGAGAGTGGCCAGCCAGTAATGGTCCCTCTCCTTGATCCGAAGAACACGAGGATCCTTCCGCAGGCTTTGCAGGATCAGGGAGGCCATGCAGCGTAGGTTAGCTGAGGCATTCGGTCCGGAGTCTTCTGGGTCACTGAGGATGACATGATCGCCAGCCACCTCCTCCCAGCCACGTACAAGTCCACTGGTTTGTTGGGACTGTACATCATCCCTAAAAGACTGCTGCTGCTGATGCTGAGTGCCAGGCTCCACCTCCATGCTCACACAATCCTCCTCCTCCTCCTCCTCATCCTCTTCCTGTGTGATGGGTGGGACAGAAGGAACACTGTCCGGATAAAGGGGGCCTTGAGAGGCAAGGAAGTCCTCCTCTTCCTGCCTCTGTTCTGCCTCAAGTGCCCTGTCCATTATCCCACGCAGCGTATGCTCCAACAGGTGGACAAGAGGGACAGTGTCACTGATGCATGCACTGTCACTGCTCACCATCCTCGTGGCCTCCTCAAATGGTGAGAGGACAGTGCATGCATCCCTGATCATGCTCCACTGACGTGGGGAAAAAAAACCAAGCTCCCCTGACCCTGTCCTGGTGCCGTAGTCGCAAAGGTACTCATTGATGGCCCTCTGCTGCGTGTGCAGTCGCTGCAGCATGGCCAACGTTGAGTTCCACCTGGTGGGCATGTCACATATTAGGCGGTTCTTGGGCAGGTTCAGCTCCTTTTGCAGCTCAGTCAGCCGAGCACTGGCATTATAAGATCGGCGGAAATGCACACAGACTTTCCTGGCCTGCCTCAGGACATCCTGTAAGCCTGGGAACCTGCCCAAGAACCGCTGCACCACCAGGTTGAGGACGTGAGCCATGCAGGGCACATGGGTGAGCTGCCCCTGTCGCAGGGCGGAGAGGAGGTTGGTGCCATTGTCAGAAACGACCATTCCTGGCTTAAGCTGACGTGGCGTCAACCACCTCTCGGCCTGCCCCTGCAGAGCTGCCAGAACCTCTGGCCCAGTGTGGCTCCTGTCCCCCAAACACACCAGCGCAAGCACGGCATGGCATCTTTTTGCCTGCGTACTTGCGTAGCCCCTTGTACGCCTACGGAGCACCGCTGGTTCCAAGGACAGAGCACTGGAGGAAGAAGAAGAGGAGGGGGTGGAGGAGAGAGGTGTGTCACAACCAGTAGCAGTAGTCGCGTTTTGGAGGCGTGGTGGCGGAACAACCTCCAACACTACTGCACCTTGTCCTGCATCCCTCCCAGCTGCCAATAGAGTGACCCAATGGGCCGTGAAAGAAAGGTACCGTCCCTGTCCATGCCTGCTGGACCATGAGTCAGCGGTAATATGCACCTTACCGCTGACCGCCCTGTCCAGCGAGGCATGGACATTGCCCTCCACATGCCGGTAGAGAGACGGAATCGCCTTCCGCGAGAAAAAGTGGCGTTTGGGAACCTGCCACTGAGGAACCGCACATTGAACAAACTCACGGAAGGGGGCCGAGTCTACCAACTGAAAAGGCAGCAGTTGAAGTGCTAGCAATTTAGCAAGGCTAGCATTCAACCGCTGGGCATGTGGATGGCTGGGAGTGTACTTCTTTCTACGGTCCAGCAGCTGGGGCAGGGAAATTTGCCTGCTGCAATCGGACGTCGGTGTACTGCAAGTACTTGGTTGTGACACACCTAATTCTACACCTTCAGTCCTCTCAGAGCAGCTTTCAGAGAGGACTGAAGGTGTAGTGGGGATGGAGATCCCAGCTGAGGAGGAGCAAGGAGAGGTCCGCTTAGTTCTTTGGTGTGGGTCTTTTATGTGTGCCTGCCAACGAGCTGCATGGCAGGTCGCCATATGTCTGGTCATGCTTGTCGTGCCCAAGCGGCTGATGTTTTGGCCATGCGAGATACGCTTGAGACAAATATTGCAAATAGCAGTGGTGCGATCTGCTGCACTCGTCTCAAAAAAGGCCCACACCAAAGAACTTTTCTGATAACGTGCAGAGGCAGCGCCCTGCACAGGCGGAGCTCTGCGGTGTTGTACAGTTGCTGTGCTGGCCTCTACCTGGCCTCCAGGGGGCATCCTGCCTCGTTGGACATGTGACGCCGCATCCTCCTCCTCCTCGTCCTCCTCCTCATCCTCTCTCCCTTGAGGCACCCACGTGGAGTCAGTGACCTCATCATCCCCTCCCTCTTCACCACTAGAGCAAACCTGGCAGTAAGCTGCAGCTGGTGGAACAGTACTGCCAGATTCCTCAAGCTGGGTATCGTCATCCGAGCCTTCGAATCGTTGGGCATCCTCCTGGAGCATGTACCCAACACTGTGCTCAAAGAGTTCGGGGGGACTCCTCAGGAGGACATGGTGGGTCTAGGGAAGGGGTGGCTGATGATGCTCTGTCAGTACCCTGAGCCTGGGTGAGAGAGGATGAGGAGGATGAGGAGGGCTTGGTCATCCATTCTACCAAGCCTTCAGCATGATGCGGCTCCACATGTCCAGCTGCCGAAAACAAAGACGCGCGTGTCCCATGGCCACGTGCTGATGACGATGCACGACCACGTCCACGTCCACGGCCACGTCCACTAGAAACAGAGCCTGCCTGCCCTGTGTTCTTGGCTCTGCACGCTCTGCCTCCCCTTGGCGGTCTTCCAGCCATTGTAGTCGGTAGTCCTGTGGGTGCTGCTGAGAAGAATATATAGGAGCTCTGTGTGATGCCACTAACACACTAGAAGTCCTATGGGTGCTTCTGCAAAGAAAATAGAGGAGCTCTGTGTGATGCCACTAACACACTAGAAGTCCTGTGGGTGCTGCTGAGAAGAATATATAGGAGCTCTGTGTGATGCCACTAACACACTAGAAGTCCTATGGGTGCTTCTGCAAAGAAAATAGAGGAGCTCTGTGTGATGCCACTAACACACTAGAAGTCCTGTGGGTGCTTATGCAAAGAAAATAGAGGAGCTCTGTGTGATGCCACTAACACACTAGAAGTCCTGTGGGTGCTTATGCAAAGAAAATAGAGGAGCTCTGTGTGATGCCACTAACACACTAGAAGTCCTGTGGGTGCTTATGCAAAGAAAATAGAGGAGCTCTGTGTGATGCCACTAACACACTAGAAGTCCTGTGGGTGCTGCTGAGAAGAATATATAGGAGCTCTGTGTGATGCCACTAACACACTAGAAGTCCTATGGGTGCTTCTGCAAAGAAAATAGAGGAGCTCTGTGTGATGCCACTAACACACTAGAAGTCCTGTGGGTGCTTCTGCAAAGAAAATAGAGGAGCTCTGTGTGATGCCACTAACACACTAGAAGTCCTGTGGGTGCTGCTGAGAAGAATATATAGGAGCTCTGTGTGATGCCACTAACACACTAGAAGTCCTATGGGTGCTTCTGCAAAGAAAATAGAGGAGCTCTGTGTGATGCCACTAACACACTAGAAGTCCTGTGGGTGCTTATGCAAAGAAAATAGAGGAGCTCTGTGTGATGCCACTAACACACTAGAAGTCCTGTGGGTGCTGCTGAGAAGAATATATAGGAGCTCTGTGTGATGCCACTAACACACTAGAAGTCCTATGGGTGCTTCTGCAAAGAAAATAGAGGAGCTCTGTGTGATGCCACTAACACACTTCAAGTCCTATAGGTGCTTCTGGGAACAAAATATAGCTCTGTGTGTGTGATGGGACTAACACACTTCAAGTCCTATAGGTGCTTCTGGGAAGAAAATATAGCTCTGTGTGTGTGATGGGACTAACACACTTCAAGTCCTATAGGTGCTTCTGGGAAGAAAATATAGCTCTGTGTGTGTGATGGGACTAACACACTTCAAGTCCTATAGGTGCTTCTGGGAAGAAAATATAGCTCTGTGTGTGTGATGGGACTAAAACACACTTCAAGTCCTATAGGTGCTTCTGGGAACAAAATATAGCTCTGTGTGTGTGATGGGACTAACACACTTCAAGGCCTATAGGTGCTTCTGGGAACAAAATATAGCTCTGTGTGTGTGATGGGACTAACACACTTCAAGTCCTATAGGTGCTTCTGGGAAGAAAATATAGCTCTGTGTGTGTGATGGGACTAACACACTTCAAGTCCTATAGGTGCTTCTGGGAACAAAATATAGCTCTGTGTGTGTGATGGAACTAACACACTTCAAGTCCTATAGGTGCTTCTGGGAACAAAATATAGCTCTGTGTGTGTGATGGGACTAACACACTTCAAGTCCTATAGGTGCCTCTGGAACAAAATATAGCTCTGTGTGTGTGTGATGGGACTAACACACTTCAAGTCCTATAGGTGCTTCTGGGAACAAAATATAGCTCTGTGTGTGTGATGGGACTAACACACTTCAAGTCCTATAGGTGCTTCTGGGAAGGAAATAAAGGTCTGTGTGATGGGACTAACACACTTCAAGTCCTATAGGTGCTTCTGGGAAGAAAAATATAGCTCTGTGTGTGTGATGGGACTAACACACTTCAAGTCCTATAGGTGCTTCTGGGAAAAAATATAGCTCTGTGTGTGTGATGGGACTAACACACTTCAAGTCCTATAGGTGCTTCTGGGAACAAAATATAGCTCTGTGTGTGTGATGGGACTAACACACTTCAAGTCCTATAGGTGCTTCTGGGAACAAAATATAGCTCTGTGTGTGTGATGGGACTAACACACTTCAAGTCCTATAGGTGCTTCTGGGAACAAAATATAGCTCTGTGTGTGTGATGGGACTAACACACTTCAAGTCCTATAGGTGCTTCTGGGAAGAAAATATAGCTCTGTGTGTGTAATGGGACTAACACACTTCAAGTCCTATAGGTGCCTCTGGGAACAAAATATAGCTCTGTGTGTGTGATGGGACTAACACACTTCAAGTCCTATAGGTGCTTCTGGGAACAAAATATAGCTCTGTGTGTGTGATGGGACTAACACACTTCAAGTCCTATAGGTGCTTCTGGGAAGGAAATAAAGGTCTGTGTGATGGGACTAACACACTTCAAGTCCTATAGGTGCTTCTGGGAAGAAAATATAGCTCTGTGTGTGTGATGGGACTAACACACTTCAAGTCCTATAGGTGCTTCTGGGAACAAAATATAGCTCTGTGTGTGTGATGGGACTAACACACTTCAAGTCCTATAGGTGCTTCTGGGAACAAAATATAGCTCTGTGTGTGTGATGGGACTAACACACTTCAAGTCCTATAGGTGCTTCTGGGAACAAAATATAGCTCTGTGTGTGTGATGGGACTAACACACTTCAAGTCCTATAGGTGCTTCTGGGAAGAAAATATAGCTCTGTGTGTGTGATGGGACTAACACACTTCAAGTCCTATAGGTGCTTCTGGGAACAAAATATAGCTCTGTGTGTGTGATGGGACTAACACACTTCAAGTCCTATAGGTGCTTCTGGGAACAAAATATAGCTCTGTGTGTGTGATGGGACTAACACACTTCAAGTCCTATAGGTGCTTCTGGGAACAAAATATAGCTCTGTGTGTGTGATGGGACTAACACACTTCAAGTCCTATAGGTGCTTCTGGGAAGAAAATATAGCTCTGTGTGTGTAATGGGACTAACACACTTCAAGTCCTATAGGTGCCTCTGGGAACAAAATATAGCTCTGTGTGTGTGATGGGACTAACACACTTCAAGTCCTATAGGTGCTTCTGGGAACAAAATATAGCTCTGTGTGTGTGATGGGACTAACACACTTCAAGTCCTATAGGTGCTTCTGGGAAGGAAATAAAGGTCTGTGTGATGGGACTAACACACTTCAAGTCCTATAGGTGCTTCTGGGAAGAAAATATAGCTCTGTGTGTGTGATGGGACTAACACACTTCAAGTCCTATAGGTGCTTCTGGGAACAAAATATAGCTCTGTGTGTGTGATGGGACTAACACACTTCAAGTCCTATAGGTGCTTCTGGGAACAAAATATAGCTCTGTGTGTGTGATGGGACTAACACACTTCAAGTCCTATAGGTGCTTCTGGGAACAAAATATAGCTCTGTGTGTGTGATGGGACTAACACACTTCAAGTCCTATAGGTGCTTCTGGGAACAAAATATAGCACTGTGTGTGTGATGGGACTAACACACTTCAAGTCCTATAGGTGCTTCTGGGAACAAAATATAGCTCTGTGTGTGTGATGGGACTAACACACTTCAAGTCCTATAGGTGCTTCTGGGAACAAAATATAGCTCTGTGTGTGTGATGGGACTAACACACTTCAAGTCCTATAGGTGCTTCTGGGAAGAAAATATAGCTCTGTGTGTGTGATGGGACTAACACACTTCAAGTCCTATAGGTGCTTCTGGGAACAAAATATAGGAGCTCTGCCTGCCTGCCACGAACACACTACAAGTCCTATAGGTGCTTCTGGGAACAAAATATAGGAGCTCTGCCTGCCTGCCACGAACACACTACAAGTCCTATAGGTGCTTCTGGTAACAAAATATAGGAGCTCTGCCTGCCTGCCACGAACACACTACAAGTCCTATAGGTGCTTCTGGTAACAAAATATAGGAGCTCTGCCTGCCTGCCACGAACACACTACAAGTCCTATAGGTGCTTCTGGTAACAAAATATAGGAGCTCTGCCTGCCTGCCACGAACACACTACAAGTCCTATAGGTGCTTCTGGTAACAAAATATAGGAGCTCTGCCTGCCTGCCACGAACACACTACAAGCCCCTCTTTCTCAATCAATCTTTGTAACTGAATCTATCTAACTCAATCTCTGTAAGTGAATCTCTCTACCTAACTAAATCCAGCAGAGTGTCACAGAATCAGCCTGCTCAATCTGCGCCGGAACAGCATGTGACCGGCGCAGACGGCGTGGCGGCCTTTTATAGGGGGGGGCGTGTACTACAGCCCCTGAGCTGTAATTGGCTACAGGCGTCCTGCCTGTAGCCAATTATGGCTCTTCGAGTTTCCGGGGCTGTGATTGGCCAAGCATGCGGGGTCACAGTGCATGCTTGGCCAATCATCAGCCAGCAATGCACTGCGCCGGCCGCGCCGGCCGCAATGCATTGCGGGGCCGCTCGCATCACACGAACGTGATGCGAGCGGCCAAAATAGTTCTGGGCTCGCCGAGCGAGCGAAACGCCCGGTGCTCGATGCGAACGTGGGTTCGCATCGAGCACCGGGCCCATCCCTAATCATCATCAGCTCTTCTCAGCTACAACTTGCTGAGGAAGATGAGGGACCCAGGGCCATACATAGATTGTAACATTATAGTCCGTTCACGTACACCTGACTGATAGGGGCATTGATAACCTATGAGCCCATGAGATAGTCACTTGATCATGGTGGATGGTGTGGGCATGGCTCAGGCTGCCTGCGTCCAATAGCAGGCTCCACTGCCGCAGCGCCGTCCTCCTAGCCTTTCCCCTAAAGTCGGTGATGGCGGCCCCAGCGCATGGCAGGAATTTTAGTTCTCCCACAGAGCACAGGCACACAGACTTCAACATGGCTGTCTGGTGCCTGTGCTCTGCAGAGACTACAACTCCCAGATTGCACTGCAGGGCAGAGAGAGAGAACATCACGCTTCTCCGAGTCCTGCTGCCTTTAGTAGGGGACCAAGTAGTCACCAAGGTGAGGAGCAGGAGCAGGTAGTCTATAACTATATTATACATATATATTATAAATATATATATGAAAAACTACAACAATGCACCCCCAAGTCAAAGACCATATTATCTCTGCATGGGCTTTAGGTCATATTATAAATTCTTGAAGGAGTTTGTTTCTTCATTCATGGCAAAGTGCTGCGTTTGATGGCACAGTTGCTGCGTTTGATGGGTACAGTGGCTGCAATTGATGGGCACAGTGGCTGCAATTGATGGGCACAGTGGCTGCAATTGATGGCACAGTGGCTGCAATTGATGGCACAGTGGCTGCATTTGATGCCACAGTGGCTGCAACTGATGGGCACCGTGACTGTGTTTGATGGGCACAGTGAGGCTGAAATTGATGGGGTTTTTTTCAGTTTGTTTGCGAAGTTTGGAGCACCAGCCACCACTGGATAGGATCATCATTGTGCCCTTCTCCTTACTTGTTAAATGACAGGCTGAAAGCATGTACATTCCAGTTGAATGCTGTTAAATGAGGCTGGCTGTCGTTCAAACTGGAGGGCTTATTTTATTTTTAATTTTATTTTAATTTTTTTTTATGTTTTGCTAACGAATACAAGAAACTGAGTTATTTTGTTACTTAAAAAATATTGCACTTCATACCTATTATGTTCCATGCACTACTGAGCAAATATGCAAAGTTACATATTTATATGTTTTTATGTTTTACATTTTTGTAAAAAAAATCACTTGTTGCATCATTGTTGCATTAAACAGGTTATGTGCAAGAATATGTTGTAAAATTACTTTTTTTTTATTTTCTACTTTGCTGACAAATTTATTTCACATTTACGAGACAGCACAGAGGATAATGAGTAGGCAGCTGCACAATTTGATCTATGTCTGTGAATCTGTGTGCATGTAACATTATATATATATATATATATATATATATATATATATATATATATATATATATACACACACACACACACACACACACATACATACCCACCCACCCTATGTTTAATGATATTTGATTAAAGAATAATTGGTTAGAGAAATTTATAGAAACTGTGAATTCATAGTTCATAGGATTTAAGCTAATATATGCATTTATACAGTTCATTTTTGTTGTTTTTATAATATTTTTCCCATTATGGGCGTGAGTGGGGCCTCATGTCTAAGTTTTGCCTGAGGCCTCACAAAGTCTAGAGCCGCCTCTGCAACCAGTAGATCACTGACAGGTGACTGGTAGATCGCGGTCTTGGCTTGCTGACCCGCCATTCCAGAGCATCAAATGGAAGCAATGCAGGGGGATTACTTGTAAAGTTGGAACTGTAGTAGGGAGCAAGAGCCGCATAAGGTGATGCCTCCTCTGTAGTGCTGGCTCCTGTCCCATACAGAGTGATACCAACTGCACTCTACCTCTTATCCCGGCTAGCGTTCTCAAGAGCGGTGCCAGCAGCAGGAAAGAAGAGATCCTCGGGTCCAGGGCCGATCCTAGGGTCACAGACGCCTGGGTGCAGAAATATTTCTGGCGCCCCCACATGGGCGTGGTCATCTTACCAACTCCTCCCATTTACAAATGTTTCTATGGCAACGACTCAAACACAGAGATTCTCCCCTAAGAAGTCTTCGTTACCTTGGGATCCTCCCATGATCTCTTAACCATAAAGAAAATACAGGAAGAGCATACACTAATGAGACCTGGAGGGGAGTCTCTCTGATGCGCACTAACGTCTGTTAGAAAGGTCCCCCAGACATAATACAGGACACGGTCAAAGACTGCAGACATGATACAAGAGATGGTCAAAGACTGCAGACATAATACAAGAGATGGTCAGAGACTGCAGACATGATACAGGAGATGACCAGAGACTGCAGACATGATACAAGAGATGATCAGAGACTGCAGACATGATACAAGAGACGGTCAGAGACTGCAATCATGGTAGAGGAGATGGTCAGAGACTGCAGACATAATACAGGAGATGGTCAGAGACTGCAGACATAATACAGGAGATGGTCAGAGACTGCAGATATAATACAGCAGATGGTTAGAGACTGCAGATATAATACAGGAGATGGTCAGAGACTGCAGATATAATACAGGAGATGGTCAGAGACTGCAGTTCCTATGGACATTAGTAGATAATGGCCGATCGGCCCTCTCACCTGACCCAGCGATACAGCAACGGTTCCTCTGATCAGGAGTCTGCTCACTTTGAATTGCCTGTGGCGACTCCACTGGGTAGCACCCAGATCTGTATTCTGGCAATGACTCCATCCCTTTCTCCACCAGGGATGGTGCCAGGCTGTGTGGCTTTCCCTCTGGTGGTGCAGGGAAGCGGGGTTCTCTCTCTGATGGTGTTCTCTCAGCACTGCCCTCTCCCTCTGGAGTCCTGGGTGTACTTCCCTGAAAGCTTTCCCGGGCTCCTGGCTCTCTCTCTCTCTCGAATTCAGCTGCGCATGCTGTGTGGGCTGCCGTTTCCGTGTTACAGTGGGGCTGCCAGTCCTCGGGACTACATGTCCCACAATCCTCTTCTCTGCTCCTTTTTCTATTCTATTTCTTCCCTGGCTGATATAAAAGCGGAGGAAGAAACAGTGTGCAGCTGTGCTGGCCAGCACCACTCACTAGTACAGCAGTGCATGTGAGAAGGAGAGGGAGGGGGAGGGGAGAAAGAAGAGCCCGCAGCTGCAGTGGCGTCACTAGGGTTGGTGTCACCAGGTGTGGTATAACATGGGGTCACCCCCCCCCCCCTTCCACCAACTATAGTCACCCCTCAGTACAGACCCCCCTCCACTAAGTATAGACCCCCTCCGTCAGTGCAGACCCCCCATGAAGTATAAACCCCTCCCTCAGTACAGACCACCCTTCATCAGTATAGACTCCCCAGGACAAACCACCCCTCTCCATTAGTACAGACCCCCCCACCAGGACAAACTCCCCTCCATTAGTACAGACCCCAGGACAAACCACCCCCCTCCATTAGTACAGACCCCCCAGGACAAATCACCCCCCTCCATTAGTACAGACCCCCCCCCCCCCCCCCCCCAGAACAAACCACCCCCCCTCCATTAGTACAGACCCCCCCAGGACAAACCACCCCCTCCATTAATACAGACCCCCCCCACCAGGACAAACCACCCCCTCCATTAGTACACCCCCCCACCAGGACAACACCCCCTCCATTAGTACAGACCTCGCCACCAGGACAAATCACCCCCTTCCATTAGTACAGACCCCCCAGGACAAACCCCCCTAGATTAGTACAGACCCCCCCAGAACAAACCCCCCTCCATTAGTACAGACCCCCCCAGGACAAACCCCCATCCATTAGTACAGACCCCCCCAGGACAAACCCCCCTCCATTAGTACATACCCCCAGGACAGACCCCTCCATTAGTGCAGACTCCCCAGGACAGACCCCTTTCCATTAGTACAGACACCCCCAGAACAAACCCCCCCCCCCTCCATTTAGTACAGACTCCCCAAGGACAGACCCCCCTCCTCACTGGCCCTTGTAAATGATCGTATAGGGTGGTATAGGGCAGGTTGAGAGGCTATACGGCAGGTTAGGGTGGTACAGGGCAGGTTAGGGTGGTATATGGCAGGCTAGGGTGGTATAGGGCAAGTAAGGGTGATAAGAAGTGCTGGACTGTACAGTGGACACATGTCACACAGTGTCAGAGCGGAGAGAGGGGGGGTGGGGGGGGGCTGCTTCACATATGTCATAGCTGCTGCCTGGTGTTAGTTGCAAGCTCTGTGGACAGACAGTGCAGGAGTAGTATAACCAGCGGCCGGGCGCCTAGTGGTAGCACCAGCCCCAAGCCTGACTGAAGAGTGTTACAGGCTGAGTGCCTAGCTCACTCCTCTACAAGCAATAAAGTACAGTGTTTAGCGGCGGCCCCTGGTGTCATCCAGTGTGGGCCAGTCCCCCGCACCCCATAGCAACGCCACTGGGCTCAGGATTTACAGGTGTTTTGCGATACTTAGCTGATGATTAGAGTGTGACACGGTTAAACTTTCACACTATTCTAGTTTTCTGAGATACTGAATGTTTGGATTTCACTAGCGTGAAGCCATAATCATCAAAATTAAAAGAAAGAAAAGCTTGAAATATACAGCATCTCTCTTTGTGCAAGGCATATATATATATATATATATATATATATATATATATATATATATATATATATAATATATATATATATATAAATAGATGTGTTTCACTTTTTGAATTGAATTATTGAAATTTATGTTATTGATGATATTCTGAGATGCATCTGTAGAGCATTTATAAATGTTAAAAAAAAAAAAAAATCTTGGGGTACATCATTACTAACCCTAGACCATTTAGAGTAAGAATCATTAACCACTACTCTAGGAATATGTTTTTTAGCCAGTTTTTTTTATCCATTTTCAAACAATGTTCCAAATCTGTAGACTTTAATTTACACATTAGCTATGTGTGGGGAACCGTGTCAAACGCTTTGGCAAAATTTGAGTATACTATATCCACAGCCACTCCTTAGTCCAAGTTTTTGCTTACCTCCTCATAAAAAGAAATCATATTTGTTTGACAATTTCTCTTGTAAATCAATGCTCACTATTGCTTAAAATATTTTCTAGCAAAAACTCTTCTATATGGTTGTTTATTAAACTCTCAAGCATCTTCCTGACTTTAGAAGGTAAACTAACCTGTCTATAGTTATTTGGTAAAGACTTTGTTCCCTTTTTAAATATAGGCACCACATTGGTCTTACACCAGTCTGGCAGTACCCTGCCAGCCATCAAAGCATGTATAGAAATTAGAAACAATAGCTTTGATATAACAAAGCTATTGTATAACTTGGGTATAAGCCATCTGTGTCTAGGTGCTTTATTCACCTTTATCAGTTTTCTTTTCTTAGGCGTTTTCCTTCTGTTTTTACCTGGTGATCTGGTCAGTAACACCTCCTGTAATAGAGGGTCCCCAATCTGGATGAATGAGCACAGGGGCCACTTTTGGACAACAGCATTGTCATTCTGGGTTGAGAGGAGTTTTAGATGTACTAGCAGATTTAAATACACTAATAAATTAAAGCCAAACTCCAGATAATACTTTATAAGCGGTTACACCAACCTTTGCGATAAAGGTTTTAAATAAATTCTGATCATTGTAAGCACTCCTACTAGTGTCAAATGGTTGGTCTCCTCTCTGTAACTGATACACTCTACTGGAGAGCTTGTTCATTTGAAAAAACAGACTAACTGGCTAAGACACCAGAGAATAAAAAAAAAAAAAAAAAAACAACACACACACACACACACACACACTTGGTTCAGTTCACACCAGAACATGGGAACAGACAAAAAGTTTGATCGTCCCCTTAGTCTGCCTGTAAAGTGTCACACTTGTGTGATGTGTAGAACAGTGCCACAGCAATTCTAAAAAGGAAAAAAAAAAATGTAATTTAAAAACTTGCTCGCAGCTGTAATGTATTGCTGGATCCCGGCAATATTGATGAGAAAAAATAAATAAATAAAAAAAATAAAAAATAAAAATCTATAAAATCAACCTCGGTCCCCCACAGTCAATACCAGGCCCTTCAGGTCTGGCATAGATTAAGGGGAACTCGACACCAATTTTTCTTTAAAAAATTGGCGTGGGGTCCCCCCCAAAATCCATACCCTTATCCGAGGCAGGCCAGAAAGAGGGGGAGAGCGAGCGCTTGAGGGGGCCCCCATGCTGTATATATCACACACACATACATATACACACTAAACTGCCTGCATGCCACTAACTAACCTGCCTCTAGCTAGCTTTCTCTCAATCTCCACGTTATTATAACACTATATAGGCCCTCTAAACAGCCTTATATATAGCGTGGGGCGTGGACTTAGCCCTCTAAGCCATGATTGGCTAAAGGCACCCTGCCTTTGGCCAATCATGGCTCTCACAGTAGAGCACGCTGTGATTGGCCAAAGCATGCACTTGACCTGCATGCTTTGGCCAATCAGTCATCAATACATTGCGATCTCGCAGTTCATTATGGGGCACTCCGCGGCGCTCAAATTTGCTGCGAATGTTTCATATCTGCGAACAAACGAACATCGGGACAATCCCTAGCTGCAATATAATAAAATATTTGTTTTTGGGGTTTAATACCACTGTAATTCTAAACCATAGATCTCCACACAAAACATATAAGTGGAACTGAAATTTAAATAGACAAGTACAGCTTTCAATTTTCATTGCAATGTAAAAATAATAAAACGCAGTCCAGACATGTGGTTAAACTTCAAAGCATTATATTTAATGACAAGTCATACGCTCCGCATCTTTGCATTTACAAACAATATCCAGGCTTTTTATTACATTAAAATAAAAAGACAGCGATATCCAATATTACATCTCAAGACAGAAGATCAATGAACATCAAAGTGCTGAAGCTTATACAAAATGACAGGACATATAAGTATAATATCTCTGAGAACATGGAAACAAGGGCTAGAAGGCATATACAATGAATTCACATGTCACTGAGAAGTGCTAATAGGACAGAGTAATCAGCCAAGAAGGGGAACCCAAATGCCCAGCAAATAATCCATGTATGAGGCACCACCATTGTTTAGTCAGTGGGTACCCGCTCAGCTTTGGGAGATTCCGATTATAAGGGTTGCATCAGGAAATATAGGTGGCCCTCAAGCAGCTGCTTTAGTTGTTCAGTAAATCCTATAGATATTCAGTAACCACACTAAACATCTATAATTGTCAGGTTTGGGCATCACCATTTGTCCCCAACTGGTCTGCCTGCAGCGAAGGAGGAACAGTATTTGGTGTCCCTGTTCTATCTGTGTACTAGCAGCTTAAAGCACACTAGTTGGTCCTACGAGTTTCTTCCAAGCAGAAACAGAATAAAATGGACAACTTTGATTATAGCAAATTACTCCCTGTTCTTGAGTAGTTTGATCATTGCTGTAAGAGGTCACCAACCTTATTTTCCAGTGAGTTTTAACATGAAAACAGGTTGAAAGCTTTAATACCCTTTTTCCACAAGTTATAATAACCATTGTTGCCCAGAAGTGCTTTTAATGGGTCATGTATGGTTAGCTTTAATAAACCAAGAGCTATCCAACTTCCACAGGAATCTAATTTTGTGAGATGACTGAAGCCAATAGAAAGTCACACTACAGTCACATTTACCAAAATGTCCTAAGCAAACGTTTTAGCAGAGTCATTTTTAGCCTTGGTTGTTCCTGTGCCAAAAAAAAATCCAGATTACTGGTCAACATCTTAATATTTGTGTGGCTTCTGTAAATTATATAACTACCGTTATTCTCACCAGATCTGACGAGACTAACCATACTCACTGTAGACTGCCTGATAGCATTGACCAAGCAAATGTTAAATGCGTCTTTGGTTTGAGGTACTCCTAAAGCTTTGCACAACTAGTGAACCATTATTTTACTAAATCAACTGGGCAGCACAGTGGCTAAGTGGTTAGCGCTTCCGCCTAGAAGCACTAGAATCGTCGGTTTTGAATCCCAACTATGAGACTACCTGCCTGGAGGTTGCATGTTCTGCCTGTGTGGGTTTCTTCACACACTCCAAAGACATGCTGGTAGGTTAATTGGCCCTAATGTGTATGTATGAATGTGTGTTAGGGACCTTCGATTGTAAGCTCCTCGAGTTCAGGGACTGATGTGAATGTACAATATATACGTAAAGTGCTGCGTAAATTGAAGGTGCTATGCAAGTACCTGTAATTATCAAATAACTGTTAACGCCAAAAATAATTGTCAAGAAGGCCCAGGGCTTTTTTCAGTGGGAATGTGGGGGGAGAGAAGAGAAAACGCAGTTCCAGCTAAAATACAATGCAAAGGGGTGCTGGAGGGTCTATTGAGGTTGGCTGCTATGGGAATCTGTTGTTTCTCAGGGGGATTTTATGTTGCCGAGGTTGTCAGTTGTTAATGGGAAAGATCTACAGTTGAGGGAATGGTCTATTGATGCTGGGAGATCTATAGTATTGTTACTGAGGGCATTTTCTTGTGGGGGGTATATTGTTGAATGGATCTACAGTATGGCATGGGGGGGTCTATTAATGCTAGGAGGGGGTCTATTCTTGGGTGAGCTTTTGTTGTTGGGAGTTCTATTGTTGCTAGCTGCAGGGGACATATTTTACTGATTTTCATTAGCATATTCTATACAAACTTATGTAATACTTGGCTTGGTTTCCTCTAAAATGGGCAGAGACAAGGGGTGACTCGGAAGGGGAGAGTTTCTGCACCTATTCTCCGAGAAAAAAAAAAAAAAGCCCTGAGAAGACCCATAGCCCAAGCTTGATATTTTCATGTTCAATGAACAAAGGATCTCATTAGTCTGCCCCAAAGACCCAATATTTTGGAACGCGAGGTTCAGATACTGGGGCTGTGTAATCAGATCAACAGAAGATGTCAACAAACTTTGTATTTTTTCAGATCCAAAAACTTTTTTTAAGTTAGCTGATTTTCACAATAGGTAATGTTTTGCAAAGTGCAAATGTACTATGATTTTTTTGGACAGTTCACTTAATTAGGATTTGCAACTAATGGCATCCATAGCTCAAAAATATATAGAGCATTCAAACACAAATGCCACTTGAACATAAATACAGCGTTTTAGAATTCATAGTGAAAAAGGAACTGTCCTTTAGTAATTCTATTCTTTATATAAAACATGTCATGAGAGAAAGAGAAACATGGAGGATAGCGCTGCAGACTTCTTCCCTCTGAATATACTACTGGCCAGGCTGTGTGATGCAGACCCTCTAGAAATCAAGCATGGAGAGAAGATCTGACCACCAAATATTCACAGTGACTGCTCCATGAACATGCAGGTTGGCATTGCCTGAGCATCCATGGAGAGGAAGTGAACACTTAGGAGGACCAAGGAATGCAGAAGAAGGAGGCAGTTGATGAAACACAAGAATCCAAACTAGTAAGTCAATCACCTACCAATATTTATAGGCTGTCATAGTAATGACTTAGGAGGCAAACATTGCACTGCTATAAGTACCTTTACAGTCATCATATTTTTAGTCTCTAAAATATTTTTCCATTTTTACAAATGGAATAAACTTGAAAAGAAAAGCAGTACTTGTATATTTACAGCATCTAAAGCCCCATACACACGCGCGGACAATCCGTGGACCAGGTCCGTCGGACCATGTCCGTCATACTTTGTCTGATGTTGGTTTTGCGTACACACGATCGGACAAAGTTGTCGGAAAATCCGATCATTCTGAACGTGGTGACGTTTGTTGCCTACGACGGGACTACGTAGAGGCTAGTAGCCAATAGCTTTGGTCTTGTAATGTGATCTGAGCATGCGTAGCACTTTGTCCGGTCGGACAAGCGTACACACGATCGGATTTGGTGTGATCGGACCGGGTTGACGGGAAATCTTTCCAGCAGGAGATAAGACTTTGTCCGACGGACAAACCGACGAACACTGTCCGATGGTGCATACACACGGTCTGATTTTTCAACAACCTTGTCCGATCGGACCAAATTGATGAAAAAGTCCGACCGTGTGTATGGGGCTTTACACATAAAGTTTTTCATTTCAATAATCAAATAACCGAGCTTTCTAAAAGGAATGTCATATTTTCTGCCCTCTTTCCACTTAAAGCAAATAGTTGGAAACTTTGTAAATTCTGCATATTTTTTATAACATATGTACATTGTCAATGCATAAATTAAAAAACATTAATAAAATAATAGTTTCAATAAGTTAAATAAATTAATTATTGGCAATGAAATAAAATAAACATAAATAATAATTAAAATAATTGGCACAGTGCTAAGACGACAGACAGGTAGCAGCAATAGGTGGAGGGGTAGGTTAGAGAGAAGAGTGGATCTGCATGTGATATCGGAACTCCTCCATTTCCAAGAAGTTCTGTCCACACAATGTACAGCTGTACGCCTTATCTTTAAGGTGAGTGCGGCGCACATGGCTGTCATGGGCTGCATGAGAGGCAAAGGCTTTGCCGCAGTGTTTACACTTAAAAGGCTTCTCACCCGAATGTTGCCGAATATGAGTGCGAAGGATACTGGATGCTGTAAATGCCTAAAAAGGAAGAAGAACATATGAACATTACTTCAAGCAGCCAAATGGAAAGGAAAAGCCGATACATAAATTGCTGACTTTTTATTTAAAGAAGATCTGCTGCTGAAATTATTAAATCATATTTAAAAGCCAAAAAAAAAAAAAAAACTTTTCTTTTAGTTTTGGATAAAGTAATGAATTCTAAAGTTTTTCTTTCTTTTTTTTGCTGCCCATGTGTCACTGGGGAAATTTCCCTTCCCTTCCTGTCCTTGAGAAACAGAAGTAAGAGGAAATCTCTTGAAAATAAAGAAATCCCTGCTTAGATCGGTGTCCAGGAACAAGTGTGCCTATTGTAAGATTCCCCTCTATTCCTGTACAGATGGCAAATCAATATTTTGGGATTTCCTTTCACTTTCTGTCCCAGTGAGTGTGGCCATCAGGACAAATAAACCTCTCCAGTGGTAACACAGGCAACAATAAAAACCTTGTTAACAAGAAGTCCACACAGAGTAAACCTGAAAAGAGAAAAAAATTCAAGTGGAAAATTGTAAAGTGCAAACAAAGTGTATAAAAAAAGTCAAAGTGCATAAAGAGATATATCCACTGTTTGAGTCCTTGCCTTGTGAAAGGTGTCTGTTACTTTGAAAAAGGGGTCCACTGAGGCCCCAAAATGCCAGTGGATATAGGTCTCTTTTTGCACGGTTATGTTTTTGCACTTTACAATTACACACTTAAAAATTAACCTGTGCATTGTGCTGGATTTACATGTGAACAAGCCTAAGGAGCGAGTAGGGCATGATTCTGGGTGGATTAGACCGATTTAGCAAAAAAAAAAAAAACCTCATACACTCTATCCAAAAAAGTATCTAAAATGTTGCGTTTTGGTTTAATACTACTTTAAGATACACTTTAAAAATTGTGTTTTAATTGGAGGGTATTATAACTGCTGTTTAGATTCAGGGCAGGAGTTTTCTTACTCTAGCAATATTTCTCTGATATGCAATTAAGAAAATAAAAAAAGAAATTCATCTAGTAGGCCATCAGATCAGGATCATGCATGTGCTGGATAATTAGTATACAAGAGTATGGAAGCATGCTGCATTGTGTACGGGAGGGGCTAGCTGATTAGCAGACACACCGTTTGGTCAAACCCATGGAGGGGGAAGGAGTGGTAAACAGTATGGTGTGCTATGTGTATAATGGGTAGTTTCAAGATCATGTAATCACAACAGCCTGGGGCTGGACAAACTCTGGATTCACCTTGGAGCATATGCATTTTAATGGCATAGCTTCTAGCCATCATTAGCATTTTCCAGAAAAGACTTGTATAACCGAAGCTTGCCATAGATACGGGATCACCTGTTGTACCATTGAAAAGGAACATCTTTTCCCAAAGATTTTAGAATGGTTTAGAACTGCAAAATGAGAACATTGTCCAGCATGCAGTGGGGTTGATTTACCAAAGGAAGAGACCATGTTCATTTTGTAGAGTGTTTACTTAGCTTAAGTGAAAGAGGTAAGGTCTGTGTTCACTTCAATCATTCAATTACATTCAAGCAAAAATCCTGTTTAATTTCTCTTGCACATCATTTGGATAGTCAAAACATTGTGGCACCTTATTTACAAAGCTAAGTTAATAAAACCTACTCCTTTAGTCAATCACACTGAGTGTGGAGTCTGGAATATTTTCAATGGCAGTTAATGTATTTTGGCAAATTTAGGCTTTCCTGGAAGATGAAAACATGCTGGGAATAGCTTTCTTAAACCCAAATTTAGTATTTCTTATTTGCTAAAACTGGAGAATGCAAAATCTGGTGCGGCTGTGCTTAAACCCAAATTTAGTATTTCTTACTACAGATCTTCTCAGACTTTATAGATCTTACACATACATGTAGCTACACACTGGGGTTGATTTGGAAGGGTTTAGTAAAAATCAACCCCACATTTTGTACCCAACGGTATTGCATCTATGCCCATTTGTGTGTTTTATATACGTATTCACTTATGCAGGACTGGTGCAAGGATTTTTGACACCCTAGACGAAACCTCATTTTGCCGCCCCCACCCCTGACTCCACCCCCTTTGCTCTGCCCATGTATACCCCACCTTTTTAATGACTGCTACTATTTTGCATGAAACGCTTTTCTAGACCCATCAATGCAGCCTCACCAGTGCCCATCAAATAGGCACTGGTATACAGACAGAATAGTGACAGCGTTTCACTCACTGGGTTTGGGGCTCTGATCTGTATCTGATGATGCAACCCTGCCAGTGCAAGGAACAATTTCAAACCCTGCCTCTATGGGGCAGTGGACGGTGTCTTTGTTTTTAATTGTGTAAAAAAAAAAATGTTGGGGGGGGGGGGGGGGGTGTCAGAAGTTTTTTATCTTATAATATTTTATTACAATTAGATTTCTTTTTTTATTATTATATTTAATTGTATTTGTATTAAAAAAAATGTATCAGCCCTGTTGGGGTGCTTTAGTAAGGTATTAGAGGTTTAAACAGACCCCCTGCTATCTCCCCTTTGAGAAAGAGAAAGGGACTGAGGACAAAGATTCCCCAGTCCTTTTCTCTGTAGCCTCAGCATTGAAAAATGAATGGACAGGAAACAGCGGCTCCCATCCATTCATAAACTGAAGCAGAGTAATCACAGGTTACTATGCTCAGTTATCAGAGGACACAGGAGTGATTGTTCACTATGTCCAATTCAGAAAAGCAGGGGGCTGGTAAATTACATATTTACTGGCCCCTTCCTCCGTTCTCCATCCTGACATATTCCCCACAGATTGTGGGAGAGGAGTTTGCCTAGTGGTAGCACCGGCCCTGCACTTACTGGTACCATGCATACACTTTTATTCTTCATTGTACAAATTGAAGAAGACACATTCAGAATTTCAGATTTATACAAATGGATTTATAAGCTTTCCCCATTAATGTCAGTGGCACTTAACATAAAACACACACAAATATAGCATTGGAATATTTAAAGCAGAACTAAAAACTGTATCTGAGCACCAGAAATGCCATTTAATACATTTTTAATATTCAAAGTAAACTCACCCATCTATCCAGGCCTCTGCTTTATTTTGTTGTGAAATCACTTTGAAAAACACCATAGTTTATTGGCCGCAGCCATCTTGAGTAAGGGCAGATGATTCATGTAGCTTTTAATTCCTGAAATCAATCTGCCCTTAGCTCAGGCAGGAGGGCATGCTTAAACTGAGAAAGCCCCTCCTCCAGATGAGGAAAAAACACCCAATGAAGACTCCTGGGATGTATGACATCATAGTGGCCTAGGCCAGAAACCAGAAGGCAAAGAATGTAATAAAAAAAAAAGTTATAATATACCTACCTATCCATGTACTAATGCTAGCAGCACGAAGATTAAAAAATAGTTATTGTTAATTGAAAGTTTAGTTCCGCTCTAAACTGCATCTCATATTGGAATGAATGGAATTTCTACTTAAAGTACATGGCACTACATGTACTAAACAAGTGTGAACACACTTTTTCTCTAAAAACTTTAAATGTTGGTAAAATTGGCCTTTAATTTGATTGAACAATCTCTGTCAAACCTCTTCTGGATTGATCGACAGATTACTACATAGCAAGGGTCTTCTTAAAGAATCCATTACATTTTGATAAAATCAGATAAGAAATACACAGTTGTTGAGTTGTTGATAAGTCTAACAGACTTTGTAAAATCAGATTGTAGAACATGTGGTCAGCTTTACCCTTGGCTCCAGGGCTCACAGACATATGGCTCCCAACACCACTTATTGTGATTCACCATAATACAGACTTGTAAATCTTTCCTTGGCATAGTGTTTTTGAAAAAAATTGTTATCCTCTATGGGGTTGATATACTAAAATCTGGTGCATAGAAACCAATCAGCTTCCAATTTTTGTTTGTCAAAGCTTTATTAAACAAGCTGAAGTTAGAAGCTAATGGGCTACCATGCACAGCAGCACCAGATTTTGCACTCTCCAGTGTTCGTAAATCAACCCCAGTATATACATGATTGGATCGTTCTAATCCTGATTAACCCCTGTCCTATATCATGGTTTCCATCTCTGAATATCTATAGTACACAATACTGCAAATCCTTAATATAAATAGTTTGTCATTTTCCTCTGACAGATAGAAGGAATGGAGAACAATGGCAATGAGAGAGGCTGCCAGTAACTGTACCTTGTTGCAGTAGACACATTTATAAGGTCTCTCCCCGGAATGGACTCTCATGTGCTTGTTCAGGCTGGAGGACTGAGAGAAACTTTTCCCACACACTGTGCACTGAAATCAGATCAAAACATACAAGAAAATTACCAATATTGAACTTGACCCAGATGTCATCACGATTACCAGTTTAGGATCTTAAAAGCACTATATGACCAGGGCTTTGTTACCATATGGAGAGTCGACGCTTGTGGCTAGAGTAACATTGATTGAGGATGATTGTTTTTCAATAGCTGTGTTTATTGTCTCCAATGTGAATGTGTTTTGACATTACGTATTATTAGAGAATTCATGTGGGAGGGAAGAAGGTCCAAAACTAAGGGCGGATTTACAGAAGGAGTAGAATAATGTGCAAACTAATTTTTTTAACTACACTATATAATTGAATATTCTACACTGCATGATACAAACAATTTGTGCAATTTTTACAATCTATTGGAATAGGCCTGCTTAATGCAAGTAATATGCAATATGTTCTAGAAGTGAACAGACCACTTGAGAATAAATGGGATTTCTACCTAAAAGTGTGAAGGGGCACTGACTCAAATGTGCAGTATCAACGGGCGGGTTAATGTTTAAGTATACAATTCTACCGGTTACAGATTTTAGACCATACGCACCATCTACTATGGAAGTGCCATAGTGAAAATTGAGATGGTCATTTTAATTTCACATTATGATTTCAACATTGTCCAGCACAGGATGCCAAATACATCAGTAGATTTTTTCCCCCCTTTAAACAAACCCTGGGATTCTTTACTAGATATACATAATATAACTGGATACTAATATTTATAGGTTAAGTTGATCCAGGGAATATCTGATTGCCTCTTGGGGGGGAATCAGGAAGGAATTTTTACCCTTGCTCAAACAAATTGGATCATGCTTTATTGGCTTTTTGTTCTCTTCCTCTGGATCAACTGTGGGTATAGGATTGTATCCCCCCCCCCCCCTTTTATTGGTTGAAGTGGATGGACTTGTGTCTTCTTTCAACCAGACTAGCTATGCAAGTACATGAAATGGAAAGTAGTCAGTGCTGGGGTTTGTGGTGTTGGAATGGGTTCCCAGGTACCAGTAGTATTCTTGATGGCTTAGTGTATGACAATGAAGAGAACCTTGTATTGATCCTAGATGCATCTCTAATATTACACACAATGCATTAGCCCCAAATATGTGTAGAACACTCAAGAAAATCTTCTCAGTCAACTGAACTGTTAAATAATGTAAGCTGGCCCGTGAAATGAAAGTGTGTCTCATTGAGCCAGACCTGGATCTATTTCAGTTTACAAGCCTTTCAGGTCTAAATATGGGGCCCGCAGCCAAACCCTGCTGAGATAATGGCATCCACCCGTGACTTGGCTTAACTCTTTCACTGTAAAAGACCAGAGTCATCACAATAGCCCACACACCAAAGACAGGGGTCCAGGCAAATTACCTGCCAATTATTAACTCATCTTTAAGGCTGAATAGAGAGTCTTATGCAATCTAATTACCAGAAATATATTCAAGAGTGCAAAAGGTCCACAGAGGTAGGATGATGCTTATCTCCAGGTGGTGAAGGACCATATTCTGAAATCTCATGTTCATGAATATCATACCATAAGAAAACAAAAGCTACGCTAAATACATTTAGCACAAAGCAGCAGCTTTGCCGTGAGATACACACAGAAAATACAAATAGACAAAAATAGAGCTATGCTAACCTATATAAAAATGTAATTATGCTCAGTGTTGATAATGTAACAAGTGTTTTAAAAGCAATAAGGGCATAAATTGACAGGATCTGTCATGACACAAAAGACAAAAGCAACAAGATAGCTGGCTTGGACAATGGGGTCCACCCCCGCCCCTCACACACATTCCATTTCTGTCTTTTTTGGGGGAACAGAAACCACCCATCCTTTCGGGATCATGACCCAGGACGACAGCAGCTTGTGACAAAATGCGTCAGGCGGAGGGACCTGCTGACGTCAACGCATTGCTATGATCCCAGAAGTACAGGTGGTCTATGCACGCTGGCCGGCTTTTAACCAATGCTTTTTATTTTACTCCTTGCTGTAAGTGCACTATCTTTTTTACTATTAAAGTTATAGTTGTTTTTTACACTATGGTGAGTTTTTTCTTTTTGGGTTACTTTGGCTACCCTGGTGCCCATTGACTACAGAGCCAATACCTGGTCCATTGAAATTTTAAGGACCTCTGCCTTTTTAAGGATCTCTGTCTGGTCTTACCCAGTTTGGATTGAGGTCTGTCTGAGCCGACATCCGATTCTCCTTCAGGATAAAGGCCCTGACTGGGCATTAGCCACAAGCTTCTTTAAAGTGAATGTAAACCCTCTCCTATACCCAGTGAAGTGAACAGCCTCAGATGTAACACAGGAATAAAACGAATCTCACTACATAAGTTTTACATCTATATCTGCAGTTTTTCCCCTTTCTATATTCTTCAGAATTCTTACATTGTGTTAGAGATTCTCTCTTCCTGTTCAGCAGTAGAAGTGGATTATTGGCATACAGCCAAGACAGCTGATTGGAGGAAAGGCACACACCTTCTCTCCACATTGGCAAAGACTTGCAGAGCTCCGCTCTGCAGCTCTATGCTAATCTATTTAGAGCAACCTCCCACGACACTGATTTTAGGCTGCTTTTCTCACATGTGTCAAAGAACTTGTCAGAAGTTATCAGGCTGATAAAAGAGCTACGGAACAGAAGAAACACACGGGACTCAGTGCTTTGAAGAGAGATAAGAAAACACTACAGATATGTGCCCAACTCAAATTTCATGAATCGGGTTTACATCCGCTTGTCGTCTGGTAAGCATATCATTTATGGGGTGGAGGTACACATTTTTGTCGTGGTGTACGAAAACTTCACTGTCACGAGGAATTAAAGGGACTCATTTACTTTTTTACCTTGATGGACTGATCTTGAAGACTACCAATTCCCTTTGTGTGTTTCATTAAATTTCATTTTTATTAAGGTTAGCGCAGCTCCATGAATATCTTATGCTGGCAATAAACAATTTTCATTTCAGCTTAAAATGCTGAAAGAAGCAAACAACCCATTCGCCTAACTAGATGCTGGATTGTTAAGGGTCTAACCTGATGGCAGAGGTTCCAAATTATGACTCTTCCCCAAAGCCACTTACCCCTAATAAGTAAACCCTGATGTGTAATCTGTGGTGGATATTCGTTTGAGAGCCATGGTCCATTGGACAGCAATGGAGGATTCTGACACAAACACACCCATAATCCACTGACATGAACATCTAGAGCCAGGTTTCCATTATGCCTCGTACACACGTAGGGACTTTTGCCGGCGGACCTAGTCCAGCGGACAATCCCGCGGGACTTTCCAGCTAGGTCCGCTGGACTTTCCGAGGGTGTGGACTTGCCCACACACACACGGACTTCTCCAGCGGATAATCCGCCGGCCAAAAGTCCGCGGGACTTTTGAAAATGAACGGACTTGCCCACACACGGAGCAGTCCGTTCATTTCGAACGTAACTTCAGGTTACGTAGCTAGCGTAGGCAGTAAATGCCGCCGCGCTAGCTCCGCAAGCTGGCATGGATTTAAAGGGAATCCCCACGCCGAAAAAACGGCGTGGGGGTTCCCCCCAAATCCAAGTCAGACCCTCATCCGAGCACGCAGCCTGGCAGGCCAGGAAAGGGGTGGGGACGAACGAGCGCCCCCCCCTCCTGAGCCGTACCAGGCCGCGTGCCCTCAACATGGGGGGTGCCCTGGGGAAAGGGGGGCCGTGCGGCCACCCCACCCCAAAGCACCTTGTCCCCATGTTGATGAGGACAAGGACCTCTTCCCGACAACCCTGGCCGTTGGTTGTCGGGGTCTGCGGGCGGGGGCTTATCGGAATCTGGGAGCCCCCTTTAATAAGGGGGCCCCCAGATCCCGGCCCCCCACCCTATGTGAATGAGTATGGGGTACGATGTACCCCTACCCATTCACCTAAGGTGTAAAATGTAAAGTACAAAAACACACACACTTTTGAAAAAATATTTTATTGCACTGCTCCGGGGGTCTTCTTCCGTCTTGGGGGTCTTCTCGCCGGACTCCTCCGCTCTCTTCTGCTCTTTTACCTAGCTCTTTCACGAGCGGGGGAAGTCCGGCTACCTTCTTCGTCGTCGCCGCCGTCGTCTGGGGGTCTCGATCCGCCTTCGGGGGTCTTCCGGGGGTCTCTTCTGTTCTTGCGGCGGTCGTCGTCTTCCGCGCCGCCGGCGCCTTCTCCTTCTTCTTGTCCTTCTTCTTGTTCTTCTTCTTCCGATGTTGACCCGTCGCTGTCTCTGCCCGGAATGCCTGTGCCGCTCTGCGCTGAGACTTATATAGGGACATGGGGGACAGGGTCACATGTTCATGTCACATGGTGACCCCGCCCCCTTGCGATGTCACAGTCCCAGCATCCTCCGGGACTGTGACAACACAAGGGGGCGGGGTCACCATGTGACATGTGCATGTGACCCTGTCCCCCATGTCCCTATATAAGTCTCAGCGCAGAGCGGCACAGGCATTCCGGGCAGAGAGAGCGTCGGGTCAACATCGGAAGAAGAAGAACAAGAAGAAGGACAAGAAGAAGGAGAAGGCGCCGGCGGCGCGGAAGATGACGACCGCCGCAAGAACAGAAGAGACCCCCGGAAGACCCCCGAAGGTGGATCGAGACCCCCAGACGGCGGCGACGACGAAGAAGGTAGCCGGACTTCCCCCGCTCGGTAAAAGAGCTTGGTAAATGGCGGGGGAGTCCGGCGAGAAGACCCCCAAGACGGAAGAAGACCCCCGAAGGCGGATCGAGACCCCCAGACGGCGGCGACGACGAAGAAGGTAGCCGGACTTCCCCCGCTCGTGAAAGAGCTAGGTAAAAGAGCAGAAGAGAGCGGAGGAGTCCGGCGAGAAGACCCCCAAGACGGAAGAAGACCCCCGGAGCAGTGCAATAAACTATTTTTTCAAAAGTGTGGGTGTTTTTTTTTTACTTTACATTTTACACCTTAGGTGAATGGGTAGGGGTACATCGTACCCCATACTCATTCACATAGGGTGGGGGGCCGGGATCTGGGGGCCCCCTTATTAAAGGGGGTTCCCAGATTCCGATAAGCCCCCGCCCGCAGACCCCGACAACCAACGGCCAGGGTTGTCGGGAAGAGGCCCTTGTCCTCATCAACATGGGGACAAGGTGCTTTGGGGTGGGGGGGCCGCACGGCCCCCCTTTCCCCAGGGCACCCCCCATGTTGAGGGCACGCGGCCTGGTACGGCTCAGGAGGGGGGGCGCTCGTTCGTCCCCACCCCTTTCCTGGCCTGCCAGGCTGCGTGCTCGGATAAGGGTCTGACATGGATTTGGGGGGAACCCCCACGCCGTTTTTTCGGCGTGGGGAGTCCCTTTAAATCCATGCCAGGTCACGGAGCTAGCGCGGCGGCAGTAACTGCCTACGCTAGCTACGTAACCTGAAGTCACGTGCTAAATGAACGGACTTGCCGATGAGCGGCAAGTCCCTTCATTTCAAAAGTCCCGCGGACTTGCCCACTAACGGCGGGATTGTCCGCTGGTCTTCCAAGTCCAGCGGATAATTTGAAAACAAAACTTCAAACTTTAGTCCGCCGTACTTTGACCAAAAAAAGTCCGCCGGCGCCCACACACGAGGGGATTATCCGCTGGACTTCGGTCCAGAGGATAATCCCGCGGGATTGTCCCTTCGTGTGTACGCGGCATTACAGGAGACCATAGGCACTCTAGCTTTAGCACCCAAAGCAACACCCTTCTGCTAGGATTGCCTCTTTTACAAAGAGTTCTCTTATTTTATTGGTGGTCCCAACCTGGTTTAACATAGTTTAACAGTGTGTTAATAAGCTTTAATGAGATGCCTTCTTTATTATTTATGGAAGGGAAAAATATTTAGCCAATGACTATTCAAAGGAAAAGCCATCACTGTTTTATAGCTCAGGCCTAGTGAGCCCAGTCATAAATCCAAACATTTTACCACCCTCTATATCAGAACATGTTGTACTTGTGGCTTTATTAACTAAAAAACGGCTCCATATCTATGTGTATAATAATATTAGGCAATAACTAGTACATACAGCCAAAAGTTTGAGAGGCTGAACTTACCTTGTGCGGTCTGTGCTTCTCATGAACATGTAAAATGTGAATCCTCAGTCTGTCCCTCTTCTCAAATGACCTTTGACACAGATGGCAAGGAAACTTTCTATCCCCCTGGTCCACACAGCGGGTGTATTTCAGGTGCTTGTCACGGTAATATCTATAGGCAAACACTTTGCCGCACCGGTCACACTTGTATCCCTCTGCAGACTCTGCAAGACACAATCAGAATAGATTTTATTCAGAGCAACACTTTAATGTAACCCCAACACCCTCCTCTGTGTCCAATGGGGTACTGCTGGGGAATTCATTACTAGCAATCATTTTGATAGCCTAGGCATATGCAAGAGGCCCCATTTCATTAAGGCCCCATTGAGACATGCATGTGGTTCCCCCCCCCCCCACACACACTTTTTGTGCAACAGCATAGGGCAGGCCATTCGCTTAAATAAGCTGCCCTACATGCGCCAAAGTAAGTCTTGCAACTTTTTTGCACTGAGTCGTGCGCATTTTTTGTAATGTGCGGTGTGGGGCTTTTTTCAAGCGTTTTGTTGTGCGACAAAATGCATATCTGGTAGCCGTTTTTGGGGTGTCCTTAAGAAATGATTGCACTGCAAGCACAATGCACGTTTTGGCGTATTTTCAGGAACATGCACAGAAACAAGTTTCTGTGTGCATTACCGGAACGCAAAAGTGTGAATGTGGTCTAAAGATCTCAGTAAATACCACCATATAATATAAAGCACAGTGCAATATCACACTGTAGAGACAATAGTAATAACATTATGCATTTTACTACACTGGGCATAAAACTCAGGACTGGGAAAGGATCAGATACTTGGAAAACGCATGCCATGCCATGAATCATTTATGCATTTATATACAGTAAACTGGACCATTTGCAAATGGCAAATATATGGGCTAAACATTGTAACCAGCATGCAAAATGTTAGCATTTATCAGTGCAATACAAAGTTCATGGATGGTCTAAAACCTGAACTTTTAAATTAAAAAGGGAAAAAAAGGGTTGTATGGTAGGAAATGGTAATCACCATTGCAATAATTTTGCTCTGCATATCTTAGATTTGTGATCATTATCCTTGCTTAAGACTGGACATGCATACACTATACAATCTAAAAATTGTACAATCCCTATGGAGCAAACAGAACTAAGTCATATAAGGCACACTTAAGCAATCCATGTATTTAGTACCAAATCAGGCAGGCTCTTGACCTACAGAAATTATGGTAGATCTAAAGGGGATTGTACAAATTGTTTAGTTAGTGTATGGTCAGCCTTAGGCAGTGATTGGCTTCATTTTTTTCCCCATGTTTGGCTAATTTATATTAGGTATTTATTCTGGTAAGAGCTCAGAAAGGACAAAGCACACCCCAGAGGTAAATCCATAAATTGAAGGATAACAGTGGCTTGTATATTCCGATAACTATTAGCTTAAATCATTGCAAGATAATTACTTAGCAGATAATCCTGATCTGATTCTGCTCTTGTCAATAACAATTACACGGGCTTGTTTGGATGGACTTTACTGAGCAGCTAACCGTTATATTTCCCAAAGCTACAGAGGTTTAAATAAAGACTTCTGTACTCCTCGTCAATAGCAGAGCACTACAGCCTCTGCATGCGCCATTTCCCTGGAAGAGAGGTTTCTTCTAGGGATCTTACCTTCTGTGTGTTGGAAACTGGCTCTGCCATCATCCGAGCCCTTCAGACTGACAGGGATGCCCAGGAATTGGAGGTAGCAATCGCCATACCAGACCAGCAGCTCTTGGTTGGGCATGATCTCCTTACAGGTTTCATAGTAAATCTCCCCCTCATTTTGCACTGCGATCAGGTTCTGCTCCTCAGGGAAGCGGGCACAGTTCACCAGTGCCATCCAATGCCCACATGCCCCCTTCCCGTCTATGAAGTGACTGAGTCTTCCGTCTTCAAAAATCTGAAAGTGAAAACAAAACGAATTATTACGTCTTACTGAAAATATTTGAATCAAAGCTAAATAACCTCAGAAGTCAATATTATAACATGTTTTGTTATTTTATATTATTTATTACGAATGGACTTTTCTATATATGCATCTAGGCCAGAAGTGATGGACTACAACCCCTACCATTTCAGGGCAATTAATTATCAACTAAAGGAGGTAACGTTAATTTGCTGTTTCTGTATTTTAGTTTATTCTTATCCTTGGTAATAGGTATATTATGGTTATATTATTTACTAATAGTTATAATTAAGTTACTAATACCACTAACTAGAAGTTACATTACTAGAAATACTAGTTTTGTAGCGTCATCACCCATCTTTGCAATGACTTACTGACCCCATATCCACCAATTCCATGAAAAGAATCGGACATATTCTATGCCAATCATAAATTTAGGAATATGTACCCAATTGTATCAATGTACTTAAATGTGCCAATTTGTATTCCTTTTATTGACTATAATAACAATCCTTTAACGATATAAAATCAAATAATAAATGAATAAAAAAGCAAATATTAAATAACTACAATAGCTTTTTTTTTGCTCGTTTTATTAGATAGATAGAGATTATATATATATATATATATATATATATATATATATATATATTATATATATATATATATATATATATATATATATTATATATATATATATATTTTAAAAAAATTTATTTCATTTCAGGATCATTTTTAGTCTTTATTGAAGTTGGGAAGTCTGGAAATCTTTGGTATTTCTTTTTTTTCCATTCTTTATCAGCTGGCCAGTATGTAGCTTCATAGGAACTACTAATCCAGACAACACAAGAGGCAACACAATATTTCACTGTCTGTATATAGTATTTATATTCTAGTTAGACAGATTTGTTTGTGTTTAGATTAGATACAATGCTTTCTTTACTCACAACGAATTACGTTATTACAGGTAATTTTAATGTCTTTTCTGTTCTTGTTTTTGTTTTGTTTTGTTGTTTTTTTGTTTTTTTTTATTAATTGGCGTTATTCTCACCTCCCACATCAGCGAGTTATCATCATAGGTTTTTATTTCACTTGTATTGACCACTTTCCCCTGAAATGGACCGAATTTCAGCCCTTTAGGGATGAGGTTTGTGCTGAAGACCCCTGATTTGGGAAGCTCTCCATACGTGGTCCTCATGATGGCCACACCTGAGAAAGAAAATAGATTTCAGAAAGAAATGGACACAACCAGGATCTCCAAATAGACAGATGGTCCTCGGTTATTATAAATAATATAATATGAACTTGTATCTACCTTCTGGAAGTTGTAGCGCCTCTCTGTCCAATATATGTGAGTCCAAGCCTGCACAATGTAACAATAAATTATTTTATTAAAACAAAAAAGGAAGAACGATGCAAAAAAATAAATATCTTATAGAAATGGGCATTTAAAAGTCTCTTAAAGTAAATCCAAAAATATTTATATTATAGTCGTTGTAGGCTAATTGTTTCCAGTCGTATACACTAAAAATATTATATCATATATACACACACACAAAATTAAATTTATAAAAAATTAGATAATACACCCTCCGAGAAAAAATAAAAATAAAAATAAAAAAGACGTAGCATAATTGGAACTGTCATGCTTTGAGGAAGAATGAGTTAGATACTTGGTCATACACCTTACAATTGTATTGCACAGTTGCCTCTAAAACTATGCCATGTAAAATCCTACCTAAAACAATTCATTCAATATATATCCAAACTTGCATCCCTGGTACTTGAAAGGTGGAGATTGTAAGGTGTATGGTCAGGTTTCATGCAGAAGGTATAGTTCACATTGGAATCTGTAGAACTGGGAGTGCGTTCACCTACGTTCAGTGAGTGGTACTGACCTGCAGAGCTGGCTGGTATCCTCAGCCCAGAGATGGCATGTGTGGCGCTATGTTGAGCACGTCTGGTTTCGGTGCCACAGGTGTGCCCATACAGGACAGTGTGCAGATCATCTTCTGTGAACTGATAGGTCCTGCTTGGTGGACCCTGTAAACTGGCCATACTCAGAGAGACCCCCTTACATTTCTTGTTGACTCTGGGGCTCTCTAGGGGGGTGGAGGGAATTCGGGGTCCCTCTGCCTGTCCATTAGTCTGGGGGTCCTCCTTACTGCACAGTCCAGGCTGGACTTTACTGAAGATGGGGTATGAAGTGGGCAGAGAGCTAAATATGTTCTGGCTCTGAGGAGAGCTTTGGGTGAAGACAGGGGGAAGGTCTCTGAAATTGAAGGCTCCTAATGGTGAAGATTTGTTGACCAGTCTGCCCAGGGACTTCAGAGGATTAAACATGTCATGAGGGTTTGCCAGGATGCCCAGGTAGTGACCATGGGGAAACAATGAGGGGAAATAAGAGCCTATGGTTGGGGGGCTTATAGGAAGCCTATCAATGGGAAAGCTTCTGTCCATAGGGTTGATCATGGTGTTGGGTATAGACAATGCCATTCTGCCAAGATCCGAACTGGTCCTCCCTAAAAAAAGTGACAAATGACAGTTAACCTCCTGACTAAATTACTGTCAACATTTGTAGGTTTGAATCAAAACAAAAATACAAAAATCACATTGCTTTACTTCCAATGAGGGTTCAATAAATAGATGAACGTTTTATGCTGTTTTCTAATAACATTAAAACATTATGGCCACCACCCCGAGAACAAAAAACTAAAATTTAGATTCACTGTTAGAATTATATTTCTAAATGAAAATCCAAACGGACTATTAGTTTTTTTTTTTTAAAAAAACATAAGATAAAAAGGCCGGAAGGTAAACCCACTACTTTTTTTGGGAGGGGGTTCCATTTTTTTTGCCGTTTTGGCAGCCGTTTGTTGTAAAACCATAAAAAAAAAAAAAAAAAAATGAAATAAAAAATCTGAAAAAAAAAGCTTACATTTTTCGATTTACAAGTAGAAATTGTGCACCATAGACAAATGATAAATATATATATATATATATATATATATATATATATATATATATATAGACTCTTTGCTGTGAGGTCGCCAGATTACTGACATTGCATGTGTACTGGGGTTCTGACAGCAGTAATAGGGAAACACTGTCAGAACTTTTCCTCGGACATTCTTCTAATTAGGGTTAATGATGTCGTCATTTTAATTTTAATTTTATTTTTTTCTGCTCAGAAATTCGCCTGGTCTCTCAGTGGATAATCAGAATAGCAGAGTTAGTTTAGTTTGGTCTCTGGTGATTACATTTATATATATATATATATATATATATATATATATATCATCTCATTATTCACTTTACACTACAACAAATAACCAAAAAAGGGACTCTTCCGAACCATTTAAAATGTTCCTGCAAAAAATAAAAATAAAAACCTAGTATGTTCTGTCTTAGGACAGGTACATTTTGTTAAAGAATTTATGAATTGTCTCTAAAAACTGCAGCTCATACCCTTCATGATTGGTAATTAGTCTACATTTCCATGGACTTTACATTATATATACATACATATATTATATATATATATATATATATATATATATATATATATATATATATATATATATATATATATATATATATATATATATATATATATGTATACACACATGTATATATACATATATATATATATATATATATATATATATATACACACACATATACACATATATATATATATATATATATATATATATATATATATATGTATGGAGATGTATATATATATATATATATATATAGAAAATGAATAAAATGTGCAGTAAAAAAATAAAATTAAAACCCCAGACTATTATTATCGAAGTGGGAGGACAATTAGACATTTATTTATGGAATTTAACATGCAGAATGACACCCAATTTAATAAACTAACAAAATTGACATAAAACAGCAATTACCATTTCATTGCGTGTATACTGTTTATATTCTAGTTATATTTGTGGCAGTTTAGATCAGATACAATCAGATACAAAATACTGCACAACGAATTACATAAGTGTATTTCTTTTTTTTTTGTTAGTTTTTTCTTACATATTCATCTATAAACAATCAGAACTGTAAAAGCCAGAAAGTTTACTGAACAATTGCCATAAATCAGTTTTTCTGTGGAATAGATTTAAACAAACACACGATAGATGAACACTAAAAAGAAAATACTAATGTCTGACCAATTAGGAACTTGAATCATCTATTTACTTGATATAGAAATATAAAACATAAATAGCATATAAAGCACATTATGAATTATAATGCAGATTATTATTATTATTTTTTTAGATATTCTCAACACCATAAAACAGATTTTAGACGATTTTTTTGATCTAACCCACATCAGATTTGTTTTTTTACAATATCAGGAGAATTTAAGAAGGGAATATCAGCCAATCCATACAGACAAATATTTGTAAACAGCCGGCTTAACCAGTCTGTGTGTTTCCGCTTAAAATAACCTTTTTCTAATGATCAATAGAGAATGTGAAGCACAGCAGAGGAGGAAACCTTCATGAATTTCATCTAATGGCCCTGATCAATGGCAGCTAATACAAGAAACAAAACGGGGTCGTGACACACACATGGCAGAACATGAGGTCAGAGGAAAGGTCACAAATAATGAACACATCTCTCCACATTAAAAAGAAAGCATTGACACCCCTGAGCTGGGGGGCTCTGCTGGTCACTGGACACTTAGGATGAGCTGAAACTTATTTTAAAGTTTAGATCAGCAGACTTCTTGGTTAGATCTATAGGTATCAGAAGATCTATAGGTATGTGGTACTTACTGTTTTATAAATCCTCCAGGTTTGCAGATAAGCTTTACAGGGAATGGAGTCCTCAAATCCCACTTCAGTCCTAGTATTGAGTGAGTTTAAATCACATCTTATGAATGAAATTGTCCCATCTCCAGGTCTGGGATAAGGGGGATAATGATGGTGGTGAGTAGAATGCTGGCTGTGTGGGTTCTGGCTTGTGTTTGAAGGCAAAACAAGGCAGATGGGTTAAAAGGGAAGTCAAAGTAGAAGATGGGAGGAAATGAGAGGGGGCTACAGTGGACCAGAAGTCCATCCTCAAACCTAGCAGCATCTGTCCCCTCCCACCCACCTAGCTACCAGCTACTGGCCAATCAGGCTTCATTTTAAGTGTGGCCCCTGGAGAGTCCACTGCCCGACCTACAATAAATGATCTGCCTCCAAGGCATATTAATCATCATTTTTATTACAAATAATTCCATATAATGAAATATATAATAATTTTGTGTAATAGTTCATTATTTGTAATAAAAATGATGATTGATATGTCTTGGAATGAAAAAAAAAAATGTATAATTGATTGATAGAGATATATATATATATATATATATATATATCACATACATACACACACAATAAATATATATATATATATATATATATCAATTATACATTATTTTTTTCATTCCATATATATATATATATATATATATATATATATATATATATATATATATATATATATATATATATATATATAAATCTCAATCTCCCACATATATATATATATATGTGTGTGTGTGTGTGATTGGGAGATTGAGATATATATATATATATATATCACATACACACACACACACACACACGTTGCTTATGTATACTACCGTCCTTGCTGTTGGGGGTGCTGAATAGTGATCACAGCACCTTATCTGACAATAAGCCTATTCTATCGGAAAGATCCGCAATTAAAATCTATTGATCTCCGTACTGATTAGTTAAATTAAGGACAAGATCCGATAATATTTACTCCCAAACAGCTGCAGAAATCTATAGAGCCATTGAATATTAAATTCCGACTTTTTTTTCCCCCTGCCATAAATTGTAGAAGTTCCTTGTACTCCCATTTGATCCCTATATTTGTGCACATGTTGCCAATGAAATAAATATGAAAAACATAGTATTATAACACTTTGAAATATGGAAAAGAGCATTCAAGACAGGATCCGATCTGAAGAAGTACATTAAATTATACAATTCTAAATTATACAACACAAACTACAAATACAATATAAACAATTCAATTACTAATACAAAAATAAAAGGAGATATATATATATATATATATATATATATATATATATATATATATATATATATATATATATATATATATATATATATATATACACATATACACATACATACACACACACACACAAAAAACAATTTATATATATATATATAAAACGTAGAATAAAAAATAAATAAAAAAAGAGAAGAAACTCATTAGAAATTACCAAAATTTAACGAATTTCGATAATCCAGTGAACCTGATATATTTCAAATCTAGAAATATATCAGACGATATTAATGTTCTATATAACATCCACAGGTCCCATGATCGAACAAAAAGCGAATATGTTCTATACATTACAAAATATATATTTTAAAATACACTTCTACTACATACATTAAACTCCACAAGGTGCCAGTGGAATTATTAGTAAAGGATACTTGTCTCTTATGTTGTGTTTGCTTTGCATTATCCGGTTCAGGGTTCTGACTATACAGGTTTGTGTTTTGTATTACTGACAGGTTACATTTTTGTGATGTTTTATTAGGTGCAGGGATCTCAATATACTTATTACACGATGCTGTATGGTGCTAGGTTCTAATTTTACTTGTGTGTGTTGTATTATTTGGTGCAGGGTTCACACTGTACTCCTTACAGGTTTGTGTTGTATTATTTAGTGCAGGGCTCTCACTGTATATACTTGTGTTGTATTAATTAATGCTTGGCACACGTTTCTGTTGTATTATTTGGTGTAGGGTTCTCACTGTATATACTTGTGTTGTATTAATTGATGCTTGGCACACGTTTCTGTTGTATTATTTGGCGTAGGCTTCTCACTGTATATACTTGTGTTGTATTAATTGATGCTTGGCACACGTTTCTGTTGTATTATTTGGTGTAGGGTTCTCACTGCATTTGCTACATGGTGTAGGGAGAAAATAGGACTCTGCAGGTTACTAATCCTAATAATGATTGTGAAGAGCCCCAGATGCCCCAACTGTCCATTGTATGTTTATAAAAACACACACAGAGCTTCAGGTAGATCCCCACCCTGCTTTGAGTATCCCTGATCAGCAGGGTGCATCACTGACCCATAGTAAACACTGCAATGACAAGGCTGCTTGATTACTGTACACAGAGAACAGCTGATCAGGGCAGCACTCCAACAATCCAAGCATTAACATATTAAAAGGAAGGAGGGAAGGACCATGCACACGTCATAAACCTAATATCACAGTGGTAAGTGCCCCCATTACTATACACAAAGAACAGCTGATCAGAGTCCTGACCATCATTACTCTACTCAGTTATAACATAAGCAGGAGGACAGGGTTCTGATAATACTGAGCCTGAGACCCAACACACAGAGCACTTATTGGGGCAAGTCAGCTTCTCTGGCTGGTCATATAAAGAATGGCATTTTGGCATTGATGAAGTAGCATTATTTGCATGTTCAGTATGTCCAGCAAAGAAGGACCCTACCGTGTATAATTTGGTAGAAATGCTCAGGGATTGCATTCGCTATGCGTGCAAAACCCACATGAGTTCTCTCTGCTTTTCAGGTACCATCGGTCTATCTAGACGCAATAGCAAACCCCATACACAGTCTGTTAAGAAACTTTTATCCTTCATGCTCCTTGGATGGGTGCAACTTGGATACAACTTTGGCTTTGACCAGTGATAATGGACAACTGTTGCATAATTGTTGTACTGTATAACATTCAGGTACGACTTTAATGCAACTTTTGAGGGTTAACATTGAAATCTATGGCCCTCAAGTTGCATGAAAGTCGAACCAAAGTAGTTCATGAACTACTTATAAGTCACTGCAACTTTAAGGCCCCTTTCACACGAGGCGGACTCCACTTGCACGGAGTCCGCCTCTGTCCGCCCCGGCAGATGACAAGTCCCTCTCTGCTCACTGAGCGGGGGAGGGGCTTGCGAGCGCCGCTGGTCTCTATGGAGAGATCGGATGAAAACGGACAGTGTGTCCGTTTTCATCAGATCTCACCCGATCCGATCCGCCAGCGACGAATCTGGACGTAGAGCCATCCGTCTGCTTTTGGCGGATCGGACCAGGTCGTATGTCAGCGGACATATCTCCGCTGACATCCGACGCTCCATAGAGTAACATGGAGCGCCCGTTCAGATCCGCCGTCAAAACTGACAGGCGGATCTGAACGGTCCGTCCGCGTGAAAGGGGCCTAAGTCTCACATATATGCAGTGGCGGAACTACCGCCATAGCAACCCATGCGGGTGCAATGGGGCCCCCAGCCAAGGAGGGCCCTGTGAGTGGGCGGCGGGTGAGGCGCCGAGCTGCCCGTCCACTCATACAGTCAGTGACTGTACGAGCAGACGCAGCTGGGTGGCTCAGCAGTGGGAGAGCGGCCAGCTGGGAGGCTTGTTGGGTGGGTAGCGGAGCAGAGAAATGACATGTCTCACCGCCCAGCGCCCGCCCTGCATCCTGGCAGTTCCGTCCTCACTCACTCACTTACATCATCCCTCTGCTGCCTGACTCAGACTGGGAAACAGAAGTGACAATCCCCATTCCCCACCTTAGCAGGAAAGTGACAATCTGCAACTTGTGGCAGGTGACGTGGCAAGTGACAACCCGCAATGGGTGGCAGGTGACGTGGCAAGTGGACAATTTGCAACGTGTGGCCAGTGACCATCCGCAACTTGTGGCAGGTGACGTGGCAAGTGACACTCTGGGCTCCCACTGATTCTGCATTATTGTGAGTTGAACTATTTAATTTTCTATAACAATGTAATAATAGAAATAATGTGTTTCAATCATCCTGACACCATAACAACCATGGTACCATGATATTTTGAATAGAATCACAAAAAAACACAAAAAATACAGATCAATAATCTGTGTAAAAAAGCAAATGTTCATAAATTAAAGTCCGTTTGAGACTAAAAGTGATGGTGACAAAAAATATTAAGTGACATATGATCTCCAAAAAAGTGAATGTGAAAGGAAATCCACCAGGTGACCTTAATCCACCACCGCTCTAATGATGTGCTTACCAGAGGGCAAGCTTTGATAAGCCTGTAACTCGATAATCATCAAGGTATAACCAAACCACTAGGCATCGCCTCCAAAACTCATGCTCAGCTGGTGATAGCGACCAAAATCCTGGATCAGGCAGATCTTCCCTTGTGGGGTATCTATGGAATCGAACTCCTCCAAAGGTATCAAGCCAGGGAACCATACACTCTCAGCATGTGGATAGATAGAAATGAGGGATGCTCCCATAGTGTGAAACCATATTAAAATTTTATTATATCATATAAAAGTTCTACTTACATCAACTCAAAATAATGCTCGCAGAGTACACATAAAAAACGCCGCCGGCCGGCTAGCAGAACACCCGCTCACAGTGCGGAACGTGATGACGTCAGTGCGTCAGCCTCCCTATGTCCGTTTCGTCTAATCGACGTCTTCTGGGGAACGGGCGACGCACTGAATCATCGCAACTTTATACAGGACTTAACAGACACGCCCTGGAATGAACACACAAGGACGGATAAACATAAGTCTCATAACAAATGACCTACAGGTAAAAACCCATAGTGCCCATTGTATAATAATCCGAAAAGGAAGATTAAACCCCAAGGGGCAAAATGTACTAATATCATAACTTGAATAGAAAATATTTTAAAATTATAAAAAATATAATATAAGAATATCCACAAACTCCATGTTCACCGTCACTAAAGAGGAGAACAGACCACCAGCTCCATCTTGTGGGCAATTACCAAACTGAACTGACTCAGTTGGCGTTATGTTATGACAATGAAAAAGGGGGGAATGAGAAAAAAAGGGGAAAGGAGAAAAGGGAAAAGAAGGCCTCACTCTTAAAAGGTGGGGCCATACAAATTCCCTATATACCAGTTATAGCAAAAAGCACCATCAAACCTTGATAATGTGACCACAAAGGTTAGTGGGCCTCTGAATCCAGGATACTCTAGAGGAATATTACATGATGTACATCCTAGATGCCACAACAGGGGAGGGGGGGAGAGAAGGAGGGGGGGGGGCTAGTATCTGCCCCTAATGTAATTAGACCTATTGGTCAGAGTTACCTCATCCAGCTTAAAAGCTGTTCTGGATGAGGTAACTCTGACCAATAGGTCAAAGAGAAACCCACTATAGAGAGTGGTATGGCCATGGTTCCTTTTATAACGACCTATTCCACCCAGCATAGGAATATATGTAGGTTGATTAAAAAACACTGGCATGTCCTCACCAGTGATTCCACCCTCAATACTGTCCTACCTCTCAGACCACAAATTGTTTATAAAGGGGTTCCCTCCCTTAAAACTAAAATATCTCCCAACGTTCTAGATCCACCAACAGTTAGAACATACTTTTTTGACAATCTAACGGGTTTCTATCAGTGTAGGCGGTGTAGGAGTGAGGCCTTCTTTTCCCTTTTCTCCTTTCCCCTTTTTTTCTCATTCCCCCCTTTTTCATTGTCATAACATAACGCCAACTGAGTCAGTTCAGTTTGGTAATTGCCCACAAGATGGAGCTGGTGGTCTGTTCTCCTCTTTAGTGACGGTGAACATGGAGTTTGTGGATATTCTTATATTATATTTTTTATAATTTTAAAATATTTTCTATTCAAGTTATGATATTAGTACATTTTGCCCCTTGGGGTTTAATCTTCCTTTTCGGATTATTATACAATGGGCACTATGGGTTTTTACCTGTAGGTCATTTGTTATGAGACTTATGTTTATCCGTCCTTGTGTGTTCATTCCAGGGCGTGTCTGTTAAGTCCTGTATAAAGTTGCGATGATTCAGTGCGTCGCCCGTTCCCCAGAAGACGTCGATTAGACGAAACGGACGTAGGGAGGCTGACGCACTGACGTCATCACGTTCCGCACTGTGAGCGGGTGTTCTGCTAGCCGGCCGGCGGCGTTTTTTATGTGTACTCTGCGAGCATTATTTTGAGTTGATGTAAGTAGAACTTTTATATGATATAATAAAATTTTAATATGGTTTCACACTATGGGAGCATCCCTCATTTCTATCTATCCACATGCTGAGAGTGTATGGTTCCCTGGCTTGATACCTTTGGAGGAGTTCGATTCCATAGATACCCCACAAGGGAAGATCTGCCTGATCCAGGATTTTGGTCGCTATCACCAGCTGAGCATGAGTTTTGGAGGCGATGCCTAGTGGTTTGGTTATACCTTGATGATTATCGAGTTACAGGCTTATCAAAGCTTGCCCTCTGGTAAGCACATCATTAGAGCGGTGGTGGATTAAGGTCACCTGGTGGATTTCCTTTCACATTCACTTTTTTGGAGATCATATGTCACTTAATATTTTTTGTCACCATCACTTTTAGTCTCAAACGGACTTTAATTTATGAACATTTGCTTTTTTACACAGATTATTGATCAGTATTTTTTGTGTTTTTTGTGATTCTATTCAAATTATCACTTTAGCGTAGCTTTTTCACTGTATATTTCTGTTTATGTGCATATCTCACATTTATTAGCTGCTGCTCCTATTACTTTGTTTTTGTATTTGGGTATATATATTTTTGTATTTAGGTATATTATTTATACACTACCCGTATTTTGTTACATCTAGGGATTAGCGCGGTGTTAGCTTCCACTTTTTCCATGGTACCATGATGATTGAAGCGCCAACATCAGCCATTGCCCCGATAAATTGCCCCCCAAAAAAACGTATTTTCTGTCAGTGCCCCTCCCGAGACTAGACTCTGGATCTGCCCCTGGGTGAGGGTGAGGGGGCCCCATACAACATTTTGCTACGGGGCCCTGTAATTTCTAGTCATGCCCCTGCATATATGAATGGTTATCATTTTGCTGCCCAAAATTGCATGACAAGTCGCACAAGTGTGAATAGACCCCAACCGTGCTAAAATAGGAGTCAAAAACCCAATACCAATAAAATCCAAGCTCTTTATTCCAAATAATTTGAGACCAACTATTATACAGGGTTTATATAGCACCAACACTTTACAACATGATGAGCTGATGGAGAAAATTAGACATACAGTTGTTGGGTGTGGGTAGGATAGGCTTCTCTGACTAGGTGGGTATTCAGGGATCGTCTAAAAGAGACTAGAGTAGGAGATAATCGGACAGATTGGGGCAAAGAGTTCCATAGGATTGGAGAGGCTCTGGAAAAGTCCTGGAAGTGAGCATGGGAGGAGGTGGCCAGGGAGCTAGAGAGCAGGAGGTCTTGAGAGGAACGAAGACCAATAATAAAATATATGTAATGAAAATCATTGCAGGCCATATCAGCAGCTGTCATATAGACCAGCAGTCACAAACTAGAACATTTTAGTGGTCCCCAAGGGTTCTGCCGCAAATCAACATTGTGATGGATGTATACTGCCCAATGTTGTTTCCAGTGTTGTTCTCAATGTGCGCTGACAATACTGTCAGTATGTGCTGATACCTGAGGCCTCCTCTGTAGTTCCGGCTCCTGTGAAATTAGAGGGAGGCGCTGGGAGCAGTGCAGAGAGCAGGAGGTGAAGGAGGGGACTTCCAATGGCAGCGCTGATCACAGACTGTGGGAGGGAGCACGGAGCTCAAGCACATGGCTGGAAAAGGGGGTGAGATAAGTCTGTGTGATGCAGAGTGCAGGGGGTGGGGGTTGGGCAGAGGGGGCAGAGAGCCGGAGCATTGTGTGTATAAGGCATGTAAAATTCTTATTAGTGGTCCGTGGGATTCAAAATTCTGAGTTTAGTGGTCTGAAAGCTGAAAGGTTGACGACCACTGATATAGACTGTATGAAAAAAGGCAAGCTATATCAAGGCATTTCATTGATTGGGCTGCCTCCGAATCCACGCCTGTATACAAAACAACGATATGGCTCTAACATATAACACTGAACCTGGCAAGGTAGAAGAAAGTGAGAGGCCAATAAATCCACAACAATTTACACAGGATGTTTAAACATGCTGTTCCTGGAGCCAATATAGTAGATAAGGCACTTATTGGATAGAAAAGACTCAATAGAGAACTGATGGTAAATCAGCTGTCACACCAATGGGTCAAAACCTTATACGAACATGTGGCATGGGTCCCTACTTCATTAACCTGCAGCAAATAAAATGAAATTAGTTATATTTGCACCAGAATGAAGGAGGGACCCATGCCGTATGTTTGTATAAGATATTGACCCAATGGCGTGACAGCTGATTTACTATCAGTTCTCTTTTGAGTCTTTTCTATCCAATAAGTGTCGTATCTACTATATTGGCTCTGGGAATAGCACGTTTAGACATCAAAGTTAATAGCGGAACTTTTGGCACCTCACTTTCTTCTATCTTGCCTGGTTCAGCACTATATTTTGTTAGAGCCCTATATCGTTGTTTGTATACGAACGTGGATCCTGAGGAAGCTCAACGAGCGAAACGTGTTGCTCCAGAACGCCTTTATTACACAGTCTATATGACAGCTGCTATGGCCTACAATTATGTTCATTATATGCATTTTATTATTGGTCATTGTAATAAAGAGCATGGATTTTATGGTTATTGTGTTTTTGACAATTAATGTCCCATAATAAGTTGTTCCTCCCCCATCAAGGGGCTTGGAGGAAAGAAATTGCTTGATTTCAATAGGGATGGTGTGTGGGATTTATCCTGTTTTTTTTCAGCAGTTGTTATGAAATACATTGCAGAAGTCTATGTATGAAATACCATGAGAAAACCATGGAACAGAAGGAAAAATTTGAAGGTTACATCATAACTGCAAACTGTCCCGTATTTGCCAGGACAGTTACGATTTTTAGTTATTTGTCCCACGAAGTCTACATCCTGAGCTGTGTCCCTGGAATCCCAGCGTTGACAATGTAAATGTGTTTGGGGCCAGGTCATGGGACACCAGTCATTGTCTAGTGTGGGGCTGTAGAGGCCAATAAGCAGGTAGGGAGCAGCAGTGGGTGGGTATCAGAGAAAGCTTGAGCAGAGGATTTCTTGCCCTTTGGATCCATCAGTCTACTAAAGTGTGTGGAATGGTAACCACTCTCAGTGCTGCCCCTGCTGTGATGATTACCTGGATCCTCTAACCCTGCCAGCCCACACTTCTCATGATAAATGCCAGTTCTCTGAGAGGTGATAGTTCAAGGGGAATGGGAGTGGAGGGCATTGTGTGTATGGGTTTACATGGAAGTCAACAGGGGCACTGAATATGGGGAAAGAAGAGGGGGGGGGTTAAGTGCTGGGGAACTGCTCTCATTTACATTGTCTACATATGGCCATATTAGGTCAATGATGTCATGAGCATCTCTTTGCTATGTTATCTATGGGGCAGTGAAAGACCTGGCTGGAGCTGGTAGGGCACTGAACCTGGAAGGTAGTTGTCAAGCTGCCAAATCAGTGCCTAATCAGTTGCGGCCTAGATATTCCCTGGCCCGCTGCTGCATGTAACCAAGGGGAAGGAATACTTATGGCATCATTAAGCTAATATGGCCACATAGCCATATTTTGGCCATGACATTGTCTAATTATGGCCATCGGGTAATGCTCAAATGAAACCTGTGCTCTTTTTTTTTGCTAGGAAACAGTGGTAATAGAGCCAGCACAGTACTGAGGACAGCTAAAAAAAAAAAGGACTTGAGGTGCAGAGCTTGAAAGATTCAAACTCTGGTAACATCATTCTGTGCCCCTGATCTGAAAATTGCAGTTTACTGAGCTGTTGGAGACATTACCACCATTGCAGATCACACTGCAGTTAAGCAGTATTAAACCAAAAAAAATGAAATAATGTAATATATTGCAGCTTACCAATCCTTAAATGTGGTGGTTGCATTTGTTTTCATGTTCTAGGCTTTTTTGCCTTTTTTTCACCCGATGATCCAGCTAGTAACACACTCCTTGTCTTAGGATGTCTTCACTCTGGATGGAGTAGTATTTTAGACACCCTTGGACAGCAGCACTGTCAATCTAGGTAGAGGGTAGGTCTTACTGATTGCATTCCAGAACCATGGAAAAACAGTCCAAAAATATGTCTGAATTTATTAAAAATACATGTTAACTTCACAAAACCAGTCCTAATTGTCAGATATCATAAGAGGGGGTGCTACTGTGTTCATGATGTACAGACATGTTTGTTCCAACTGCATGTGCACTCCTTACAACTTGGGCCTAAGGGCTATCTGCTGAAACCCAAAGTGAAAAAAGTTTCCACGTGTTTAATACCCCCCTCCTTGTTTACCCTACACACGCTATATAGAAAGTGTCCGACACCTCCCTAAAAAAGGCAGGGGAATCAACACTCAAAAGGGTGGGACGCACTAACAGGGCTGGTGCCCCTTTTGTCTCCCCACCTTAAACATGGCACACCCTTGCGCCATTTGAAAGCATCAAGTTCTCCTACAGTTAAAATGTACTGCATACACTTTGAAACTTAATAAGATGTACGGGAAAACAGTTAACAGAAACATTTACAAAAAATAAAAGTAGAACAACAACTAAACAAAAGTAGCAACCAGGTAAGATTATGACCTTGCCCTTGTCCCAATGGAAGATAGGCAGCCCTGGCCCATGGGATAGGAAACACAGGAGCGTAGTCCACCTTACATAGTTCATCAAGAAATGTACCAGTCTGAATTGTCATTCCCATGGAAGGGCATCCAAACACAGGTGCAGTACTTCGACACTGGTTCATATACATTTACTGTCCCTTTCAGTGCAAGGAAAAATCCTGAACACTCCCTCAGTTGTTCAGCATCTTCCTCTCATATCACTTTGTTCACACATGTAGCTACCACTCCAGACATGTCTTCTCTTGAACAGATTCCCTCCCAGATGGAAAGGGTCTCTTCCAATTCTGAAGTTGAAGACATGGCCCACTTGCAACAATAGATCTCCACAATGTCCAGCTCTGCCAACGATGCTTCGACCCCCAGCTTTCAGGGATTACAGACTCGTACACTACCTCTACAGCTACTCCAGGGATTCCTGGCTTGCACTCTACCTCTACAGCTACCCCTAGCGATTTTCAGAGTGATTGCCCTTCTTCTGCAGGAGGTATGGTGGCAGAGGTTGCAGCAGCTGGTGCGTCACTACACAGGTTACCTTTGCTTGGTAGGAGGCAGGGGATTTATGTATACCAGTCAAACTATGTCCAAAGTCAAAATTTTGGTAAACCAGAAATTGGGACTTTAAAGGCGCAGAAAACATATAATTGAATATAAAAATAAATTTATTAAAAAATATTATGATACAACATTATTGACATCATATGTCTAGAACAATATTAAAAGCAATACATCACTGAATAGAGATGAAAATTGGCAATGTTTAGTGTAGCTCAACATGTTTCACCCTAATTAGGGCTTCCTCAGGAGAACTGAACAATGTCATACAATATTCACTGAAACGAGAAAAGTAGAATCAAAATACTGAACACATATAATAACACATGCAAATAAATTGGTATGGAATGGACATCATATAGAAAGTGAGTGGGTGGAGCTAAAAACTCCAAAGCTGACCTGTGTGTCCAAATGGAGTCTCTCGCAGTCCACTAAAATGCTGAATTTGTGAGATTCATTAAGTGCGTCATAGAGAGGGAGATAGCAGCCAAGACCAAATAAGTCTCGGAATCCATCTATTGGATATATTAATAGGGTTATTTAAAATTGATTGACAGCCGAGATAATAAGGATGAATGAATATAGTAAGGAAGGGCATATAATGAAAAAGACCTACCCAGAAAATCTTTTACTTGAAGAATATATCAAAGAATATTTTTATTTATTAGATATTTGAAGGAAGCCACACAGCAATAAAGCCTCACTTAGCTCTGAAAAAATATAGAAAATTTGTTTTAGAAAAATGGAAGACAAATCTAATCCCATCCAATACTGAAGATGATCACATAAAGCCTCAGTTGTATGTTTACCTGTATAGAATATTTTCATCCACTACTGTACCAGCCAGGATAAGAACTATAGGGAAGGTCAGAGTGAGATATAATCATCCCCTTTTTAAAATAAAATGATTGAAGCATTTTAGTGATCAAATCCTCAACACAGGGTATGGTAGGCTGTCTCTAAAAGTTTTCTTACCTTATCAACATAACGGCAGGAGAAAAACCTCTGCTGAGCTGCACAAACTTTCAGCCCAAACCAACCCCTTTTAAATCCCTCTCCACCGCTGTTTTGGCGCCAAATTCCGTCGCCAAAACAGTCAGGTGAGGACAAGCAGCGTCACAGCAGGTGTGCCGTCGCGCCGGAAATGACTGCAGCGGAACCGGAAGTGAGCCCAGGATGTTTGAAGCAGTAACCGGAAAAATGTCAGTAAAGGGGTAAAGGATAAATGCAATGGCAAAAAGATGCCAAATCAATAAAGTTAGAGGGGAGAACCCTGAAGCTAAATTAGGACGATGTTCAAGAGTGTTAAAGGTCACAAAAGCATCCCTCAACATCACCCACTTTTTAAGGACATATATATGTCACTTAAAACGGCTGCATTTTGGCAAGGCGCTATCCCAAAGCAACTAATAGGCGCTCAAGGGGTCAGAAAGCTCAAAGAGCCTAGAGACCTCCCAGACCGCCGTGGGTGTCCATATGAAGCACAAAAACCAACTTCAAACATTTTAATCATATTGCTGGTTAGGAATTTAGCTTCAGGGTTCTCCCCTCTAACTTTATTGATTTGGCATCTTTTTGCCATTGCATTTATCCTTTACCCCCTTTGCTGACATTTTTCCGGTTACTGCTTCCGGCTCACTTCCGGTTCCGATGCAGTCATTTCCGGCGCGACGGCGCACCTGCTGTGACGCTGCTTGTCCTCACCTGACTGTTTTGGCGCCGGAATTTGGCGCCAAAACAGCGGTGGAGAGGGATTTAAAAGGGGTTGGTTTGGGCTGAAAGTTTGTGCAGCTCAGCAGAGGTTTTTCTCCTCCCGTTATGTTGATAAGGTAAGAAAACTTTTAGAGACAGCCTACCATACCCTGTGTTGAGGATTTGATCACTAAAATGCTTCAATCATTTTATTTTAAAAAGGGGATGATTATATCTCACTCTGACCTTCCCTATAGTTCTTATCCTGGCTGGTACAGTAGTGGATGAAAATATTCTATACAGGTAAACATACAATTGAGGCTTTATGTGATCATCTTCAGTATTGGATGGGATTAGATTTGTCTTCCATTTTTCTAAAACAAATTTTCTATATTTTTTCAGAGCTAATTGAGGCTTTATTGCTGTGTGGCTATGGGCATATTTCAAATGCTTCCTTCCAATATCGAATAAATTAAAATATTCTTTGATATATTCTTCAAGTAAAAGATTTTCTGGGTAGGTCTTTTTCATTATATGCCCTTCCTTACTATATTCATTCATCCTTATCATCTCGGCTGTCAATCAATTTTAAATAACCCTATTAATATATCCAATAGATGGATTCCGAGACTTATTTGGTCTTGGCTGCTATCTCCCTCTCTATGACGCACTTAATGAATCTTACGTATTCAGCATTTTAGTGGACTGCGAGACACTCCATTTGGACACACAGGTCAGCTTTGGAGTTTTTAGCACCACCCACTCACTTTCTATATGATGTCCATTCCATACCAATTTATTTGCATGTGTTATTATATGTGTTCAGTATTTTGATTCTACTTTTCTCGTTTCAGTGAATATTGTATGACATTGTTCAGTTCTCCTGAGGAAGCCCTAATTAGGGTGAAACATGTTGAGATACACTAAACATTGCCAATTTTCATCTCTATTCAGTGATGTATTGCTTTTAATATTGTTCTAGACATATGATGTCAATAATGTTGTATCATAATATTTTTCAATAAATTTATTTTTATATTCAATTATATGTTTTCTGCGCCTTTAAAGTCCCAATTTCTGGTTTACCAAAATTTTGACTATATATATATATATATAGGGTATATATATATATAAAGGGATGTGGCGCTATAACCATAGCTTCAGCAATCTAGCTCATAATTTAAATAATGTCCAAAGTCCACAACTTTGGCAGGTTCCTTTCTGGGCAGCAACTTACACAGAAAGACTTTGCAGCAGGCCTACTTGCAAAGACACTAGATCAAAACCAGTGTGTAACAGCAGGAACAACTCCCTCAGCCTGTTGAAGCATTGGGTAAAGTACTTAGTGGCTTGGAAGTGGAAGCCAGTATCCAGCACTGGTTGTCTGAACATCCTGGTTGGCCACATGCTTGGCTACTCCTCACACAGCACAGAAGCTAAAATATCCTGCCTCCTGCACACCTCTTACTTCTTCCAGTGACCCTACCAATCATAGAGTGAGTCTTTGTTCAATAATACACTTTTCTTTAGCTACTGACTATGCTAAAACTGTAAAAGGGCCCCCGGGTGCACATTCCTGCCATCTAGGCTCCCTTTTCTATAGATCCTAAATTTTGGATAGGACCCCCTATGTACTACACCTGAAACCTTCTGTCTTCTGCCTTTTCCGGGTCTCCTCTCCCTCTGTTCTTCCTCCGATGACATAACACTCTTTCCCGCTCGAATGCTGGGTCTGTCGTGTGCCACTATTTATATTGGCATGGGGCGGGGCCTCCGTATAACGTCACCCGGTGGCCCTGCCCCATGCTAATATAAGTAGTGGCATATCACGGACCTAGCATTAGAGCAGAAGAGAGCAACGAGTCAACATCTGAGGAAGAACAGAGGGAGAGGAGACCCAGCAAAGGCAGAAGACAGCGGACAGAGGAGAAGAACCGGAGAGGGCTAGAAGACTTCAGCAGAGAGTGGAGGAGAACCGGCAGAGGAAGAAGACATCGCCAGAAGACGGAGAAAAGCCGGAGAGGGGAGAAGAAATCGTAAGACGCCGGAGCTGATTTAATAAATTATTTTGTCAAAAACCTGTGTACTGTTTTTTTTATTTTTGACACTCTTTTTTAGGTGAATGGGTAGGGGTACAAGTACCCCATACTCAGTCACACACCCCCCGACAACCACCGGCCAGGGTTGTCGGGAACAGGCCATTGTCCTCATCAACATGGGGACAAGGTGCTTTGGGGTAGGGGGGCGCAGGGCACTCGCTCGTCCCCACCCCCTTTCCTGACCTGCCGGGCTGCGTGCTCGGATAAGGGTCTGGTATTCTCTTGGAGTGGGAACCCCATGACGGGGGTTTTTATTTATTTATTTATTTTTTTCCCCATATACCTCAAGTTTACACAGGCATTCCCTGAAATCATGGCAAAATTGCATTTGAAGTCACGGTAGTGTGAAAGGGGCCTGAGTCCATAGGGTTCAATATTGAGTTGGCCCACCCTTTGCAGCTATAAGTCCTGGTTCACACTACTGGTGTGAACTAGAGCCATTGGAATACATGGAAAACACTGTGCATGCATTTTTAGTGCAGAAAAAAAGCGCACGGAACTGCATCAGGTGTGAACTGGCCACGACTGCGGGAATGAAATGGTGCAAGTTCAGCTGAACTCGCACCATTTCATTCCCACGTGTCGGTCCCGATTTCGGGGGCAATTTTAGAGACATCTTTGCAGGTACAAAAACTACTTTTAGAAATCGGTGCGGCATCGCACTGATTAGGACGGTGCCATTGCCAGCAATTGCTGCCGATTTGGCATGCGATTTGACATGTCAAATCGCACCAATGTGAACCAGGGCTAAACAGCTTCAAATCTTCTGGGAAGGCTGTCCACAAGGTTAAGACCCCTTTCACACTGTGGCGGTGCGGGCATTAGCGGTAACCAGCGGTGCTTTACTGATTTTCGGCTGCTGGCGGGGCGCTTTTAACCCCCGCTAGCGACAGAGGAAAGGGTTAATAGCGCCTGTTTTGCGGTGCTGCCAAATCGCTTTAGCAGCGCTGCCCATTCATTTCAATAGGCAGGGGCAGTGGAGGAGCTGCATATACACCACTCCCACACTGCCTCAAAGATCCGGCTTACAGACTTATTTTTCCCGGTTTGCAAGCGCACCACCCCAGTGTGAAAACACGCAGGCTTTCACGTGGGGGTGGCTTGAGAGTCGCTTTTCAGGCGCTATTTTTATCGCTAACATTCCTGAAAAGCGCCCCAGTGTGAAAGGGGTCTTAGGGGTGTGTCTATGGGAATTTTTGACTATTCTTCCAAAAGCTCATTTGTGAAGTCACACACTGATGTGGACGAGAAGGCCAGGCTCACAGGCTTCGCTCCAATTGATTCCAAAGGTGTTCTGTCGGGTTGAGGTCAGGACAGTCACGTTCCTCCACCCCAAACTCGCTCATCCATGTCTTTATGGGCCTTGCTTTGTGCACACATGTTAGAACTGGAAAGGGCCAAGACTGGGATGCCATTAAAGTTCATATGCATGTAAAGGCAGGCAGCCCAATGCTTTTGGATATATAGTGGATGGTCAGATTTGACAAAAAAAAAAAAAAACCCACACACACGATTGTTAATCTTAGGCCCCTTTCACACGGGATGGATTCGTATTGATCCGCCCCGTGAAGATCCGCTGCTCAGCGGGGATCGCTCAGCTGATCCCCGCTGAGCCGACTGATGACAGGGCGGTCCCTGCACACTGTGCAGGGACCGCCCTGTCAGTTCTCCGCTCTCCTCTATGGGGGATTGGATGAACACGGACCGTCTGTCAATGTTCATCCGATCCGCTCAGCAGCCGGATGGAAAAATAGGGTTTTCCTCTGTCTGCAGAATCGGACAATAGCGGAGGCGGACGATAGCGGGTGTCAGCGGATGCTCATCCGCTGACACCCGCTATCCCATAGGGGTACATGCATGTCCGTTTTTCATCCAAAAACGGATGGATGAAAACACGGACATACGGTCCGCATGTGTGAAAGGGGCCTTACAAAACTGACCCCACTGGGTGCTGCAGTGCTCACAATGCTGTTTCGGTGGGGAATTGTCCCAACTACGTATGCTTTCCTTTCCCAGACCGTGGGCCTATCCACCTGGGCCCGAAAGGGGAAAGTGTGCACTTGTCTACACAAGCATCTCTCTTACTGACCCTCTGCTCTTATTACACACACCATAGAAAGTTGGTAGCCCTTCCTAGAAAGACAGGGGGATTAACACCCACAAAAACAGGACTTACTAGAGGGGCAATGACCCCCCTGCTACAGACAGAGCATATGTTTCAGATCCAGACAAAGACAGCTGAGAAAAGTCAGGCAGTGACCATAAACTAGCAGATTTTTCCCCAAGAATGATCAGTGATAAGATATTTGCCCATCTTCAGGCTGATTCACTAGACTGTCTGGAGTCTGGACCTGCAGCAATCATCCCTCCTGCAAATCTAACCAGAGTTCCTACACATGTACAGGAGGATGATCCAGTATATGTTAGAAAAAGAATGGTCATGATGTCCAGACACTTCTATCACTCTCAAGAGATAAAAAAGTGTTTCCAACCATTGGGAATGCCAATTAAAAAAATAAATAAAACAGGATTGTCCAACCAGGTAGACAATATCTATGTGACTTGACCAATACTCTTTTCTAAAGGGAAGGAAGGTATTACATGGCATCCCAGCCCGTTATAGTTACCAACCTGCACCGTGCAGTGGAAAAAGGAAAATGAATGCTCAGGTCCAAATAACTCCAAATATCCAACACATGAGAAACTGAGCAGGCGTTACCACTTGTTAACCCTTTCCTATAGCAAACTCTTGCTTAAAAAAACTGAGCTTCTTAACTGGCCAGAGAGGGATCACTTTGATGCAGTTTGCCAGCTTGTACAGAGTTTGCTATAGGAAAGGATTAACAAGTGGTAACACCTATTCATTTTGACCCCTTTCACAACGAAGTGCCGCTAAAGCGACAGAAGCTTTTGCGGTGCTTTAGTGGCGCTTTTCGGGCGCTAGTGGGGCGTTATTTTTAGACCCCTTTCCCACCAAGCTGCGGCCGGCGTCGGCAGTAAAGCGGCGCTATTTTAGCGCCGCTTTACCGTCGTTTTAGCAGCGTTATCCGGCCAATAGCAGGGCGGTTTTAACCCCCTGCTAGCGGACGAAAAGGGGTTAAATCCGCCCACAAAATGCAGCTGGAGCGGCGTTTTGCCGGCGGTATCGCAGCGCTGCCCTATTGATTTCAATGGGGAGCAGCGGTGGAGGAGCGGTAATTTCACTGCTCCTTCACCGCTCCAAAGAAGCTGCTGGCAGGAATTTTTGTGACGCCCTGCCAGCGCCCTCGGGATTTCACACTGGGGTGCATGGAGCAGCTTTTTTCAGGCGCTATACAGGCGCTATTTTTAGCGATATAGCACCTGAAAAACGCTGGCAGTTTGAAAGGGGTCTTAAAGTCACATGACAATGTGGCCTTAAAAAAATCCAACAGCTTTTAAGGCCATTTGGAAGCACTGCCCATTCATTTCAATGGGCAGGGGCATTTCTGGAACACTTTTTACAGCGCTCCAAACCCACCCCAAAGATGCTGCTTGCAGGACATTTTCTAACATCCCACAAGCGCACGACCCTAGTGTGAAAGCAATGAATGGGAGGCGGTTTTCAGGCGCTTTTCAGAGGCTATTTCTAGCACTAAAATGCCTGAAAACTGCCTCAGCGTGAAAGGGGTCTTTCTCATGTGTTGCATATTTGGAGCTATTTGGACCTGGGCATTAATTTTCCTTTTTCCACTGCATGTTGCAAATTGGTAACTATAAAAGGCAGGGATGTTTGAAGTTGCAAATTTACTGGCTATACCTTTATACGTCATTGTGCTGTAACCCCTTTGTATTTATATATATATATATATATATATATATATATATATATATACATATACACACACACACACACATATACACACAGACACATAAATAAATGTAAACAAACATTTTAAAATGTATTAAAACATGGATGGTGTCAGTAAAGCAGTGGACGGTGTCATTCGGACAGTGGACATGCCAGTAGGGAAGAGGTTGATGTCAGTAGGACAGCGGATGGTGTCAGTCAGTAGAGCAGTGGACAGTGTCAGTAGGGCAGTGGAAATAGTCAGTAGAGCAGTGGATGGGGTTGGTAGTTTTTTATTTTTATTTTTTCATTATTTTTTCGGTTATATTTTCTAATTACTTTTCTCCAATTTTTTTATTAGCCACATTGGGGGCTCTGCTGAAATATCAGGGGTCTAAACAGACCCCTGATGTCTCACTTTTGAGACAGAGAAAGGGACTGAGGACAGAGATTCCCCAGTCCCTTTCTCTACAGCCTCAGCCGTACTGGACAGTGAATGAATGGTGCCAGACTGATCAGTGAATGAATGAATGAACAGAGTTTACTGTGCCTCAGTTATGAATGAGCACAGTGAGTGATCAGTACCAATCCCTCACTGTGTTCATTCAGAAGATTAGGTGGACACTACAGGACATATTTATCGGCCCCTTCCCCCACTCTCCATCCTGAAACATCCCCTGCAGCAGCTAGCGAGAGAGGGCAGGATAGAAGCTGGCAGTGCAGCGGGGGTGGGTAGCGGGGCATGGGGGATCAGGCACACCCAACACACCCTGTATGCACGCCTATGATGACTAGCTTTTTCACCCTGCAATAGGACTAACTACAGAACACCTCTTCTTCTTCATAATGTAGAGAAGACAGGCTCTGTAGGAACAATTTTATTGATAAAAGTGCAGCACAGGTAGGTATCAGCTCACAAAGTTTCTGGCAGGATCAATTTTTTTTTTTCATCCACAACAATATTTTATTTGAAAAAAGGTAAAGCATATAAGTATACACAGCAATCGTGCAATAAAGTGCAGAGAACAGGGTACCATAACAGATATATTCTAACAGATATATTCAGCAAGGGTGAATGTAATCTCGCCTCCGTGGGCAAGGGATCCAGATATATAACAAAGAAGTGAAGAAGCACCAGGTAAGGGGATTGCCCGAGTACATGATTGAAGAGCAGTGGTCTGTTTAGGCCTCTGAGCCACAAGGCCGAGAGCCTAGGCATAGTGTGCTGCCCCAACGGGGCATAGAATTTATATAGATTGTTCCTTAACCATTTTCTATGGACTTTTATATTTAGTTCACATGCTGCCATCTAGTGAACTTTTATGGTAATGCACTTGTTTTCTTATGTTCTTTTTCCCTGATGTTATGACACACTTGCTTTATATGTAATGCTCCACCCTTCTTCCTGTTATTGTACTTCCTGTGTCATCGATGCAGCTAACAAACCACATGTAGCAGGGCACATGTATTCTGCATTGTAAGCTATAGACAATATCATCTTTTGACCGCATAAATACTATAGGTGATAAGGCAATATTAAAATCTAGGTAAACCCCAACCCTTTACAGGAGTCGGGTGCTTTCCCTTTAAATATTGCAGCAGCGCTAAATACAGTCCTTTTAAATTAAATTAAAAGAGTTCATAAAAGACCATCATGGTAACCCGGAATAAAGTCTGTATTGGTGCAGTGAAAAAACTTCTTGTAATACAGCGACACAACTTCCACCGGATAATCGCTTTTTCACCACGTGCAGTTCACACTCCCCTTTGGGGATGCACTCACCAGAATTACGATCAATATAAGCATTTCCATTAAATCCCCTGTTCACTGCCATCTCCTCAGCACGTCCACCTCTTCACCGCCTGCAAGTACCAGAGCAGATCCACTCCAACCCAGCATATAAATATGAAGAAACAAACAGTGCGGATAGCGTAGTACAGTTTGATAAAAAAGCTTTATTTTAAACATCCAATATTCCCCCCCTTTAATATCTGCGTACCAAAAATAGGTGATAAAAAAGCCTTGTGAATAATAAAAGATGTGCACTCTGCCTGATAAGCCCTTCCGTCCGCCGGAAACCGGGCGCCAAAGCGATGTGTAGAGCAGTCACTTCCTGCGAGGTCACGACTCTGACGTGTTTCGTCACCCTCAGACGATGTCCGAAGTGACGAAACGCGTCAGAATCGTGACCTCGCAGGAAGTGACGCATGCGCTCCAGAGTGCACTCCAGCCCCCAAGCGAACCAGGAAGTGGAGGAAACTGCTTTACACATCGCTTTGGCGCCCGGTTTCCGGCGGACGGAAGGGCTTATCAGGCAGAGTGCACATCTTTTATTATTCACAAGGCTTTTTTATCACCTATTTTTGGTACGCAGATATTAAAGGGGGGAATATTGGATGTTTAAAATAAAGCTTTTTTATCAAACTGTACTACGCTATCCGCACTGTTTGTTTCTTCATATTTATATGCTGGGTTGGAGTGGATCTGCTCTGGTACTTGCAGGCGGTGAAGAGGTGGACGTGCTGAGGAGATGGCAGTGAACAGGGGATTTGATTGAAATGCTTATATTGATAGTAATTCTGGTGAGTGCATCCCCAAAGGGGAGTGTGAACTGCACGTGGTGAAAAAGCGATTATCTGGTGGAAGTTGTGTCACTGTATTACAAGAAGTTTTTTCACTGCACCAATACAGACTTTATTCCGGGTTACCATGATGGTCTTTTATGAAAACTCTTTTAATTTAATTTAAAAGGACTGTATTTAGCGCTGCTGCAATATTTAAAGGGACAGCACCCGACTCCTGTAAAGGGTTGGGGTTTACCTAGATTTTAATATTGCCTTATCACGGATTTTATTGTATTACATAGTAGCTGCTTTTATAAGATCAAATAGTCATTATTAGATACTTATATTTATTATTTTTTTGGTCATCTGGGCCTAAGTGCGTTTAATCCAGGAGCGCAGAGTGATAGTCCCAAAGGGCGGCAACATTTTTTTGGCACTATCCTTTTACATTGCATAAATACTATAACCTATTCATCTGTTTGTATCCTGTCATCTGCTGTAAACTGATGTTCAGAATAAAAGTATCTTTGTGGATGGAATCGGTATTTGGTGAGTTCAAGATATCTGATGAGGATTGTCCTCAGTGATTACACAAGGTATAGTCGCTTCACAACAATCGGAGTCAGAAAACATAGGGTGGTGCTGGGAGAGCCAAAGCCACATATAAGCCTGGCTGCAGGGACATAGGTTGGGCATGCTGCTCTCAGGGGGAGGATAAGTCAGTTTGCATTTAGTAGGAGACGAGACATGCCAATATGTATGGAAGGTCAGGCTTAAAATGATGGTAGATACACGGTCACTGGTTTCCATGCAGTAGAAGAAAGGTGGGGAAAGCGAAAGAAGGAGAAGAAGGAAGAGAGAGAAAAAAGAGGATGGGGGGGGGAAGGGTAAGGATAGGGGAGGGATGCCATCTTTTACTCCCCTCCCATAATTTGTAGGACCTAAATGTGGCCCCTTCTGGAGTGAGGGTAAGCATCAAGAGGGAGTCCAGTATATGGTGAAGGTCTTAAGGCCAGAAACGCAATGTTAGCTGATAGTATAGCAGGTTAGGATGTGGCCAGGGTACAGAGTGTAATCGTCAGGTAGCTAAGTAGGGGTGTTTGTCAAGCAGGAGAACTGCAGTCGACTGGAAGTGGGTCCAACAGACCCATTTGGTCAAGAATTTTCGAGCTATTTGGATCAGTTCCTCCATCTCAGCTATTTTGTGCAGCCTAGTTAGCCATTCCTTGATTGAGGGGGGTTGGGAAGAACCCCAATGAATCGGTATACACTGTTTTGCGGCATTAACTATATGTATGGATAATGCTTTAAAATATTGTAGGTTTTACGTGGTAAGGAGGAATAGTGTAGGAGAAATTGGGCAGGGGTGTGGTCTAAGTCATAGGTGGTCACGAATGAAATGATGCAGTGCACCTCAGACCAAAAGGCTTGGAGATGTGGGCATGACCACCAAATGGATAGTAGCATCCCTTGATCAGTCTGGCATCTCCAGCAGGTCTCTGGGATTTTCCGTCGGTATTTGTGTAGTAGACCGGGGTTGCGATAAAAAAGTGCTTGAATTTTATACCCATTCTCTTGGGTAGAGACATTTATGGATTCTTTGTGAATGTTTAAATGTATTTGTTCCTAGTCTTCCGGTGAGAGAGACATGAAGAGGTCTTTTTCCCAGGCCACGCAGGCAGGGGGGGCAGTCAGGGAAGAGCAGTGAGTACACGGTGGAAATTAGGTGGTACTGTGGGGTCTTTCATGAATACAGCATCTCGAAAAGTGTAAGTGGTCTTGAGCAAACAGAATCTCTATCTAGGGAGCGCAGATAGTGTGTGAGGAAAAGATAAGTCCCGGGGGATGGGAGTTTTCTCCATTCGGGAGGAGAGATATGTGCTAGATAGGAGCCTTCTCCGATCAAAGAAGTGGTGCACTAGAACCCTATGGTGGGACCAATGTTTGGTTAGAAATTGATGGTGAATGTTTGGGGGGAAAATCTGGATTAAGCCGGGGGGGGGGGGGGGCGAACAGGCCTGGAGTAGATAAGGAGGTAAGCTTGCAAACAGCACAAAAACAGTGTAGGCTGTCCGATTAGTGGATGCAGGGCCGTCTTTAAGGTGGGGCAAAAGGGGCTGCTGCCCCTGGCCCAGTCTTTGATGTGGGGCCCACCATCTCATCAAAGGAAAAGAGAAGCAGTAAGCGGCACTATGACTAACAGCAAAGCTGGCCGAGTGGACAGGCACACTGACAAGCAGCTGCAGGGGTTTAAGGGTGGATTTCAGAGACATCCCTAAGGCAGCATGGATGAGCAGAAAGCCGGAAAGCCGGTGGGCAGTGAGAGTAGCATTCTGAATGAGCATGTGTGCTTGGTTGAGCTGAAGTTTTCCACTGTTTCAGCCGCTAATCCAGGGTTCTTCAAACTATGGCCCTCCAGTTGTTCAGGAACTACAATTCCCATCATGCCTAGTCATGTCTGTGAATGTCAGAGTTTTACAATGCCTCATGGGATGTGTAGTTCTGCAACAGCTGGAGGGCCGTAGTTTGAGGATCCCTGCGCTAATCTATTATCGCCCTTCTCTGCCTCTCTGCTTACTATTTAACACTACCAGCGCTGCCTATGCATTACACTTGTTGACATGGATGAGCAGACAGCTGGAATGTTCAGTGATTAACAACCTGAATTAGCTCATTTGCTCTGCTGAGTTGAACTTTTTCACTGCTTTAGCCACTAAACTATCACTCATCTCTGCCTCTCTGCTTGCTATGATCATTGACAGTCGGCTGAATTAACCCCATCTTTTCTGCTACATGTTAAATTCTGCTGCTGCTGTGATAGACCAACACAAAGTGGTACATTATTGTGAAGTGAAAGGAAAATGATAAACGGATTTCAATTGCACAAACATTTTTTTATTTCAAAATTTTCTGTCTTTTTTTGTTTGTAGCGCAAAAAATAAACAAGCCAGTTGTGATCAAATACCTCCAAATGAGAGCTCTATTTGAGGGAAAAAAAGGCTAAAAAATGTCATAGGGGTACAGTGTCATTCAAACACAGTGCTGAAAGCTGAAAAGTGCCCTGTACTGAAGTGGTTAAATTTTGTTTGTTCATTTTCTAATGAACTCCAAATTTTCGGAATGATTAATGGACCGATTCTAATTCTGTATGAAGAAAAGCTTGTTAGGAGTGGGCCGGGAAGACAGCCGCTGCGTCCTTAACAACTGATGACTCATCAGCTGTCAGCGAGCTTCCCTACTGACAGCTGAAATGTAATCAAAAGAATGCCAGCAATAAAAAATTCTTTAAAAAAACAGCATGGGGTCCTCCCCCAATCCATACCAGGCCGTTCGGGTCTGGTATGGGTTTTAAGGGGCACCCTACACCAAAATGTAAAAAAAACAAAAAAAAAACGGTGCGTGGTCCCCCCTTAAAATCCATACCAGACCCCCATCCAAACATGCAGTCTGGCAGGCCAGGAAAAGGGGGGGGACAAGCGAGCGTCCCCCCTCCTGAACCATACTAGGCCACATGCCCTCAACATGGGGGGTGCTTTGAAGCAGGGAGGGCACTGTCCCTTCCACCACAAAGCACCTTGTCTTGATGGGGACAAAGGCCTCTTCCCCACAACCCTGGCCGGTGGCTTTGGGGGGCTTATCAGAATCTGGAAGCCTCCTTTAACCGTTTCAGCCATGGAAGATTTTACCTCCTTCCTAACCAGAGCACTTTTTGCGATTCCGCACTGCATCGCTTTAACTGACAATTGTGCAGCCGTGCGACATTGCACCCAAACAAAATCCTTTTTTTCCCACAAATAGAGCTTTCTTTTGGTGGTATTTGATCACCTCTGTGGGTTTTTTTTGCGCTATAAACAAAAGAAGAGCGACAATTTTGAAAAAAACACAATATTTTTAAATTTTTGCTATAATAAATATCCCATTTTTAAAAAACAAAAACAAATTTTTTCCTCAGTTTAGGCCGATACGTATTCTTCTACATATTTTTGGTAAAAAAAAAATCACACAGCGATCGGTGCTATAAAATTGCACTGATTACTGTGTAAATGTGACTGGCAGGGAAGGGGTTAACACTAGGGGGCGCTGCAGGGGTTAATTATGTTTCCTGGGAGTGATTCTAACTGTGGGGGGAGGGGTCTCACAAGGGGAGGAGACCGATCCGTGTTCCTCTGTACTGGGAACACACCATCGGTCTCCTCTCCACTGACAGGACGTGGATCTGTGTGTTTACACACACAGATCCACGGTCCTGTTGTCTTCCCGGGCAATCGCGGGTGCACGGTGGACATCGTGGGCACCGGGCACGCGCACCGAGACGTGAGCGACGCCGTGGGCACGCGTGCACGACGTTGGCGGCGCTCGCACGCCCCCTAGATGGCCGGGAATGGGATGACATCATATGATGCCCGCCAAGGATGGGAGATCCCATCTGCGGGCGTCATATAACTATGGGCGGGTAGGGAAGTGGTTAACAAGAGGTCCTCCAGATACCGCCCCCAAAAAGTACACAAATTTTTTGATAATTCCTTTATTTAAAAAAAAAAAAATGTCCCCCCTGAACTAGACCCATCGTCAATCCAGACGCCCGACACCACCACCGGACCCAAAAAAGTAAAGAAAAAATTCTGGTCTCATTGAAGGTTCCCACCATCTGCCTGCTTCGCCATCTGACATTTCCTAAATAACTAAGGGGCAGGGCCACCCGATGACGTAATCGAATGAAGCCACCCCTTGTGATATCATCGGCCCAGCATGAGTCATCAGTTGTTAAAGATGCGGCGGCAGACTTTCTGGCCCGCTCCTTAAAAAACAGCTATTCTTCATACACAATTTTAAAAGGTCGATCATTTTTCAAATGATCCGAATTCGAATCGTTCAGAAATTTGGAATTCGTTAGAAACTAATATACAAAACAAAATTAACTGAATTTCTCCGAATGACCAAAAATGTGTCCAAATTTATATTTAGACTGAAACGAATTGTACGTGTCTAGGTGGCAGAGCCATGTAAATCACGGAACTGGATAGGCAAGAACAGAAGTCCTTCGGCAGGTAAAACTCCTTTCTTTTATCTGTGTATTTAGCAGTTTGCCTGGAGTTCCCCTAAAAAGAAAATAAGATACATAGTCAAATAGCGGTTTAATTTTCATATTACAAATTTTTGTATTTTGCCTGGAGTATCCCGATTATAAGAAAACACATAGGGTCTATTTCAACATGTTTTCACACAAGATTCATATAACATTCACCCAGGATTCACACATTTTCTAATTGAACCCAGTTTAGAAAGATATTCACATATGTTTTCACACAAGATTGATACAACCAGGGCAGCTGATAGAAATCATGGGGCACCGTACAGCCTAACTGACGAGACCCCCTTCAGCCGCACCCCTTCAGCCGCACCCCTGGCCCCACCACTGCCCTTTCCCAGACAATGGTGGCAATCAGTATGTGCTGCAGCAACAGTGCCACCCATGCCAATGCCATAAAGCGTGTGCTGCAGAGACAGTGCCACCCATGCCAAAGCCATAATGTGTGTGTTGCAGTGACAGTGCCACCCATACCAATGCCATAATGTGTGTGCTGCAGAGACAGTGCCATCCATGCCAATGCCATAATGTATGTGCTGCAGAGACAGTGCCATCCATGCCAATGTCATATAGTATGTATTGCAGCGACAGTGCCATCCATGCCAATGTCATATAGTATGTACTGCAGCGACAGTGCCATCCATGCCAATGCCATAATGCATGTGCTGCAGCAGTAGTACCATCCGTACCAATGCCATAATGTACGTGCTGCAGAGACAGTGTCAACCATGCCAATGCCATAATGTGTGAGTTGCAGAGACAGCGCCATCCATGCCAATGCCATAATGCATGTGCTGCAGCAATAGTACCATCCGTACCAATGCCATAATGTACGTGCTGCAGAGACAGTGTCAACCATGCCAATGCCATAATGTGTGAGTTGCAGAGACAGTGCCATCCATGCCAATGCCATAATGTGTGTGCTGCAGCGACATTTTCACCCATACCAATGCCATAATGTGTGTGCGGCAGCGACAGTGCCACCCATGCCAATGCCATAATGCGTGTGCTGCAGAGACAGTGCCACCCATGCCAATGCCATAATGCGTGTGCTGCAGAGACAGTGCCATCCATGCCAATGCAATAATAATGTATGTGCTTCAGAGACAGTGCCATCCATGCCAATGCTATAATGTGTGTGCTGCAGAGACAGTGCCACCCATGCCAATGCCATAATGTGTGTGCTGCGGAGACAGTGCCACCCATGCCAATGCCATAATGCGTGTGCTGCAGAGACAGTGCCATCCATGTCAATGCAATAATAATGTATGTGCTGCAGAGACAGTGCCATCCATGCCAAATCCATAATGTATGTGCTGCAGACAGATACAGTGTAATCATATATTAGATCTTGTCTGAACCCCCCAACCCCCAAGCAAGCACACATCTGTGTTAGGCACTGGCAGCCCCACAAATTGCTTCCTCTCTGTTCCTGCTGCTGCCTGGACAAATGTCAGCTGAGCTGCTTCCTCTCCCGCTGCTGCCGTTTGACTCACAGCTTCTTCACCAGTCTCAGGCTGAGTGGGGAGCAGAGCTGAGCACCGTGAGCGGAGGAAGATAAATCCCTCCACAAGGGAAGGCAATATGCAGGCCGGGACTTGAGCCAAGACATGCGGAATTGACATGCGCCCAAAATAGGAGAAATAGTCCCTCCCCCATGCCCACCAGCACATCATTACAGGGGGCCGGAAAATGGAAAAACACACCAGGTAAGTTAGGGGGGTTGGGTACTGACTGATTGTTTGGAGAAAGGCTTTTTTTTTATTCTGCATAGTGCACTCTGTTCAGATTGCCCGCCTCCCCCCCCCTTTTCAGCACCATTTGGTATTCATATTTTTATTGATCCACAGAATGGAGTCCATTTGTCCTGCTGTTCCAGATACTCTGGGTCACAGCTACATTTATGCTCCCTGTGTTCCTGTTGGACCTTACTACTACAGCTTCCGGATCAGGCATTCCTTTCAGACCTAGCACCCTGGCGGTGTGTATGTTTCACACTAAGCAGATATGTAAGTCTTACAGGGATGACTATTTTATCCTCCCTGTATGTATATTCATTCTTTTCCATTTTTTTGTCTATGAATGGTTGATTTTGATATACTTACCTCTCTTTATATAGATGTATCATGCATCCGCCCCTGATGATTGGATAGATCCCATGAAACGCGTCGGGATTAAACTAGATGCAATGCATACTTCTAGGTCTTTGGATCCAGGCAATACCATGGATTATAACTGTTATATTATAGTGATTTTTTTATTATGGGGGACAATACTATTGTATATTCTATTTTTACTTTTAACATGTAAATGATTTGGATACATGATTTGTTATATTATGTGCCATTATTGCATGTATTGTCTGCCATGTACCTACTCAATCATGGCAAACAAATAAATACTTGTTCATGTTTCACTTTGACTCCTTCGATTAGCCACAATATACACACCTCATTTAAAGTCCTGACCCTCTTTCTTTATGTACTTGAATAGGGATGGAGATGCATGTTATCATGCGTCTCATTTAAAGTCCCAAAAGCCCCCTTTATTCCTGCTGAGCCGAGGACGCCGGGCCCGGTACAACAGGGCTGGTTGTACTGGCTTATCAGTGGCCCTTGATACAATGTATGGGACATACGCATTTTTTAACTGAACCCATTCAGAAAAATGTGTGAATTTTGTGCAATTTATAAATGGACCTCTTATAAACACAAGTTAGTGATCCCATTTGGAAAATAGACCAAGCAGCAGGACATGATTTTATTTAGTGTAATAGGAACTCTATGGAGAAGTCATGGACGTGGTGCATGGCTCCAGAATGTTTTTGTCATTTTCACAGCTATTAAATCCTCCCTCAGGATTACATGATCCATCCTAATCCTCTCAGATAAGCATAGGAAGTGGAGAAGTATGTCACCAGCACAATGCATACACATCCCCAAATGCAGCTTCTGGTTAGACTGTGTGAAGATAAAGATATGTTTTCTGCTAGGCCTGTCCATGTTTATCCCACGCTTCCAATTGGAAGAAAGTGGAGGAAGTGCTGGAAATATACTTTTAGGTGCAACAATAGAGCTAAGTTTGAATTCCAAAAATACAGTTAACGTAAACGTAGATTTTTTTGGAATGCAATATTAATATGTATTGATGTTAGTAACACTAATAAAAGTAATAGAAAAATTACATTATTTAATAGTAAATACTAGCAAAAAAAGCAATGTAACTATATAAAACACACACATATATATATATATAATATATATATATATATATATGTGTGAAAAAACAGTATTGTTTTAAAATAAACTTATTTTATCATCTTATTTTAAAGAACGCCTTTTTTTATTTGATTAGTTTGTTATAATGGCATTACTTTTTCTAGCATTATTTACTATGATCGATTACTGTTTATTATTTTTGCTACTACTATTATCAACTTTTGCTACTGTAGGTAACTACCATACTTTATTGACTTGTAAAGATCTTTCCTGCTAAATTACCATATATTTCTTGTTAGAGACAATCGATTACTTTCACTCCTCTGCATGTTTATTATCTTTTATTTTCCATATTTTACCTGTTATGAAATTCATGTTATATACCCTTTTAATCAAGGAAATGTCATGTCACTGGTGTTATCAATAAAACATTTGTGATTTTCCATCATAGTTTGCAACACACTACCTATCCACTGGTGCCTCCGTGGCACTAGATACCTTACTGCAGGGGTCTCAAACTGGCGGCCCTCCAGCTGTTGCAGAACTACAAGTCCCATCATGCCTCGGGCTGTGGGAGTCATGCTTGTAACTGTCAGCCTTGCAATGCCTCATGGGAATTGTAGTTCTGCAACAGCTGGAGGGCCGCCAATTTGAGACCCATGCCTTAGGGCTTGCTCCATATGCACCTATTGCTGGGAAATGACATTTCCATGAGTGTCGATCTCCTTGGCCCCATGCAGTGCTCACTAGTTTCTCTCCGCCAGCCCTACCTCACAACAGAACACAGGAAACTTTATTAATCCATGCATCTGACAAAAGGCAATATTTGCCTAGTACGTCTGTTGTGGGCTTAGCACACTTCGAATAACACCTGACAAGGGGCATTTATTGGTCTCCAGATCCCTGTGTTTGGATTTAAGCCAATTGTTTTGCTTTAAAAAATATTACTCTGGTTGGTTTTAAATATAGTATTTCTTAAAACTTTAAAATGGGATTATTACCTAACTTCAACAGGCAGATGTAGAACTACACACCCTACTCATTCAAACACTACTACTATGTACTACAGGACATAAGGACACCTTTGCATAGTTTTAGCACGTGATTATAGTAATAGTAGAAAGTGAGTTCTATAGAATTAAAAAGTACAATTTAACTGACAACTGTATATAACTCAGCAGTGTCCAGATCTGCTAGAATAGTGTATGTTCAGGTGCCAGGTGGGGGGCAAACAAGCCCCCCTGCCAAGTCTGCACTTACCCTATCCAGGTCACTTCTCCTCTCGGCTAATCCGGTCTTAAGAATCCGCCTCCTGTCCTGATTGGCTGGGAGAAGAAGTCAGAAGACAACAGCGAATATAGATTCACTAATGACACAAGTGGGTGGGTTTGGGGCGCAGTGCTCTGTGCCCCTAGCCCAACCTTGTTGAAGCCATTCAGAGCCTCAGGCTCTAACCATGTGCTTAAAAAAAACTCATAGAAACCTATGAGTCCAGCGCTCCGCATGGAGATTAGGGGGGCGGCACCCCTGCCCTCCTTGGAAAGGCCACTGCTGATGCCACCTTATCTAAGGAGTCATTTTTACCCGGCAACTTAAAGTGCATTTAAACCTAAAATATAGCAGCTTACCAATTCCTAGATGTGATGGCTGCATTAGTGTTACGTTTTTAGGCTATTTTCACCTGGTGATCCAGCCAGTAAAGGTAGGTACAAACAGATCAAAATTTGGCCGGTTCAAAATGTAGCAAATTCAGCAGGGACTGGCTGAATTTTGATCTTCCCCTTGGCATTCCCTATTTGACAGAAGTTGATTGTTAGATACATTTCTGTCAAACAGCCACGCTGGAAAACTTTCATCAATCAGCAGCTGCAGCCAATCAGAATGCAGCCACTGATCAGTGTATTCTGGCAAATAGCCCCGCTGCCAACATACAATGTTGCAGCGTGTAGGATTCCTCCATCCACCTCACTTGTGTGGAAAGAGGAATCCTTTTGTTTTGTTTTTTGTTTAAACGTTTCCAACCATCTTTAATGGAGTCCATACAAGCTTCAATAAATGATTGATTACTTTTCTGATTGACCTCTCTTCCAATCAGAAAAATCAATCTATAGTCAACAAGCCATTTGCTCAATATGCCACACATGGGAAATAGATTTTGGTTGATAAGGCAAATAAAAAAAAAAAATAACAAACATGTAAAACTTACCTGCTCTGTGTAGGGGTTTTGCACACAGCAGCCCGGATCCTCCTCTTCTCGGGTCTCACGCTGGCGCTCCTGGGCCCTTCCTTCTGTCGAGGAGCAAGCAGTTTGCAATTGGGGCACCCAAGCAGGCTGCTTTTCGTGTCCATTCAGACATGGAGCCGCGGTTCGGCCCTGCCCTCCCCCCTCTCTCTCTCCTCATTGGCTCAATGGCTCCCGCTGCTGTTTCAGCCAATGAGGCTGAATGAATGAGAGTCTCTGGAGAGCTGATGCTCTGGTGCACATCAATGGATCGAAGGGGGAGCTCTGGTAAGTATTAGATGGCTGGGGGGGGGGGGGGGGGCTGCTGCACACAGAAGTTTTTTTTTACCTTCAGTGCATAAAATGAATAAAGGTAAAAAACCTTGTGCCTTTACAACCACTTTAAGATGTTATTAGAGATACATTCTAAGTCATCGGTCGTATCTCTGTTTCCACCATGCAATCGCATAACCTGAGCAATTGAAATGGGATCTTAAACTGGCCATACACCTATAGATTATCTGCAGATTTTCTATGGTTAGATGGAAAAAGTGGAAGATTCCTCCATCCACACAGTTTAGCGTACATGGAGAAATCTGTTGCACTTTTTCCATCTAACCATAGAAAATCTGCAGATAATCTATAGGTGTATGGCCAGCTTTATTCATGAGCAAAGTATCTCAGTGCTGTCAATCGACACAAAACGATTGATAATTTACCACCCTGGCAGATCAACCCAGTTTGATTGAATCTGATTGAAATTGAGTCTACATTGATCGTAAGGGAACTTAGGCTATTTGATTTTTCGTAGATTTGATTGTTTTTCAATCCAATTGCAGATCGTTTGGATAAATAAAATTGAAGCATGTATGGCCACCATAACGGACCAAGTTGTCCAACAAAAGTAGCAGTTAGAAAGTTGAGACGATCATTTACCACTCACAGAGGTGCTTACAGTGATAAGCTTTAATTCATTTACAGAACACCTTTATCCCAAAAGGAAAAACTGTTTGCTGTAACTACTTATAAAGTGTTAGCTGGAGTTTGTTAGTCAAGTCCATCTAACTTTATTTAACAAAAAATCTCCCCCCAGAGTGCCAATGCTGCCTAAGGCTTGATTCACACCAATGCATTTTGCAGATTTGCACTACAGAACGTGTTCCATAGGAAACCATGTTAAATGGACTGTAGTGCAAATCTGCAAAATGAAAAAAGCACTAAAAATGCATAGGTGTGAATCCAGCCTAAAACTGTGTCCGTCGCTCCTCCATGCGTGGAAATGTTACTGATGGAATACCAGGAGAAAGTAAAAAAGACTAATGCAGCCACCACATGTAGGGATTGGTAAACTGCACTATAATAAATGTTTGCTTTTGGGTTTAATACCACTTTAATGTAAACTGCAATATATTATATTTTTTGTTTTTTAGGTTTAGTGTGTTCTTTAACCTCTTTTTTTTTTTTTTTTGCTTTTTGCCAGATCAGCTGACAATCTATCATGTAATGACTGTCCGGCAGCTTTTTCTGACACTGATGAGTCTGACAATTCCGAAATGTTTGGTTACTCTGTATTATACTGGAGTAGTGTCCCTGTGTATAGGAAGGATGACACCAATCCTCCATCCACACTTCGCTCACACTCTCTGTGAAGGATCAGACATTCTGGGCTGTTGTCCATGGAGCAGGCCTGTAATTAGAGACACATCGCCGCACAAGTGATAAATGATAATCTGCCAATTAAGAGACTGAAAGGAGAAAAAGGAAGGTGCTAATCTCCGATTACTTATCAGATTTAGATGTTATCTTTTCCCTGGCACTCCTTAAAAAAGCCAATTTATATTGCTCCTGTTTCTGTCAATTTGGATTAAATTGTTCAAGAGCTAAACACTTTACTTAAAGCGGAAGTAAACCCATCGTTTAACAGTTTAAAAAAAAAGGCATGCCGTGAATGCTAACTGCACATTGGCTGTGCTCTCAACCAAACAGTCAAACCATCCAATGGCTGGTGTCATAACGGATCACATGTGCAGCACCGTGCCAGTTGAAGATTAAACAGAGGCAAAGATGGCAGCTTCCTTGGCTGAAAACGATAGGAGGGTTTACTTCCACTTTAAAGAGAATCTGTCACAATACAAAACACCTGTGTGATTAAGCTCTGATAGAAGAACCCATTCCTGACTTAGTTCTAGTGAAGGTAGGTACTGTTCACTCAGTCAGTGCCCTAGATCCAGTGTTTGGCACTGATGTCAGAGGATGATTTTATATATAAAAACCTTAAAAACTTAGGCGTTTTATAAAAAAAATAAAAAAATATGTTGTTTATATATATATATCTATCTATATATATATATATATATATATATATATATATATATATATATATATATATATAATATAATATACACTCACCGGCCACTTTATTCAGAAATTCAGAATGAGGAAGAAAGGGGATTTAAGTGACTTTGAACGTGGCATGGTTGGTGCCAGACGGGCTGGTCTTATGCTGGCCATACACTATAAGAAAAATCATTCTGAAATTCGGTCATTTAGACCGTTCGTTCGTTTTTGGCCAGTTAATGGGCACAAAATCGATAATCGTTGTTTTGCCCAGCCGTACCATTCTGACGCAGTAAAACGATGTGTTCCCTCAGTGTGTGTTCTAACTGTGGGGGGATAGGAGGGACTAGAGGAGGAGACATATCGTTGTTCCTAACTAATAGGAACACACGATCTGTCTCTCCTCTCCTGACAGAACTGGGATTTGTGTGTTTTATACACACAGATCCCCATTCTGTCTCTCGTGCACACGATTGCGGGTCCCCCGCTGTGCAGTCTGCTAAGCCTAAGGCTCTTAAAGGAGCTGACGTACCTGTACGTCGTTTTGCGCAGGGCTGCCAACCTTCCGACGTATATGTACGTGAGCCGCTCGGGAAATTCTGCTTATATCTGCTGCTGCTAATACTACTAGAAAATTTGAATTAAAATTTGCTTTATGGAGTGGCAGAAGATGGTGGTTGTGCAGAGAACAATGATACAATTTTAAATAGTAAACATGGGCCAACAATGAGTCAGGAGACGCTAAGCGGTCAGCGCTATAAGCAGTGAAAGGGTGCATTTTCTATTTTTTAATTGGACAAGGTATAGGGCACTATAGTGAATGTATTTTTTTTTTTATCTGACCCTCATGGACCCCCTGAAACCTATCAATGGAGCACTTAGGGATCTGTGGACCCTACTTTAAGAACTCCTGTACTGGAGTATGACCCATATATCATTTGAACACTGTACATAAAATGCAGCAGAATACCATAGTAGGACCCATAGATTATTATTATAAGAAATGATTTATATGGGGGGTTATTAACAAAAGGAAAATCCATTTTGCACTGCAAGTGCACTTGGAAGTGCAGAGGCTCTAAATCTGAGGGGTAGATCTGAAATGAGGGGAAGCTCTGCTGATTTTATCATCCAATCATGTGCAAACTAAAATGCTGTTTTTTATTTTCCTTGCTTGTCCCCCTCAGATCTACAGCGACTGCACTTCCAAGTGCACTTTCAGTACAATTTCAAGTGCACTTTGCACTTGTAGTTTGCATTTGTAGTGCCAAGTGGATTTGCCTTTAGTAAATAACCCCCATAGTGTCAACAGTTTGTGCAGCGCTTTACAACATGAGGATAGACAGTACAGTTACAATACAATTCAATACAGGAGGAATCAGAGGGTCCCACTCGTTAGAGCTTACAATCTATACAATAACACTATTTTAATAAGACTCGTGGCCACTCATTAAAATTAGGAGAAAAGAGGCTTAACCTTAAACTACGTAGAGGGTTCTTTACTGTAAGAGCAGCAAGATGTGGAATTCCCTTTCACAGGCGGGGGTCTCAGCGGGGAGCATCCTTTCGTTTAAAAAAACTGTTAGATAAGCACCTGAGCGACCACAACATACAGGGATATACAATGTAATACTGACATATAATCACACACATAGGATGGACTTGTGTCTTTTTTCAACCTCACCTACTATGTAACTATAATATGACCCATATGCCATATGAATAGTGTACTTAAGATGCAGCACAAGGATATACTAGACCAGTGATGGTGAACCTATGGCATGCGTGCCACAGTTGGCACGCAGAGCCATCTCTGTGGGCACACGAGAGGGTCCAGGACAGAGCTAGAGGTCTCTCTCTCCTCTCAGCCCCCTCCCTCTTTTTCCATCCCACTCTCTCTGTCCCCCCTCTCTCTCAGCTCACCCCTCTCTCAGCATCTCTCTCGCACCCCTCTCTCTCTCTGTCCCTCTTCTCTCTCTCTCTCTCTCTGTCCCTCTTCTCTCTCTCTCTCTCTGTCCCTCTTCTCTCTCTCTCTCTCTCTCTCTCTGTCCCTCTTCTCTCTCTCTCTCTGTCCCTCTTCTCTCTCTCTCTCTGTCCCTCTCTCTCCCTCTTCTCTCTCTCTCTCTGTCTCTCTCTCTTTCTCTGTCCCTCTTCTCTCTCTCTCTCTGTCCCTCTCTCTCTTTCTCTTTCTCTCTGTTCTCTCTCTCTCTCTCTCTCTCTGTCCCTCTCCTCTCTCTCTGCCCCCCTCTCTCACCCCCTCTTTCTCTGTCCCCCCCCCTCTCTCTGTTCCTCCTCTCTCTCAGCTCTCCTCTCTCTCAGCATTTCTCTCACACCCTTCTCTCTCAGCCCCTCTCTCCCTCTCTCTCTTCTCCCCTCTCTCTCAGCATCACTCTCACACCCCTCTTTCTCTGTCCCCTCTCCTCTCTCTCTCTGCCCCCCTCCCTTTCTCAGCCCTCCTCCCTCTCTCTCTCAACCCCCCTCCCTCTCTCTGTCCCCCCCCCTCTCTCTCAGCATATCTCTCACATCTCTCTTTGCCCCCCTCTCTCTCTGTCCCCCTCTCTCTCTCTCCCCCCTCCCTCTCAGCGTCTCTCTCACACCCCTCTCTCTCTCACAACCCCCCTCTCTTTCTCTCTCTCTCACAACCCCCCTCTCTCTCTCTCTCTCACAACCCCCCTCTCTCTCTCTCACAACCCCCCTCTCTCTCTCTCTCTCTCTCACAACCCCCTCTCTCTGTCACCCCCCCTCTCTCACCCCCCTCGCTCTCTCACACAACCCCTCTCTTTCGCTCAGCCCCCCTCTCTCGCAAATTGCAGTGTTGGCACTTTGCAACACAAAACCAACATATTTATTTCAGTTTGGGTTTGCCATCACTGTACTAGACCCACCATGGCTGATAGAAATAATAACCATATAATTTATCTTATAACCATTTTATAACCCCCATTCTGTATTTTAGCTTTTACATTTGGAATTTCTGCCCCAATTAATTTATTCTTGCACAGTGAGGAATAATAAAAAAATAAAATAAAAATAAAAATCGCACATCTACAGCTAGAAAAGGTTCCATTTGCACCATGAATCCTCCAAGTTTGTCATGTTAAATCACACTGACCTCAGGGAAATCACTACTATACATTTCTTGTGACCTCTGTAATTTTACCTGACCAATTATTTTACTGGAGACACTGGAAACTTAAACTGGCCGTCAACAGCTGTCAGACCCTATTAGCCAGTATGTAAATGATCTATTAGGAACAAAATAACCATTTTATTCTGAATTTATAGAACACAACTTTTGTTTTGGTTAATTTGTGTTTAAAGCAGTTCATCTTGAAATATTAACCCGCAGAAGAATAACTCGTAGTACAGAACTCATTGTCATCACTTTGTGCATTTTGCAGTGTCCTGCGCTCAGCTTTCATCAACATGAGAGACACATGCCGGACGCTCTTTACAAGCACTTAACTGTCTGCAGGGAGCGTGCCCTATATAAACAGATCCATAGCAGCCTGATGTCACCCGCCCGCCTTTCAATAAGGGGACTCAAGCTGCAGGTCTGGGTTATCGTTGGGTGGAGATATATTGAGTCTGGGAATTGGGTTACTGTATGTTGTAACTGAAGGTTGGAATACAGTCAGTGCGTGAGATTCAATAAAATGCTATTTTAGTTCGATTCAATCAGCAGAAGCAGGAAACGTATTCTTCACTATACTTCACTACTAGTGATTTCGGAATGATTGCGTGAACTAAAATATACATTCTTGCACACTGCTAAGCGCTCATCATCAGCCTGTCGTGAAGTTTGTGTCACATCACATTTCTGAAAAAGTCACAAATTTGTTTATTTGGTGCGTGCTAAAATTAAAGTATATACTGAATATACACTACATTACCAAAAGTATTGGGACACCTGCCTTTATACACATGAACTTTAATGGCGTCTTAGTCCGTAGGGTTCAATATTGAGTTGGCCCACCCTTTGTAGCTATAACCCCTTCAACTCTTCTAGTATATCCACAAGGTTTAGGAGTAGGTTAGGGTTGCCACCTGTCCAGGATTCCCCCGGACAGTCCGGGTTTTGAATCATGTGTCCGGGTTTCAGTTCACCTGAAACCTGGACACAATATTCAGATGGGAATGTGGTTCAGAAAAGGGCCTGACTGGAGAATGAGGGGGCACTATGTGTGCCGCATTACGTTTCTCTTTGGAGTGCCCAAAGGTTACAAGCCCCATACACACGGTCGGACTTTTTCATGGATTCTGTCCGATCGGACAAGGTTGTTGAAAAATCAGACCGTGTGTATGCACCATCGGACAGTGTTCGTCGGTTTGTCCGACGGACAAAGTCTTATCTCCTGCTGGAAAGATTTGCCGTCAACACGGTCCGATCATACCAAATCCGATCGTGTGTACGGTTGTCCGACCGGACAAAGTGCTACGCATGCTCAGATCACATTACAAGACCAAAGCTATTGGCTACTAGCCTCTACGTAGTCCCGTCGTAGGCAACAAACGTCACCACGTTCAGAATGATCGGATTTTCCGACAACTTTGTCCGACCGTGTGTACGCAAAACCAACATCAGACAAAGTATGACGGACATGATCCGACGGACCTGGTCCTCGGATAATCCGCGCGTGTGTATGGGGCTACATAGTTACATAGTTAGTTAGGTTGAAAAAAGACCATCCATCCAGTTCAACCACAAATAAAAAAAAAAAATATATATATATATATATATCATACAATCCCATATACCCCATTCTATACCCACAGTTGATCCAGAGGAAGGCAAAAAAAAAACAGCAGAGCATGATCCAATTTGCTAAAGCAGGGGAAAAAATTCCTTCCTGATCCCCCAAGAGGCAATCGGATTTTTCCCGGATCAACTTTACCTATAAATGTTAGTACCCAGTTATATTATGTACATTTAGGAAAGTATCCAGGCCTTTCTTAAAGCAATCTACTGAGCTGTCCAGAACCACCTCTGCAGGGAGTCTATTCCACATTTTCACAGCTCTTACTGTGAAGAAACCTTTCCGTATTTGAGATGAAATCTCTTTTCCTCTAGACGGTGTGCCAGGTCTGTTACAATCCCATAGTATATACCAGTGATGGCAAACCTTGGCACCCCAGATGTTTTGGAACTACATTTCCCGTGATGTTCAACTACACTGTAGAGTGTATGAGCATCATGGGGAATGTAGTTCCAAAACATCTGGGGTGCCAAGGTTTGCCATCACTGGTATATACAATACTAAATATACTATACTATATGCAACATAATATACTAAAACAAAAAACATTTATGGTGCGCCCCTAAAGTGTTTGGGTTTGGCTTGAAGAAAAAGTGGCAACCCTATTTAGGAGTGTGTCTATGTGAATGTTTGACCATTCTTCCAGAATCGCATTTGTGAGGTCAGGCACTGATGTGGACGAGAAAGCCTGGCTCGCTGTTTCTGAAATAATTCATCCCAAAGATGTTCTATCGAGTTGAGGTCAGGACTCTGTGCAGGCCAGTCATGTTCCTCCATTCCAAACTCACTCATCCATGTTTTTATGGACCTTGTTTGTGCACTGGTGCGCAGTCATGTTTGGGCTATCCCCAAACTGTTCCCACAATTACACAGAGTATATAGAACTCCATCTAAACTAAACTCCCCACTATGCCCAAAATGCAACAGGGATGAAGGAGACCTATTGCACATAATGTGGAAATGCCCAAAATTGTTCAGATATTGTCAGGACGTTTTAACAACCAAATCCCAGGTATTTAAATTTCCAATTCCACAGGACCCTATTGTCTGTCTCCTTGGCGCGCTAGAGATACCCTCTCTCTCGCCAAGTGGACCTACAGCAGTATTGCGTCTACTGTACTTATCACCCAAAGCGACAGCGAGATTCTGGATAACTCCGAGAGTCCCTACAGGGAGAGGATGGGTAGAGCTGGTGAATAACATGCTAATAAGGGAAAAACGTACCTATCAACATAGGAACCCTCCAAAAAAATTCTATGCAATGTGGCAACCCTGGCTAGACACTCCGGGGGTAGCCCCGACCCAGCTAATTAAAGATAGGTTACTACAGATGTAATACAATACAGGGATAGAAATAATTGAAATACCAACTCATATAAGAATTATTTAAAAAGATACATGGAAAATCATGGTGAACTAATACAAATGCATAAAGAGTAAAGAGAGGCTATGTTTTCTTCTGTTTATTTTCTATTTTTATTTTGTTTGGTTTGAGAGTTGCACAAAAACTTAGAATACCAGGATTCCTATACACAAACGTGTGATTAGAAGCAAAACTCTCCTAGTAGGATATTTAGGATCTTATTATTCTGTTAGGCTGCTTTCACACTGGGGCGGTTTGCAGGCGCTATTGCGCTAAAAATAGCGCCTGCAAACCGACCCAAAACAGCTGTTGCTGTGTCTCCAGTGTGAAAGCCCTGAGGGATTTCACACTGGAGCGGTGCGCTAGCAGGACGGTAAAAAAAGTCCTGCTAGCTGCATCTTTGGAGCGGTGAAGGAGCGGTGTATTCACCGCTCCTATACCGCTCCTACCCATTGAAATCAATGGGAGACCGCGGGGATACCGCCGACAAAGCGCCGCTGCAGTGGCGCTTTGCGGAGGTTTTTAACCCTTTTTCGGCCGCTAGCGGGGGTTAAAACCACCCCGCTAGCGGCCGCATACCGCGGGTAAAACGATGGTAAATAAAAAGTAAAAGTGACTCAGCGCATAGTATATATATAACATCAAGTGTTCATGATGGATCAATCATAAAAATGATAAAAAGCAAAGTGAAAAATTGGTGGATAAATACGTAAAAAACAAAAGGCTAAAATGCACCAAAAAAATGTGTCCAAGAAAAATGTGTCCAAGTAAGATAATTAATCCGTGCTAGGAATGCCGGTATAGATAAATGAGATGGGGCTGACTATGCGCTGAGTCACTTTTACTTTTTAATTACATTTAAGTGTGTTGGTGCACATGTTAGATTCTGCAGCAGGTAGCAACTTTTATAACACAGGATTGTATTTATTTATTTATGATTTTTGATATTTATCACAGTATTTTTAAACACCTTTATTGTATTCACTATAATTAGCATTTGCACTTTAGCACTTGTAGTGATCAATTAGTATATGATTATTTAGCGGCGCGAAGGACACATTACACTTTATAAAACGATGGTAAAGCAGCGCTAAATATAGCGCTGCTTTACCGTCGCCGCCAGTACCGCCCCAGTGTGAAGCCGGCCTTACCCTAGTGTCTCCGGTGCATCAGGCAGTACCACTGGAATCAAGTTTACTCCATGCATACAGGAAAAGCTCTTTCATGTCTGTCAACACGTTACACATTATATGTCATGTATAATATTCACTGCTTTGAATGTATTTGCCGCATTATGGCTATGCCTGTGTGTATTGTTGTTCGGTTTTTCAATAAACTTCTTTTCTGATTTTAAAAAAATAAACTGTTCCCACAAAGTTGGGTGTAAAAGCAGGCACTCGAATACCCTTGGTAATATAGTGTGTGTGTGTGTGTGTGTGTAATATAAATAAATAAATAATAAAAAAATATATATATATACAGTGTGTGTGTGTGTGTGTGTGTGTGTGTGTGTGTGTGTGTGTGTGTGTGTGTGTGTGTGTGTGTGTGTGTGTGTGTGTGTGTGTGTGTGTGTGTGTGTGTGTGTGTGTGTGTGTGTGTGTGTGTGTGTGTGTGTGTGTGTGTGTGTGTGTGTGTGTGTATATATATTTTTTTTATTTATTTATTTTTTTTCCTTCAATGTGGTGTGCAAAAAACAAAACACCAAAGTGAACCAAAAAAGTGCACTGGGGTGTGTAGTATGGTCCCCTCCCAAAAATGGAGGAACCCTTCCCTGATTCCTTGGGGTGCAAGTCTCCTGATCAGTTGTCACGATCAACAAAGTCACAGGATTGAAAAGGGGATTCCCCCAGGGCCCCGTCAGTTGAAAAGAGGAGCCCAGGTATCTGCTGAGCAGGAGGGCCGGCTGTACTGCCTTACTTCTGACCCTTGTGGCTCCCCCTACAGTGCTGCTGGCTTCTCCTTTTTCTCCCTCCGGGACTGCAGGGGGATCGGTATCTGTGCCCTCCCTCACCCCGCTGTCCAGGCCCCCTGTGTGCCCCACTCCCCTGCACCACTCCCGGCTTCCCTCTTCTCCTCTCCCACCAGCAGCTGCTGCAGAGCACAGGATAATTGGGTTCAGGATGGAGAGCGGGGGAGCCGGTAAATATGTCCTATTTATCGACCCTTCCATTGAATGAACACAATGAGCAATCGGTATCTTTCGTGCCTATTTATCACTGAAGCATAGTAAACTCTGTTCACCATGCTTCAATTTATGAATGAAAAGGAAGTTGCCTAGCACAAAGCACTTATCCTTCATTCACTGTCCAGTGCAGCTGAGGCTGCAGAGAAAGGGACTAGGGAATCTCTGTTCTCAGTCTCATTCACTGTCTCATAAGTGAGACATCAGGGGTCTGTTTAGACTCCTGATATTTCAGCAAAGTCTCCCCCAACAGGCAGTTTAAAAATATTAAATATTTATTATAAATAAATAAAGAATAAAATAAAATTCTAAAAAGTTTAAATAAAAAATGTGAAATTATTTAAAAAAAAATTAAAATTAAGGACTCGCTCAAGTGTGCTTTGTTCTCTTCAGAGAGCATTTGACAGACAGTGAGGAGGCATATCGCCCCCTCACCACCTGCTTTAAACCCTGCACTAGCGCACAGCAACCACATGCTTTGTACGCAGTTGCCGGGCATTCACCTGAATGGGTCTTGTTTGATGGGGGAATCATTTCTGTCATGACTGCGAAGCATAGCATCGTGCCCGTGGAATTTTAGCGAAAATATAATTTGGGGAGGTGGGGCCTGCCAGGTATGCTGTACAGGGCCCCGTGATTTCGAACAGCAGCCCTGGATTCCCCTAATGCTGAAAAGATATTGTCTGACTTCCTGTTGAGTCTGGACAGGAAATGAGGGGAAAATCTCCCTAATGAGACACAGATTGCAAAACATGACAGTTGTCTTAACCCTCCCCTTCTCTACACAACATTTTAAAGAAGCTTTGCCTTAGACCCCATACACACTATTAGATTTTCTGCAGATTTTTGTCTTCAGATTTACCAAAACCATATAATATGGGGTCAAACCTTAAGAGTTTCTGCAGAAAATCTAATTGTGTGTATGGGGCCTTAGATATACTTTAACCTTTTGAGGATGTTGACGTCCCTGTGGGATTGATAATTTCCATGTATACAGGGGCCTCTGCTGCTTGAATTGTTTGATAATCTAATACATTATATAATTTATATATGATACAGAACCACTTTAAACTTCCACAAGAAGAACCTGACTTGGGACACTCCAGAGCATTGAATGAGACCTCTCTCAAAAGGCCTGCATGAAGGTCTGCATGAAGACAGAAGTATCCTCCCAAAGTGATTTCCTAAGGTTGTGCACCCTTTCTATGTGGTCACCCACATCCTCCCCAGATGTGAATTATTGCACCATTACTTTCATAAATCCATGCATCGTTGCATTCCAATACCACACCTTTATTCTCTGTAAGTCTCTTACTGGCCGCACCCTGAGAGCAAGCTAGATCCTAGACTGAATTGAAACAATTCACCATAAAGACAGCCATACATGTGACAAGTTTTAATAAATTGGAACCACTTTCAATTCACTGGGATTTGCAAATAAGATCAAAAGTAATTTTCCACTTAAAACAAGTTTTACTCTTGAGAAAGTCACGTGGTGGTGACGAAACGCGTCAAGTAGGTTTAATTATAGTTTTACACCACTAAAGGGGGGTGTCAATACCCAAAAGGGTTATTATTGTGTAGAGTTTGTTGCACCATATATTGTTATCTCTATCTTTGTTCTTGTTTTCACATTTATGCTAATTTTGGTAGCGCTGCAATTTTTCTTTTAATTTATTTGGTTTTAGGTGTGGGGACACAAGTCATTGTTGGCAGCTACCAACAGGGTAATTATTTCACTGAATTGCGTGGTAACTTATTTTATTATTTTTATCTATAGAATGCCACCATATTCTGTGGAGCTTTAAAGTAGTTGCAAAATATGCTATACCTGTTGATATACATTATAAATGGTACAATAACTGTATGTGCTTAGTATACATGACACCAATGTGTTTACAACCTAGGACTGAAAATGTCCGTGTGTACTGTTATGTACAGATCCCAATACCAGAACTTTGAGTTCCCTCCATTTACTAACCATCTATGGCAGGGGTGCCCAAACGCTGGCCCGCGGCGCCCTATGATGTGGCCCGCCACGTCTTTCTCTGATATGGTGGGTCGGCAAGCCCAGATCGTGGGTTCCCGACCCGCCATCTCCGAGCATCGGCGTGAAGAACGGAGCCACCACTAGAGGAAGCATAGCCGATACTTCCTTTATAGCGCAGGCTCCTTCACAGGTGGAGTGATACCAAATGTACTCCGCCTGTGACAGGAAGCATCGGCTCTGCTCTCTACTGCAGCCGCATGCTTCTGTCACACTAATGCACGGGAACCCGCAATCTCATACAGCAGCCAGCAGTACCAGTATCAATACCAGCCACCAGTACCAGCCACCAGTACCAGCCACCAGTACCAGACAGCCACCAGTACCAGCCAGCAGTACCCGCCAGCAGTTCCAGTACCAGCCAGCAGTAGCCGCCAGCAGTATCAGTACCAGCCAGAAGTACCCACCAGCAGTACCAGTACCCACCAGCAGTACCAGTACCAGCCAGCAGTACCAGTACCCACCAGCAGTACCAGTAACCACCAGCAGTACCAGTATCCGCCAGCAGTACTAGTATCCACCAGCAGTACCAGCCAGCAGTACCAGTACCCACCAGCAGTACCAGTACCCACCAGTAGTACCAGTACCTGCCAGCATTACCAGTACTCGCCAGCAGTACCAGTATCCACCAGCAGTACCAGTACCCACCAGCAGTACCAGCCAGCAGTACCAGTACCCACCAGCAGTACCAGCCAGCAGTACCAGCACCTGTCCGCAGTACCAGCCAGCAGTAACAGTACCAACCAGCAGTACCGGCAAGCTGTATCTGCCAGCAGTACCAGCAGACAGTACCCAACAGCAGTACCAGCCAGCAGTACCAGCCCCTGTCCGCTGTACCAGCCAGCAGTACCAGTACCAACCAGCAGTACCGGCAAGCTGTATCTGCCAGCAGTACCCAACAGCAGTACCAGCCCCTGTCCGCTGTACCAGCCAGCAGTACCAGCCCTGGAGGTCCCTGGGGGACAGCAGCAACCAGCTACAGGAATCCTGAGGAAGAATTGAAGATCAAAGATCAGTGTGAAAGCAGCCTTAGGCCCCTTTCACATGATCGGTCCGATCGGGTCCACCTGCCTGTTTTTCAGGCTGACCCAATCGGACCCTCCATTCACCTCTATAGAGTGGCATATGTAAACAGACTCGTGTCTGTTTACACCCGCCTATCTGCAATCCGATCTGCTTAAAAAAACAGAAGGCAATCTGTCCCCTTCTGTCTGGGCAGATAGGAGGGCCCTTAGGGTAGAGCGGCCTGCGTCTGTGTCTGCTCTACATATGCAGAGTGGACACAGACCTGCCATCTGCTCGCTACGCTCCTTGTGGCCCGCAACCGGTTACCAAGTCGCTAAAGTGGCCCTTGCTCCTCAAAAGGTTGGGCACCCCTGATCTATGGGCTCTTGCACATGGGCCAACATATCCTTAATCCCGACTGGCAGGGGGGGAGAGGGGGAGAGACCTAATCTTTCTTTTCTACAGTTTTACATTCGCTCACAGACCTCTTCCCCACCCCCAACCAGTGACTATACAGTGAAAACAAATGTAGCGCACTGGTAAGCTCATCTCTCTGTCACTCTGCTCTCTTCTCCTATGTTCCTTGCACTGCGGCACACCTGATTGGCTCCTGATGCTGCTTCTCCCTCCCCCTTTGCTGAGCTGTGTTGTACCAAGTCAAAAATTACATTTAAAGTACAACTTAAAACAGGAGGTGGATTAGAACGCTTGTCAGTTTTTTATTGCTTTGTTTGCCCCCGTTAGGGAGATTCGTACTCTCTTTTTGTCCTGTTTACCATTATCATTGTAAAGGAAAATCGCTAATTTTATTTTGTAATGGAGGGGAAAACTTACAATGGGGGCACTAGTTTAAGTGATCTGGGAAAGGAATTCCATCACTTTGGAGGGATTTTCTTTCACTTCCTATTTTGGCTATGTGACAGGAAGTGAAGTTAAATTTCCCCAATGGGACACAGATGGGAAAAAAAAATAAACTGACAGGGGTTATGACTCCCTATTCTATCCAAAATAAAAAAAAAAATAAGTTTTGCCTATAGCTCTATACTTTAATTATGTTTTAATGATTACAGAACTTCATTTATTTAGGTCTTTTATACCTTCCTGGAGTTCATCTTTAAAATTAGAGGCAGGGGCAGCCCATCCATTAAGGGTGCACGAGCGCCGTCTCCCTTATCCATGCGTCCGGCCCCTTTTAGGACAACGAAGGCTATAATAGGATTCAAAATAGGGTGGATTCCAGGCGCAGAGCATTGTGCTCGGAGCCCACCCAGGTGTGTTAGAATGAATATTCACTATTCTCACACTGAATCGCCTCTCCGCCAATCAGGAAGCGTGGTTTTGAGACGCGATTCCCGATTGTCCGAAAGGAGAAGAGGCACGCCGGAAGTTGCCTTTATACCGAGAAGGTATTAACAAAAAATGTAACATATTTTTAGATACAGCTAGTTTAAACATATATGTACAGTATATCCAAAATGTTTTTTATGTTTTAGCTTTTTTTTTTTTTTTTTTAACAAGAAATTTAGCTTTTTTTTAGTTTATGATAGGATGGGGAAAGGTTAGAAGCTCTGGAAACTGTTACTGCTATCCGGTGGTCCATTTTAGAGATTTAACCTACCCTCTGTTCTGATGACAACTTTTTACAAGACAGGAAGGGAGGGAAGAAAAAACAATAAAAAGTGTACAAATGTTATCGCATTCTCCTGTTTAACTAAAGAAAAACCTTCTTTCTGTGTTGCAGTAAGGCAACCCATACATTCATAATTTTTTTTTTTTTTTTGTTCAGCCAGCAGTTTAAGCAAAAAAAAAAAAAAAAAGATCTGATTCCTCCATCCACAAAATTGAGGTGGATGGGAGAATTGATCCTGCTGTGCAGCTGTGTTCTGACTGTGGGGAAGTCAATGATCAATGCTCACAGCTATAGCTCACAGCACATATTGATCTGGAAAAATCCCAAAAAAGGCTGGTTGGTTGATTGACTTCTGTACAGCTAGGGTGCCCATACATGGATCGAAATTCAGCTGGTCCCGGCTGAATTTCAGTACATGTATTGCCTAGCTTAAGAGAGATTTTCACTGTGATCACAATACTGGCTGATCAGAATTACAAGTGTTTTGTCAGGTAAGCTAGTTTACATGTATAGCTTAATTAAAGTGTTACTAAACCCACAACAGTAAAATACAGTAAATATGCTTGTTATACTCACTGTGGAACCTAACGGGTTAATCCTCCGCATTGTGTAAAAAGGCTGTTTAATCCCGTCTTCTGTGATCCTCCACTTTACTGTCCCCAATCCATCTGCTGATAGAAAAGAGCCCTAGGAGGCACTCTGCACATGCTCAGTTTGTTGTGTATTGCAAGAGAATTTTTTTTTGGGGGGGGGGGGGGTGCATGTGATCAGTACAGGGTCAATCAGCACTGTCCAGACAGAGGGTCAGGAGTCATGCAGTCTCATAGGACAGTCAGAGGAGAATGAAAACTCCAACAAGCTTTAACCAGTGCTCGGCCAGAAACTGATAGAAGTCACAAGACTGCTATATACTGCTGATGAGAAAAGGTATTTAGCAGTTTATATAATTACTAAAAGAATTGCATTTCCATGTTCTGTGTACTGTGGGAGCCTAGATATAGTGAATGCAGGGTCCTAGGTTTAGTAACACTTTAAGATGCTCCCCTGTTCAGTTTTTCTATAAGAGTAAGCCTTATGTACACAAACTGGGTATACAAATCTTGGTGTTTTTCCGTGCCCGGGGAGCTGCGGGTGGCATGCATTACCCTGCCATGCATGTGAATGGCTTTATGCGGCTCTAATCTCATAAACACTAATGCTTTTGTACATCAACATTTACTAGCACATGCGTGCGTGGCATATTTCCTAAACATGAAACTTCCATGTTCATGAAATGCGTCATACGCACATGCACTGTTAAATGCTGATGCAAAGAAGCATCAGCGATTACAAGAGTACAGCCACACTTTACTACTAGATTACTATTCGCTTACAGGTGCAGGAAACCGCCCAGATTTGTTTATTAATAATATTACCAATAATATGTGTTTAATAGTAATATTAACATCATTAGTCTACAAACTATGACTTTTTAATGACAAGAATGGACTTTTAGTTGGCATTTAGTGTGGCCACTCTTGTAAAACAAGATTAAGAGCTCGCTATGGCCTTCTATAGTCCCATCTCAATTCCATCAGGTTTGGAATTGGTTGTGCAGGGAAGAAAGTGCAGAGTGGGACATACATGACTCATCCATGATGGGATCTCTCTGCTCAGGAAGCTGTGAGAGCTAGACATGTGCACAACAGAAAAATGTGTTTATTTTCGTTTCGTTTCTTTAGTTTCCGTTGATTCGTAACGATTCGTAAATTCGTAAGTCGTCGGTTTTCCTATTCGTAAACGATTCGTATGAGTTATTTTTTCGTTGATTCGTTTTTCTGTTAGTTTAATTTTTGTTTATTCGAAATTCGGACGCATTCGTATTTTCGTAGATTTAGTTACATTCGTACTTTCGTTAGATTGATTTATTCGTACTTTCGTAACATTGTTTTCGTAGATTCGTAATCGGAGCATAATTCATAATTTTATGTAATGTGTATGCTATTATTACATTTTAAGAGACACGGAAAATTATGAATCGAAAAAAAAAAGTTTCGAATGTACAAATTTTTTCGTTCAATCAATTCGAAGCACGTTAAGCAGCGCCATTGTAAGAGACACAGAAAATTACGAATGGAAAAAAAAAAAGTTACGAATGTACGAATTTTTTCGTTTAATCCATTCGAGGCACGTTAAGCAGCGCCATTGTAAGGGACACGGAAAATTACCAATTCAACAACAAAAAAAAAAGTTACGAATGTACGAATTTTTTCGTTCATTTTGATTTTCGTTGTTCCTGTTTTCGTTTTTCGGATTTTCTTCTTTCGTACTTTCGTTGTTTCTAATTTGGTTTATTCAGATTTTCATTGTTTTCGTATTCGAACGATTCGTTATTCGTTAAAATTAATGAACGAATATAACGAAAAAAACCGAAAAACAAAACAAAACGAATTGCATATGTCTAGTGAGAGCTGAGCGATTAGCTTTGTTAGATTGCTTGGTTCTCAGTGTTAGAGCCAGTGGGGGGACCGATGCTGCATTCACCTATGTAAGTATGTATCTGCAAAAAAAACATCTCTTTGAGGCCGGGTTCACATATGTCCAGTGGCGGTTTGCAGCCCAGGGTCCGGTACATTCCTGTTCACAGGACCCTTTTGGAATCCGGACCGCGGTCGCCCTGAACATGTGAGAACCGGCTCCATTGAGAACCGGTCACACTCGCGATTCATGCAAATTGGATGTGGGGAAACCCACATCTAATTCGCACATATGTGAACCCGGCCTTAAGTTGATCAATGGATCGACTTCAGTACAATCAGCCTGCCCATAGACGGATCAAAATTTAGCCAGCTCCTGCTCCATAACCAGATGAATTTTGATCCGCCTATGGCTGACTCTAAATGTCATTCAATTAGAGTTTACATCAATTGTAATCTTAAGTTTTTTTCTTTTAAACAAGACATACCTTGTGAAGGTATCCAATACCCTATGACAATTTATATTTATTGAGGAAATCTCACAGCTTACATTAAATAGTTTTGGTAAATATAAAGTTGATTGTACTGTCAGATTGTAACGTATGGTGACCCAGAAATGTTCGCATTGCTGGACATACTGATAAGTTCACCAGAGATCACAATAATCTCATCATTGAAATTTAATGTTCCCTATTATGGGGTCTGATGCCTTTTTTAGAACAACAAAGTCCAAGTTCCATTTCTTCCAATAGTCTTGGGCTATGCGGGATGGATCTGTCCTGGTGAGAATGGGGCAAAGGGTGTTTTATTATGCCATATGAGTAATAATATCTTACAGAAATAGTGTGTGTTTTATTTATAATCTATTTTTCTCTCCATGATAGTAGTGCACACAAATTGTTGTCTGGTGATCTGATTGTTGGGTCAAACGCTATCCAAGAACTGGGCTATGGCTGGCAATGCACCTAGCCATTTCACTGATCTTGTAGTGTGGCATCTCATTTAAATGTATGACATGTGGACAAACATCGATAGAAGAACTAAAAACAATAGACAACAAAACAGAAACCCACACAAAGTGATGCCTTCTGCACTCCTCCTATTCTCTGGCCATTCTGTTTGGATTGTGAACCACAGAGACACGGCAAGAAGAAAGTTCTGCAGTCTGTAGACTATTGTGTCCCTTTCCTAACATCTGCCCAGAAAAGAAGTAGGAGGGGGAGGCACGCAGCAGTCACTTAAAGCCAGCTTGAATAAATTGACATCCGTCACTGCTGTAAATGAGTACATGTCACAAAAGATTTATAGCACCATGGCATAACACAGACACGGGGCTAAATTTCACACATATTGAGGACCACTATCACACCGTATTCTAAATGTATGTAGTTAGTGACACTAAACAATATCCTTCAAAAATAATCCATACACATCCACTACTTAATGGCCCCAGTGATATTTTTTTCAGAAAATCATCTGTGTATTTCTCCTCCTTGTAATATCCTCTTGTGAGCTACCAAACTTCTAATTTTCCCTTTCACTTGAAAGTTTGGAACGAGCAGCGTGTGTGCTAGTAGCGCTGATGCACTACAGTCCATTTTGGGAGTGAGCAAGAGAGGGTGGCTATGTTCCTACATACAGTGGGACCATGGAGAGTGAACGTGGCCACCCTCTAACAGGAAGTCAGATCACAGTAATAAAACTAAAAAAGTAAAAGAATTTAGAGAAAATTAATGGAAGGTACTTTTTTGTGGAGAGGGGTTAGAAGATTTGTTGTCAGGGTTTTATTAATGCAAATAATCACAATACTAAATGGCAACAGAACTTGAAGTCTGGATATGCCATAGTACACCTGAACCAGTGCAAAATGTAAATTGTCCTGAATCTGATGCTTAAAGTATAATAAAGTTAAAACTTTTTTCTATTTTTCGATTGGAGTAGAGAAGGATTGGAATGCCTGTCAGGTTTGTATGGCTGTCTGTGACCCCAATTTACTCTCTCTATTTGTCCTGTTATCTCTGTAAGGGCTCGTTTACACTTGCTTCAATACATGGCTTCAGAAACGCTTTTTTAACTTTCAATATTTTTTTTAATTTTGTTATTTAAGTACAGTCAATGAACCATAAAACTTACAAATGTGAGATTAAGTACAAGCATCTGAGTGTCTTACTATCAGGAAATACAGAAGTACACCTCAAAACAGTAAACTTATAAGTAAATAAAGTATATTTAGTGGAAGTATTGGTGAGGTTGACTGATGAACTAAAGATAAAGTTGTTAGTGGCTAGGTCATGAAATATGTTTCTGATTCTTTATGGACTACCTACATAGATTCCAGAAACGCTTTTTTAAAGCTCTCTGAACACCAGTCAAAGCCCCTGTCACTAAATAAAATGGTTAGCTCACAGTCCTGTTTACATCTTGCGTTTTGCTTTGCTTCCCTTCAAAAAATATACCCCATTTCACTTTAGTGGTCCTTTAAAGCCTCCACAGAAGTCTATGACAATTCTTGCTTGTAGCACCTGAAGTTTTTGGGAGGCTTTTATGCAGCTTTAGCTTCGCTTTGTTTGGAGAAATTGCATCTGCCAAGCTTCAAAAAAGCACCACCGAAGCATGAGTAAAGTTCAACTGAATCATAAAGAGTTAAATATTTTGAATTTAGGATTAAAATGTGTCTCTAAGAAACCTTTAAATAAATTTGAGGTTTATATAGATACCTATAAATTCATACGGAAGTTGAATGTTAAAAAATATTTTTTACGGCATCCCTTATAAGATAGGACGAGATTTGTGGGCAATACCCATGGAGTTGATAGTGGTTTGCGTAACAAATCTATATTCAACCCCCAGATAAATAACAATCATCAAATTGAGGTCTTCAAACATCTAGTCCTCAAGGATTTGGATGGTATTAAGATACAAAAAAATGTTAATCCCAATCATGTAACTGAAGGTATCAAATCATTGGAGAAATGTAAAGATGTCATTATAAGACCGGCTGATAGGGGGGCGGAGTTGTGGTATTGGATAAGGAATTCTATCTTAAACAGATGTTGGACCTGTTGAATGATAGGTCCACTTATAAGAAATTCGATAGGGACCCCACTATTGCCTATAAAGAACAATTGATGGCACTAACAGATTTGGGCTTGAGATACCAGGTTCTCAGTAAAAAGGAACAAATATATTTAGTACCTAGCGCTTGTTGTATCCCTGTTATCTATACTCTACCTAAAGTCCACATAAATGCCACGACTCCCCCCCCCCTCCTAGACCTATTGTAAATGTAATTGGCTTGGTGACTTCAAGGATGGGAGAGTACCTTGATAAGTTCCTCCAGCCTAGTGTACTATCCACTAGGGCATATTTAAAGGACACCAAAGATCTACTGTTGTCACTGAATACGGTCAAACTGAATAGTGAGAAACCCACCTTCTTTGTGGCAGCTGATGTGTCATGGCTGTACACAATCATACAGCATGGCGATGCTCTATTAGCCTTGAATTGGGCTCTTAGCAAAAGAGATGATGTCCCACATTCGCAACAAGTATTCTTGGGGAAGGCTTTGGATTTTTGCATTTCCCATAGCTATTTTTGGTTTCATGGTCACTTTTATTCGCAGCAGGTTGGCGTTGCTATGGGAGCCAAGTTTGCTCCTAGCATCGCCAATCTGTTCATGGCTAAGTGGGAGGATAGACAGGTTTTTAAAGTTGTTAGACAATTAAAATATTATCGTAGGTATATTGATGACCTTATATTCATATGGGAAGGTACAGAAGAGTCAGTCTACTCTTTCCTATCATTCCTCAATATCACCAACTGACCCCCAGTTCAGTTTGCACCAGAACTTTCAAACATTGTGAAAGTTCTGAACCGAATAAAGAACCCCATTGAAGTCTATGGGACCTGAACGTGAAAAATCAAAAGTGCCCATTTTGAAGACTTATATGCAAATAATTGGGCATACAATGGATATTGGGGTCCAGGTACTGTACTGGAGGACATGTATCAATGAAAAAAAAGTTTGTAAAAAAAAAGTATTTTTAAATGAGCAGTGTCTTATTGATGCTTAAAGTGAAAGCATAACAATGAAAAATTCAATATAGTATCTGGGGGGGGGGGGGGGGGCGGTGTCCCCTTAGTCTACCTGTAAAGTGGCACATCTGTACGGTGTAAAAAAAATGACATTTTCCCTGCAAGCTTTCTTTATTTTGTAAGCAAGAGCTTGCAGAGACAGTCTGTATGATGAGGCCACAATGTAGTGCACTGTGAACAAGAATAGAGATTTTTGGATAATATCTGGTGTCTCTTCCATAGATTTGGATAGAAGTAACGGGGTGGAAAAATTGGTCTTTGGGTGTCATTGGCACTTTCACACCATAAATCTATAGAGGTACTCTTGATGAAAGCAAGAATTGCCCTTGCTGTTAAAATTTTTAATGATATGCACCTGTCAAACAGGTGCAGAAAAATTGGTCTTTCTTTGGGTGTTAATTGTGCCCATGAAACCTACACCAAAAAAGTTTTTCCAGATGTAATCAACACCCACAACGCTAGGCAGCCTAGAAGTCCTGCAGAGATTCCACATCCCAAAAACACTTATTCAGCCACATCAGCATCAGGGGCTTCATAGCTGCTGGTAACCGGTGGCCAAGGAAGATTGCCAACCAATAGTGATCCTTATTCTTTACGACACGTATTCATGGGTCCTTTGGCAGGCTTTGAAGCATGAGGGAACCCATGCACCGCAAATTTGCTGAGGCATGAGAAGCAGACTCCTCAGGGTCACTAAGGATTATAGTATCTGGAACTGCCTCCTCCCAGCCATGTACTACTCCCAAGGGTTCTGTGGATGGAAAACCAGCTCTTACTGTTTTGACGTATGTCTTCCTCTGCTTCAATGCCTCCAAAACTGCCAGAATTCTCCTCCTCCCTCTCTTCTTGTGTGTTATGTGGCATAGGAACAATGCTGTCTGCATAAAGTGGGCCTTGAGAGGACAGGAAGTCCTCCTCTTCCTCCCGCTGCTCTGCCTCAAGTGACCTCTCCATAATGCCATGCAGAGTCTGCTCCAGCAGGAACACAACAGGGATTGTGTCACTGATGCATGCATTGTCATGGCTCACTATCCTTGTGGCCGCCTCAAATGGTGACAGTACAGGGCATGCATCCTTTATGAGCAGCCATTGGCGTGGGGAAAAAAATCTGAGCCGGCCTGAGCCTGTCATTGTGCCATACTCACACAGGTACTTGTTGCCGGTCCTCTGCTGCATGTGCAACCGCTGCAGCATTGCCAAAGTCAAGTTCCATCTGGTGGGCATGCCATAAATCAGGCGGTTTACGGGCAGGTGGAATTCCCGCTGAAATTCAGCCAACAAAGCACTGGCTGCATATGACCGCCTGAAATGGCTAAAGACTCTATTGGCCTGCTTTAGCAGATCTTCCAACCCTGGGTACCTATTTAGGAAACGCTGCACCACCAAATTGAGGACATGTGCCAAGCACACCACCGTTACTGGCTTCAGCTGGCATGGCGAGGAAAACCTCTGGGCCTGCCCCTGCAGAGCTGCAAGTATCTCTTCTCCGGTGTGGTTCCTGTCCCCATAAACACACTAGCTGAAGCACTGCATGGCACCTTTTAGCCTGACATATTGAATAGCCCCTTGAACGCTTAGGGGGTACTTGTGGTTCATAGGACAATTCAGCAGTGGAGGGCATGGAGGCAGTGGAGGAGGGGGTAGAGCTGACAAATATGGCATCCTCACCACTAGCTGTATTAAGACGTGGGGGCACAACAAGCTGCAGCACTGAGCCCTTTCCTGCATCCTTCAGAGTTGCAAGCAGAGTTACCCAGTATGCTGTGAACAAAATATATCGTCCCTGACCATGCTTGCTAGAACACGTCAGCTGACTGCCTTGCCCAACGATGCCACAACATTGCCTTCCACGTGATGGTACAGAGCTGGAATGGTCTTACATGAAAATAAATAGCGTCTGGGAACTTGCCATTGTGGTACAGCACATTCTGCAAGTTCATGGAAAGGGGGCAGAATCCACCAGATGGAAAGGCAGAAGTTGATGAACCAGCAGCTTTGACAAGCTTTCACTTAGACGCTGGGCAAGTGGGTGGGTGTATTTTTTTGTCCGCTACAGCAGATGGGGCAGAGAAATTTTCCGGCTATAGTCTACAGCTGGTGGTGTGCTGCTGGCAGATGTGCTGCAAGTACCTGGGTCACCCAGCGCTATACCATCATCCCTGTCAGTGGAGGCTGCTGAGAGGTCATGAGGTCTAGCGGGGGCAGACTGAGGTGAGTAAGGAGGAGGAACAGATTTGCGCCCCCTTTGTGTGGCTTTCAGGTGCTCTTGCAAATGGGCTGAGTGTAGGGAGGTTAAATGCCTTGTCAAGCATGTGGTACCCAAATGGCTGGTGTTTTGGCACGATTGATGTGCTTGAGACAAAGTTTGCAAATTGCAACAGTGCGATCAGTTGCACATGTGCTTAAAAAGGCCCAGACAGCTGAGCTGTGGGAAGTGGGCCGGGAGATAACAGCTCCACAATGTGATGGAACAGGGTGGCTGCTCTCTACTCTTCCATGATGGCTGCCTCGTTGGGGTTGTGCTTCACTCTCACTTTCCTTCTCTGCACTATCTGGCACCCAAGTCGTGTCAGTTACCTCATCATCATCATCATCTCCTCCATCCTCATTACCACTGGAGACAACTTGGCAACACAGCTGGAGGAACATGACTGCCAATTTGTGTACCAGTGTTCTACCCTCTCTGTAGGCTCATGTTCCTGCCTTCCTCAACCTCAACCTCAGAACCAACATCTGAATCAAGTAATGGCTGTGCATCGTCAAAGGGCAAGTGGCTGACGATGTGTTCAAATAACTCAGCTGACTCCTCCATGCCTGATGCTGGGGCTATGGCAGGACAAGGAGGCAGGTTTAGCCACTCTGCTGCACTCTGCTTGGGTGACTGATAAGGATGGTTTAGTAAGCCATTCCACCACCTCCTCTGCATGCTGTGACTGGATAGCATGGGTAACATCACTAAACAGAGGAAATAATGCCCTGCCTGAGGACTGACCACATCCACCTTTGCCTGTGGTCACATATGCTGCTGGCCCCCTCACAGTGCCATGGGAACGTCTGCCTCTCAACCTTGTTGTCCTCCCAGAGATGATGGGGGGGTGCAATGTAATATAAATGTGAAAATGTGTACGTGGATGCACTTTAATCAATGGAAAGTGGTGTTTGGTGCGCTTTAACTTGAGTATTCATTACTACACAGACACACTCCACTGATACACTATAATATACTGCAGTAAAACTGCACAGACGCACTGCAATAGACTGTGTAAAACGTGCACTAATGAACAGAAATGTACTGTGTTAAATGGAAGGTAACGCACTGCAATATACGACGTTAAGCACGCACTAACGCACAGAAATATCCTGCGTTAAACAGCACATAACGCACTAAATTATACGGCGTTAAACTTGCAGTAACACACTGAACAGTTCTGCGTTAAAACTGAAGATAACGCACACTAAAATATACAGCGTTAAACTTGCAGAAACGCACTGAACTGTACTGCATTAGACGGCACAAAACGCACTGAAATATACAGCGTTAAACTTGCAGGAAACCACTGAACTGTACTGCGTTAAATGAAAGATAATGAACTGAAATATACGGTGTTAAACTTGCAGTAACGCACTGAAATGTACAGCGTTCTACATGCAGTAACGCACTGAAATATACTGCATTAAGTGAGCAGTAACTCACAGAACTGTACTGTGTTAAATGTCGAGTAATGCACTAAAATACACGGCGTTCAACTTGCAGTAACGCACTGTACTACGTTAAGAGGAAGATAACGCACTGAAATATACAGCGTTAAACTTGCAGTAACACACTGAACTGTACGGCGTTAAACTTGCAGTAACGCAATGAAATATACTGTGTTAAGTGTGCAGTAACACACAGAAATGTACTGCATTAAACGTCACGCAACACACCGAAATATATGGTGTTAAACTTGCAGTAACGCACTGAACTGTACTGCGTTAAACAGAAGATAACGCACTGAAATATACAGCGTTAACCTTGCAGTAACGCACTGAATTGTACAGCGTTCTACTTGCAGTAACGCACTGAAATATACTGCATTAAGCGTGCAGTAACTCACAGAAATGAACTGCGTTAAACGGCACGTAACACACTGAAATATACGGCGTTAAACTTGCAGTAATGCACTGAACTGTACTACGTTAAATGGAAGATAACGCACTAAAATATAAGGCATTAAACGGAAGATAAAGCACTGAAATATACGGCGTTTAACTTGCATTAACACACCTAAATATACTGTGTTAAGCGCGCAGTAACGCACAGAAATGTACTGCTTTAAACAGCTCGTAATGCACTGAAATATACTATGTTAAACTTGCAGTAACGCACTGAACTGTACAACGTTAAACTGAAGATAATGCACTGAAATATACGGCATTAAGCGTGCAATAACACACAGAAACGTACAGCATTAAATGGCACATAACGCACTGAAATATACGGCGTTAAACTTGCAGTAATGCAATGAAATATACTGGGGATTATTTACGAAAGACAAATCCACTTTGCACTGCAAGTGCACTTGGAATTGCAGTCGCTCTAAATCTGAGGGGTAGATCTGAAATGAGGGAAAGCTCTGCTGATTTTATCATCCAATCATGTGCAAGCTAAAATGCTGTTTTTTTTATTTTCATTGCATGTCCCCCTCGGATCTACAGCGACTGCACTTCCAAGTGCACTTGCAGTGCAAAGTGGATTTTCCTTTCGTAAATAACCCCCACTCACACTGACTGAACTATCCCTAGATTCACATTAAACTGATATTCTACACTGACAATAGAATCAGAATAGCACACTATAGCACACTAACTGCCTAATAGCACTGAACAAAGCCCTGTTCTATCTCACTCCACGCCGATATCACTTTTATAGTGTGGGGGCAATGAGCCATGATTGGATAGAGTCATTATGACAGCGTCCAATCATGGCTCTGACAGTGCTCTGTGCCCTGATTGGTCAAAGCTTTCATTGCTTCAGCCAATCAGGGCTTTCAATGCACTGTGCAGCGTCACAGTGCATTGTGGTCGTTCAGCGGGCCGAACAAACAGTTGAGCGCCCTGATTATTCGGTTGTTCTGCGAACATGCGAACAGCTAATGTTCGTCCCGAACCCATGCTCGGGCCAAACCGTTCGCCCACCCCTATTATTTACCAAAGCGTTCTTGTACTTAAAGGGTAACTCCACTTTTGTGTGAAAAAATAGCAAATAAAAATAAAATATTATAGCATATACATTTGTGACAAAAGTCATATTGTAATTGAATGTTATTAAAAAATACCTTTCCTCTTCAATCTGCAGCGCTGCATTTTTCTGTACAATGCAACACAATAGGACAGGACAGGATGGAAAGGAATACAAATCTTTGGCAGGTAAAGCAGCCCTCATATATGTATTTTACCTGTGTGTTTGTGCTTTGTCCAGAGATCAGCTTTAATTTGGATTATCTTCTAAAACATACTGATGCTCATGTATATTGGAAGCAGGGCTTTGAGACAAAGTGACTAGCAGAACAATGCTGCCCCCTGCAGGAGAATTCCTGAAACAAGCATATTACCTTATATAATGAGAACACCTTTCCCTATGTCCTCATCTTGAGTCAGAAGTTCTGTAGGATACCTCAACTGCGTCAAGCAGACCATACCTGTAAATCAGACCTTTTTAACACAGAGGAACCCATGATATAACTTTCCAGTCTCAGGAAACCCCTGCTAAAAATATTTGTAGCTGCTGACTTAAAATTTTTTAATAACAGGCTGAAGATGTTTTTTAACATCTGTTGAGACCTATGTGCATTATTAACAGACTTATGCAGATTTACTGTACAATCTTATGCTAACCTGTTGAATATTAAATTGATGCTAAAGTCTAATTTTTTTTTCCATAAAAAAAAAAAACTTCATATGGATGTTATACTTACCTGCTCTGTGTAATGGTTTTGCACGGAGTAGCCCAGATCCTCCTCTTCTCAGGTCCCTCCCTGGCACTCCTGGCCCTTCCCTCCTGCCCCCACAGCAAGCAGCTTGCTATGGGGGAACCCGAGCCCCGCCACCCCTATTTCCTCATTGGCTCACTGACTTTGACAACAGCGGGAGACAATGGCGCAACATCACTGGATCGAGATGGGCTCAGGTAAGCATTAGGGGGGCCAAGGGCGGCTACCGCACACTGACATTTTTTTATCTTAATACATAGAAACTGACTTTAGAACCACTTTAAGCTAGTACTGTAATTCCAGAAGGCTGTAGAGGTGAAGCTTAGGGAACAATTGATGGCCCTGCTGTATCTATTAATCTCTCTCTTGTTTAATTTTCATCTAACGGCATATTATGGTTATTATCAAGATTTGATGACCATAGAGAGATCTGGGGCCATATAACCCTAACTTCACCTTACAGTGGTTGACATTGGATGTGTAAGCTGTTGTTCTCCGGACATAGGTTTTAGTATTTACTAAATACTAGGTTTTAGTATTTATGACAAAGCTATAATTTTCAATTGATGAAGGTGTTTTCATTCTTGGATTATTACTTAAACATAGTGATCCAAATGAAACTTGCAGTACCATTCAACCTCTGTGACTAAGGCGAAACATGTCAGGGGAATGTGGGGGGAGCGACGCTGGCAGAGGCCACAGTCATCTACAATACTAATGCATAGTGCAATAACAAGAAGTTTTTCAAAATAAACATTTCTATTTAAATGATATGTTACACTGCTTAGATCTTAATAGTAACTGTCTATTTTCAGTGTGTTTCCTGTAAAGTTATAATTTGGAGAGTCTGTGAACTTATTTAGAACCTTCCCTTTTTACAGAATTTTTTTTAATATAAAGCCACAAGAGTAAATCATCCATCATTTCAACTGAAACGTGATCAATTCTGTTATTTTAGTGTTATGGAAGCAAAGATTTGGCTTTTCAGTAGTCTACGTTTTGGAAAGAACTCCACCTAGTGGTGTCATTAGTAATATAACATACAGACCATGTGAAAGAAACAAGGGATTGCAATATTAAAAGACAAACAATTCTTTATTATAAAGTGTTTTATTAGATTTGTTCCAGAAGAGCAAAAAAATAAAAAAAAAAGTAGTTGTTCATCCAGCCAAAAATCTTGTGAGCAGATAAGAGTCCAGTCATTGAAAATTATCATTTAGCATTGTTTCCTGGACTTTGAAGGATAAGATCACCTTTATACACTTTTTTTTTCTTTTCTCTAAATTCCACTCCCCCTATGCACCAATATAGCATTTGTGTACTTATTTAGCAAAAATATCAAAGCTTTCCATTAAATCTACAGTCACTTACTTTTCTTGTGCTCATCCATGTATCCAGACGTTTCCATTAGTAATGTCTTCTTCCTGATCAACCTAGAGGTCATGACACAGGAAGGAGTTGAACAGCTGACCTCATTAGCACACACCCTGCATCAGCCACCCTCCCATTACCAGGTGCATGTTTTTTTAAATGAGATGCAATCAATCAGTGATCACCCTTCTCACTAAACACACAATATACAATCAGATTGCATAGTGTATGGACATCTTTATACAGGTAGAGGGAGTAGAGACAAGTAGAGTAGAGGGAGGGAGTGGATAGAAACACTCAGCTGTCAAGCCCCATACAAATCTCTGCATAGTGGAAACTCGTTTTTTTTGCGAGGGGGGTAGGCGTTTGAGCATTTTCACTCATCACACATAGGGCAATCGCCCCAAAGAAGCTTCGGAACTTTATTTAGTGGAGCCTGGTGTTTTTTACTGCGATTTTTGGTGCAGCGCATTTCTGAAATGCAAGGAAACGCACACACATGTGAATGGAGCCGCATTGTTCTTGTGTTACTGCACCAATTTCACTTTCAGGCCCCATTCACATCTAGCATAGTGGGAGCGCACGTTATGTGTCTCGTTTTTCCTGTGACACGCATAGGGCAGCCTGTTGATTTCAATTGGCCGCACTACATGTGGTTAATGGGACATGTGGTAAATGTGTGTTTGCTGTGCCGTTAACAATTAATGGCACTGAAAGCGCAACTAGTAATTTTAGGTGTATATGGCCATACACTATACAATCTGATTGTGTATTTAGTGAGAAGGGTGATCACTGATTGATTGCATTTCATTTAAAAAACGTGCACCTGGGAGTAGGTGGGAGGGTGGATGATGCAGGGCGTGTGCTAATAAGAGCAGCTGGTCAACTCCTTCCTGTGTCATGACCTAAAGTCTGACCAGGAAGAAAAACATTACAAATTGAAATGTCTGGAAACATGGATTAGGACAAAAAAAGTAAGTGACTCTAGCTTTAATGGAAAACTACAGGGTAACTCCACTTTTATTTTATTTAAAATTGTAGACACATACAAAACTTTTGTATGCAATTTCCTGCTCATGTGATTGGCTCAGTAGTGTCCCCAACAGTGTTTTTCCATCACAATGACTAAGGAGCAAGTAGAAGGGCTTTTTATTCATTGACATGCCATTTAAATAAAGTTGGTGCCAACTTTCAAAATCTTACATTGATACCCTCTTGGTTAACCCGCTTTGCCTAATAAGTTCTAGATTACATTGCACCCAAATTTAATATGGCTTCTACAGGGTTAGTGGGCATGGCTTTTATAATTGTTACATGATTTTAGGCAACCTCTTTTAAGAAGATGGTGCTCAGAACTTGTCCTTGAAAGTTAAGTGCCATTTGGAAAAACTGGACAATGGCAATCACAAGGATTTATGGTTCAATAAAGTATATCCAGGCAGCACTGGGACTTCAAAAACACATTCATTCAGAGTCATGAAAACACGCTCATGTGGCTCCAGCTAGGGTGCTCTCACAGATTTTCCCCAGGAAAATCAGTCAATGCGTTAAATTAAAAACAGGAACGCCAAGCTAAATGGGTAAAGAGTCCAAAATACTTTTAACTGTTCATTAGCATCATCACATAACACAGTCGTGTTTCAGGGGCCCCCCTTCATCTGGGTTCAGTGTAATTCAACCAGGCTTAGGACTACACAACTGTTCTTTCCATTTACCAGCAAACAGATCCATCTGAGCATCCAGTTTTACTGAGTCCATCAGAGCCTGGTTTAAGCTCATCGAGACCAGATGAAGGTGTGTGTTGTAGGCCCTGAAACACATTGGTGTTTTAAGTGAGGTTACTAAAGAACTATTAAAGCATTTTGGCGTCTTATCATCTTGGTGCTTATGTTGTATTTTTATGCTACGATTTGGGGAACAGTGTAGTCAGCTGGGTAATGTGAATTGTGGACTGACAATTGGCGCTTCTGCGTCCTTTGTATTTGTAAAATATTCATATCCAACAGGAGTGTGCCACACATAAAAACAAGGAAAATTCCCAGCTCAACTTACTAGCCAGCCTGCAACAAACAGTTTGTTGCAAGCTGGCAAGTTGAGCTAGGAATTTTCCTGGTTTTTGTTTAACATGTGTTGCCCTTCCATGTGCTCCTTGCTGTTAAGGCCAGTTATAGGTTGGGCAGTTGCCGTTTGTTTGTAAAGTTGGTTATTTGATGAGGGGGAAAGGTCTGAACATCTTTGCTGCCATTGTGCCATTTGTTGGGTGTCCGGTGCACCCCTCTGCCTTTAAGGAGTAGTGGGCTCCCTCTAGGAATATCTGCCCTCAATCTATTCATTAATATATATGTGCTCCGATTATGGAGGGTCTCAAAATCTAAAGAGTTAGACTGAAGATAATACTGGGGTGACGTGGCCTCTGCAGCTTACACATGTATTTGCAAATGTGTGCAAACTAAACCCGTTTTTAATGTGAACTGTTAAGATGAGACAATTTGGTTTGTTGCAGGCTGACTGGCAAGTTATAAAAACAAAAAGGAAACAAAGGCGCCGCCACCCAAGTATCCTTTTTTTTTTTTTTTTTTAAATGAACACTAAAAACAATTAAAATTGCACTCACAGGATGGTTTGACAAAAGGAGCCGATTCACGCCGAAACATGTTAGTCTCTTCTGTGACGTCAGCACGCCCTGACATTCATTACATGTCCACAACAGCACTGGCTCGCATTCCAGCCTGTTCCGATTTCTCCTTTAGACTTCCCTTCTTCTGTGTCAGCCCAGTGGAGCCGCTCTATTTCACACGCAGCCACCCTCCATCACAGGAGATACAGCGGCTGTACTCAGTCCATGACAGATCTGCCTGCCATTCCTACCATCATGCAGTCATGGTTCAATCCTGTTGCAGTGGGATATACAGAGTCTACCAAGCCACCCCTGGACTATTGGCCCTCTGGAACAGATGTACAGACTGTGATTGATGATATTGCCCAATGTCTCCACTATCCTGGAAGTGCAATCTTAAATAACAATCACTTTAAAAAAAAAAAAAGCTTTACAAACATGCTATACTTACCTGCTCTGTGCCAGGGTTTTGCACAGAGCGGCCCCCGATCCTCCTTTTCTGCGGTCCCCCGGTGGCAATAGAATGCATTAAGGTGAAAAACTGAGGGTTTACAACTCCTTTAATTGTTTTTAGTGTTCATTTAATAAATAGATATACTTAGTGCCGGTTCACACTGGGGCGCTCCATTCAGTGTAATGGAACCGTTCTAATAGGAGTGAGTCAAATTGCCCCGACTTAAGCCTTGTACACACGATCGGATTTTCACCAGGGAATTGTGTGATGACAGACTGTTGGCCTAAAATCCAACAGTTTGTACGCTCCATCAGACGATTGTTGTCCAACTTTCCGCCAACAAATGTTGGATGGCAAGCTAGCAAATTTTCGACGGACAATGGTCAGTTGTCAGATTTTCCTATCGTCTGTACACAAGTCTGTCACACAAAAGTTGAAAGTACAAACACGCATGCTAAGAATCAATGCTCACCAAACATGACATTAGCAAAAGCTGCCTAAAGGGTGGCGCTCAAGAGCTGAAATTCCTCGTAGTACGCCACTACGTTTGTGTTTGTTGGCCGACAATAGTGTACCGTTTGTATGCAAGACAAGTTTCTGGCACACACCCTTCGGACAAAAGTCTGACGCTTTGTTGACCAACAATCTGATAGTGTGTACCAGGCTTTAGAAAAAGGTTCCTGTACTACTTAGGGGCAACTTCGGAGCGGCTTGCATTGACTTCTATTATAGAAGTCGTTGTAAGTCGCATTGTGCGGGCCGGCTTCAGAGTCGAGCGACTTTGAAGCCGCCCCAGTGTGAACCTGCACTTAGATGTTAGTTTCCTTTAGTTTTTAGTGTATAGAGGAGATCCAAAATCCTAAAGTGCAGCAGCCATTACTATCGTGGGCTTTCAAATGGTACCTCCTTTACTATATAGACTTTATGGCTTTTGTGGGAGTTCTTTTGAGCCTTTTTTTCTTTTTACTTGGCTGGTAAGTTGAGCTGGGAATTTTCCATGTTTTTCTTGTCACCCTTCCCTGTGCTCCTTGCTGTTAAGGCCAGTTATAGTTTGGGGCAGTTGCTGTTTTTACCATATATAACCTGCCATGTGTTCTGCATATTTCAAAAAGACAACACAGACTGCATAAAACCAAAAGGCATTAAAATTTATTAATTGATGCAATAACAATTCTTTATTTACATGAGCATTATTTGACATCAAATAAGCAAATAAGCATCAGCAAAGCAATATTAACTTGCATAAGTGTATTTAAAATCTTTCTAAATAGATCTACCTTTGCATAAACTGCTCGCACTATAGAAATACAGACATCAATGCAGGTGAGACAAGGAGCTTTTACCAGGAAACTCTATTATGGAGGTGGGGAATAAGTCAAGACCTGCAATACTGTACGCTTTCTCCTGAAGAACCATATTTTATATATTGCTTTATTTTATTTTTTACCCTTGTATAATTTTATTCAATGTAAATGCACGCACTCACACACACTATTCTCTGTAGAGGAGTTCAACTGTACAAATAAAATTCACAACCAATGGGAAAACAAGGAGGGAGGGTTAAAATGGTTCTGGATAGAGGTCCACACCTTCCAATGAAACAATGGCGTGAGAGGGAGCCGCTTATCCAAAAATGTACACAATACACTATACAAATATTATACAACAAACAGATACGTAGGAATATACAAGACGTAAAAACAGATCTAAGGCATTATGCTAGTTTTATTAGCATTTTGAGGTTCTTGCACATAGCTTTAATTTTCACCTGTAGTAAGAAACCTAGAAGATTTTAGTCTCCAAAGGAACTGGGGAGAGAAGAGAAAACACACACTGAAAACGACTACTTGACACTTTGCCAGCACCGATCAAGCCCCACCAGAACAGTGACTGGTTTGGAATTTAGCAATGTGATCGGAGTGCCCCGGTGCCGGCAGGGTGCTCATTATAGCCAGTTACACTAAATCTTCTGCAGACACTGCTGTTTTTATTTAAGCAGCATTCTGTTACAAACACTAAAAAAATCTATTCACACAGTTAATGGCTTTTGATGAGTTTTAAAACTGATTGTATCTTTGGGATCTGTAGAGTGGAGCTTGCCACCATATCGACATGTCATGTCACTCATTAAATAAAATATGAGTATGATGGAAATGGGAAAAACAGCAGGGGTACGGCTGTTACAGGGACTGAAAGGAGGAAAAGCAATGCCATGGGACCATCCTGAATACAGGAATTGTTTTTAGCCAGTAATCACAAGATTGTTGTTGGTGTTTAACATCCAATTAAACCTTTTGGTTTAAATTAGCTTTATACATTCCAGGTGCAAAAAAACTGTGTTAAAAGTCTCAGTTTTTGTTCTAAAGCAGCCACAGCCTATACTGAAAAGCCTGTCTCCTGCCAGCAGCTTCAGAGCGGGATCCTTGCTCTCTGTGGGGAAGAAGTGGTTTTCCTGCAGAAATCCGACATGCCACCAGCTAAGTCAGAGCTTTCCAAACAGCAGGGAGTATGTGCTTTGTTGTCTGCAGTTTTATCTCTGACTACAGCAACCCATCGGTGATTTGATTTTGTTCGTGGAGGGATTACCTCCCGCAAAGCTACTGTGTTCTGCTGGTGGGGGTGGGGGGTTTACAATCAGCCTGCCCATACATGGATCAAATCTCAGCTGGTTCCTGCTGAACTTCAATTATGGCCAGCTTAAGTAGGTGCGCTGGACCTCTCCACGGCTTCCCCACAGAGAGCATAGATCCCATTCCACAGTTGCTTTTTTTTTTACACAGGCTGTGGCTGCTTTAAAAATAAAACCAACATTAAGGACTTTAAACACCTTTACGTATATTTTATAATGTGCTTCCGTTGTGTTAATCAGAAGTAGGGTTCAAGGGAAATGGGGAAAGCTATCACTAGATAAAGGTCAATAAGATAAAAGCAACCTCAAACATTTAATTAATTTCAAAACAAGCACACATCACACAAATTATGTGTATGAACAGCCTTTAAGTATAAATTGTATTCGGAGGCTGGGGAAAAGACATGATGTAAAACATTTCTCTATGATATGAACTGACTTGTGTACAGATTTATTTACCCAACTGCCATGCTGTGTAGAAGGCACCATAGGCTGCCCTGCTCTTTGCCAGCATTTCCCAGCCAATGGAGCCACAGTTAAAAAAATAAATAAAAAAAACACACCTGTCACGTATGGGGGAATAGGTTTCCCCTTCCTAAAATTCGACACTCTGTGCCTGAGTGGCCAATAACCAGGCACAATTGCCATTGTCAAATGGGGCTAAAGTAGGCTGCTTTGTACTGTGCAAGCTTTAGGCAGGCAATGGTTCGAATCTCGACTGGGAGATTTAATATAGGCTTACCTGTAGGTAAAAAAATCGCCAAGCAGGCTTTACTACCGCTTTAATCATGGTCTTCTCCCGCCAATCTGTTTCCTGCAACCCATGGTTGTAGGAGAGAACTTTTCACTGAATATGGCTGGCCCTAGAAACAACTCTTATATAAGACTTGCAGGGCTCGTCGGAGGCAGATCGAGTGTTGGGGAAAGACCAGCAATTTAGAAGCTGGAATCTGAGTATGCCTACTACACAGCTTGGCAATTAAAGTGAACCCCACAGGCAAAGTAACATTCACTGGAACAGCCCCAGTAAGTATCCTATAATGCCCTTGTGTTTAGGAGGGGAAAGCCGTCCCTGCCCAGAGAAGACAGTGATTATTGCTAGCGCTTACAACAGCTGCTAGCAATATTCACATGTAAAACCTGGCAGGCTAACAGCCTGCCCATATGTGGTTAGAATCTTGGCTGGTTTCTGCTGAAAATGCTGAGATTCAAACAGTCTTTGGCTGGCTTTAGTCAGAGCTATAAGTCTGCAGTCAACAAAGCACATACTCGCTGCTGATTGGAGAGCTCTGGCTCGGACTCATTTGATTTGAACCATCTATGGCCGGCTTTAGTAAATTAACCCCTTGCCTTTACTGGATGGAAGATTTATTGGAACCACATTTCCTAAACACCGGGCAAGGTTTTGCTGCAGTCCACGGAAGAGCAGCATGTCAGTACTATGATGGTCACAAAGAATACCAAGAACGGAATTCAACATTTGCAAGGCAAGTGTAAAGAGAAGTTCCCCAGTTAAGCATGTCCATGTTGTTTGGAAGCGCACAAATGACTACTATGCTTCACTAGCAGGTTTTCAACATACAAAACACTTCCTCAGGCTTCCATTAATGTATGCCGCCATTTTGTAATCAGAAGGAAAATTGTCCTTGCCCATTATTTAAAGTACCCTTAGGGATGTTGCCAAAATCCAAACCCAAATGCTTTATTCAGTTCAGCTGAGATCACAACATGGCAGTGCAATGCCCAGGTCTTAGGTCTGCTGTATTTACTGCAGCCAAGCATGTCGCTGTGAGGTCGCTTTACTAAAACTGGAGAGTGCAAAATCTGGTGCAGCTCTGCATTATAGCCAATCCGCTTCTAACTTCAGCTTGTTCAATTAAGCTTTCACAAAAAAAAAAAAATGGAATCTGATTGGTTTCTATGCAGAGCTGCACCAGATTTAGCACGCTTCAGTTTTAGTAAACCAAATGCTGTATACCCAACTCTCATGGCTCTCATCAAGGAAGTTATACTCCAATACACCTTACAAGAGAACTGCTTAAAAAGAAGCCCTCATATAAAGCTGTTAAATAAATATTTCAGTAAGAAAGAAATGAGAGCTGCCCTCCATTATTGAACAACATTTTAAAGTGCAAAATCCAGGGCTGTCATCCTCCTCTTACTTTTTAAAGTGGTTGTAAAGATTCTTTTTTTTCTTTTTTTAAATAAACAAACATGTTATACTTACCTGCTCTGTGCAAGGGTTTTGCACAGAGCAGCTGGCTTCCCCCTTCATTGGGTGCCCCCACAGAAAGCCGCTTTCCCTGGAGGCACCCATGCAGGCTCACTCCTGAGTCCTTCTGCTGTGTCCATTGACAGACAGCGGGACTCAGCCCCACCCCCACGTCACTGGATTTGATTGACAGCAGCGGGAAACAATGGCTCCTGCTGCTATCAATCTGTCCAATGAGGAGAGAGACAGCGTCTGGAGCCCATTACTGGATCAGATCGGGGTGAGGTGAGGTAAGAAAAGGGGGGGGGGTCTGGGGGCAGCTGCAGCAAAGAAGGTTTTTCATCTTAATGCATAGAATGCATTAAGGTGAAAATCCTTGAGACTTTACAATCACTAAGTCTGAGTAGGAAGAAGCATATACATGTCAGCCTTTCTGATATTCCTTTGCTTCTTCTGGTTTATTGTAGAGGAGCACTGATGAGGTTGACAGCCCTGAGCAATGACAGCCCCTGTACTTTTAACCTGAGGAGGTTCTTCCTTGTAAAGACCCATGAAGATGTATGCCTAGGGCACACTGGGCAGACTTCTTCCCTAAGCTTGCTGCAAACCAGAGACTCCATACCTGTCTCCCCCTCTGCACAGACAAGTGAAAATTGCAGCTGGCTCAAAGTAATAGAATGTGTCCATGTCCACTCTCAGACGTCCGTTACATGAACCCTACAAGCTCAAATTGGGCTCGAAGATGGCACCGCTTAGGCTTCATTTAGATGTGCAGTTGGGGCGGAAAAAATGCATGATTAAGCCATGTTTTTGCTGCCCGCCCACTGCTGCCCCTTAAGCTACAATAGGCAGAGGACAGAGGTTTTTACATGACGCGGTTGTGATGCTTCATACCAACATTTACCTGGCATGTATAGATCAGCAAGCCTGCCGAACGCTACTCATTCAAGCATATGGAGAAGCACCGCAAATGCCCTGGCAACTTTGTGCAATGCGCCCTTTTGTGGTGCTTTTGTCATAAAAATGGGGTTAAACCAGTATATAGGATTCTAACTGCCACATCCGTATTACTATAGAAGAAAAAACAGTATGTGGTGGAAGAAAATCACCCATACCCAAAAAAAAGTCGGACTTTATCAGCTTAGCATAGGACACACTATATATATCAATATGAATCAGAATAGTCCTCAATTATTCCAAGGGATGCAAAAGTCCCAAGTATGCACCTACAAGTGACTGTAAATATATATTACGCCGATACATCAATCGGCAGATATGAAGTATGGGTATATGTTTCTGCTTTTCCAGTCACCAAGGTCGAGGTCAACGTGTTTTGCCAAATATATTGCGCGAGCATGTGTAACTTTTTTTGTGATAAAACTAAAATTTTTATATATATATATATGTGTTATTGTGTCTGCCATGCTGAGCCGATAAAGTCCAACTTTTTTTGGGTAGGGGTGGTTTCTTCCACATCATACTGTTTTCTTCTATGAGGTTACAACAGGTGGTGAGGAGGTGTCACATTGCTTTTTTTACCACCTGTTAATAGCCTTTCAAGTATGATCCAAACACAGATCAGGCTTCAGAGGAAAAGAGAGGTTCAGACACATGTCTAAAGCTACCCTTATTTAGAAATAAAATGTCACTCTGTATGACTGGCTGACTTGCTTAGGGGAGTGCATAACCCTGCTCTCTGCACATGAGGCATCCCTTGTCTGATGTGCATAATGTTATCAATTAATTTTTCATGATGCTGGACAACATTTGAATTGTATAAACTAACAGGCCTGAAAAAGAAATGCGAATAGCACCAAGAACTACAAAGTGCAGTAACCAGCTTACTGTAGTCAGACCAGTGAAAGATGAACGGTGATTGGCTGCTAGATGATACTGCACTTTGCATATTTTCCCCTTGCCTTACCGAATAAACTCCACAACCTCCATTTGAATGGGAATGGATTACAAACATTACAAAAGCCTTTCAGTGATGACATTTATCACCAGATTCAGAAATAGTAGTTTTTTTTTTTTTTGCAGATGAGACAACCTTACTTCTGATAAACCCTGAATCCTCTTCCATTTTAGGATGTCAACATTACCAGCCTACAAACAAGGAGGGATTGATGAAAATCAAAGACCAAAGAGGGGGGGGGGGGGGGGCATTGTCCCTTAACAGCCTAAAAGGAAGTGGATCTCCCCAAATGGTTTTATGACTATACCAGAATGTGACTAGTTTCTCTGGAACAAAGCAGACTTTTTCAAACCCCAGTTTTGGTAGATGCATTATACGCCCCAGTAGAAGCAGCCCTGAAAAACAGCTGTCTGTAAAGCCAAAAGGAGCAGGGTACTTGTAAAAAGGACAACGTTCATTCCAATGCTCGAGAATTAAGAAACAATACAAAAATTCTTGGTGTGTTCAACACTGGCACACTGCAGAAAACACAGTTCTAAGCAGGGCACAGGGGATATCTATGTACAGAGTAAAGCCTACAAACTAGATCTATCAAAGGCATTGTGACAACTAATGACACTTAGCGGCCACAGTCAAGAAATTACCTATTTAATACTGAAGTACCTTTAAGTTAAATTGACAACGCTTTGTTTTTTTTTATGTTTTATACAAAACAAAAAGATTACAGATAAAACCTCTTTCAACTTAAATTATTGCTTGTTTACACAGAAGCCATTTTAAATGTACCATAAAAAATCCACCCTGTCAAAGCAAAAATTAAACCTGAAGAGTTTGTAAAGTTGGATTTAAATCAAGAATCTGTCCGAGTAAATAGTTCATAATAATGACAACAGAATTTCAAACATACGAAGAGAGAGCTTGCTCTATTACCAGACCTCTTCTGGACCCCTCCATGGCTTCACACTTTTACGCTTAGTAGGGGTGGCATTGTGGCCAGTGACTATATGTGACCTGCTTATTCATTAATAAAACAAAAGAAAAAAAGAAAATAAGGTGGACTAGCAATAAGTGAAAAATGATACGCACCCAAAAATTGACATTTAAAAGGCTCATATTCAGCTATAGGTAATAACAACACACTGCAAAGCCATTAAGGAGGCAGCAAAACGCTGCTGCTTCACAAATCAAACTATAATATATATATATATATATATATATATATATATATATATATATATATATATATATATATATATATATATATATATATATATTAATTAATTTTTTTTGTTAGAGAGCCTTAAACAAACACTCTATGAATGACCAGACTTGGGGGGGGGGGGGGGGGGGGGGGGGGGGGGGGGGGGGGGGGTGTTTTAAATCTACTGCCTACTTAAAATGTATTCTATGGTTCCACCCAATTTCCATAAATCTGCGGTAAGTTAATCCACAGTGCCATTAATTGTGACACGCTGTGCTGTGATGCAATTTAGTATTAAGCTGGCTTTCAGCCCTAAATTCATAACTTCCCACTCTATATATATAAAAAAAAAAAAAAAAAATACATGTTTTGGAAAACAAGAAGAAAAAAAAAAAAAAGCCTTCATGTGGTAGCAAAAGTATCTCTGGGGCTAATCGCCCAAGAAAAATGAGGTTAGAGACCAGTGTCAAAAACTTGAGAAAACAAAGTGAAATCGGGGAGGAGGGAAAAAAAACAATAAAAAGAAAGCGCAGTTTTCCTTAAATACATACAATTAAATACATTCATTTGAGAAAGTCCAAAGAAATTCGCCTGTCCATAATGACTCCACAGAAGGTATCTAAGTTGCACTAAGGTGAATGCAGTGAACAGACCGGCCGCCTGTCTATATTCTGGTTCCGCACTGCCTGTGGGAGGGGCTGCACGACGGACAACACAGTTTCAGCTTTTCAACCTAGAGGCAGAGGAGGTCACCTTGACAGGGGGCTGCTAAGCTGGCTTCTGGCACCAGTCTATAAACACGACCACAGAGAGGTTCCAGCTGGTAAGTGGAAAACACAAAAACACCCTCAGCGTCTTCTGGGTCAGCAGTATTTCTGCAAAACAAAATTTGTTTTAGTGAATACAAAAGATGCTAAATAATGTGAAACAACAACAATTCTTTTGTGTTTTGAAAAGGATGGAGAACCTCTGTTCACACTGCCATCTACGTCCCTTTTTGTTCTAAAGAGCTGACATAAAGGAAAGCCCCATATAGTAATTGGTGACAACCATCTTCAGAAGAGGTTTTCCCTCTCCTGTTCTAGTTACAACTATTTTGACTGATATTCCTTATCAAATCACCTTATAAAAATACATGTGCATCCAGGCAGTCCAAAATTTCCACGAAATCTGACATATATGGTTGGTCTGGGTATAGCAAAGTGCTCAGATAATATAGTAGTTGAGGAGAACATCCTTTGATCAATTACAATATCCTGGTCAAGAAAGACATCTGCAGATAGTGATTACCTGAAAATAATATGCATATGCACCCAAGTACAATTAGGACAGATCGTGCAACTGCTATGGAGTCCAGCAGCAGAGGGGACCTGCCTAATGTAAAGAGTCCACCTTTTGCAAAAAGAATAAATGCACCCATCTTTACAGCAAAAAGATGTACATTTTGCAAAAGAACTTGCCAAGCATTGCAAACACAATTGGTGAACTGCAAATTCCACAAACAGGCTCCTGCAGACACTGCAGGAAGTGTTAGTGAACTGCGAGTCTGGTAATCACCACACTTGTGTTCCATTGACAACTACAAGTTCGTCTTCCGTGGTGGTAGACAGGACTTGTAGAACACAGATCTGTGAATGAATGGTACACCAAGGGGTAGGTGGGTTTGGGGGTCTGCCTGTAACCACATTACACTTTGGTGTAACCTGTACCATATAGTCTAAAAGGTAGAGTTATCCTTTTTAAAAATTACCCCTGACAGAAGATCCATCCAGTACCTTTAGGAACAGTTATCCTGCATTTTTATTTTTTGCCTTAGAACCGTATAACGTTTTAGTATTAGGTTTGCCTCAACAAAAGAAAAACAATTGTGTTCTTATACTTTTAGTATATGTTTTTGACATAATGCGAACATAATTAGATTCAATAACGTAATCTCATTAATGTGTTATTGTATTCAAAATCTTGCCTCATTTATTGTATATGTAAAAAACAGGCAACAAAAGCCATACAATATGCAGGCTGTGATTCTTGCATAGCAGTGCTGCACAATGGTTGTGCCTAAAACTATAACTAAAAAGGCAAAACTTTTTTTTTTCTAGTTTTGGACAGAGTGGAGAAGAATTAGAACACTTGTCAGTTTTGATTGCCGTCTGTACCCATTAAAGAGATTCACACTCTGTTTGTCCTATTTACCAATATCATTGAAGGTGAAAGTTAAAGAAAATCCCAAATTTTGGGCAGTCCCCAGAAAAGTAAGATGAGAAATCTTCCAATGGGGACACTAGACACTGGGGGTCCCCCAGGCGATTCCCTTAATTTGCAGGGATTTCCTTTCACTTCCTGATTGTTTATGGCAAGGTTTTTCAACTCCAGTCCCCAACAGGTCAGGTTCTCAGGATTTCCCTTAGATGAAACGGCTGTGGTAATTATTAAGGCAGTGAAACTGATTAAATCCCCTGTTCAAAATAATGGACAGCCTGAAAACATGACCTGTTGGGGGTAGAAAAGCATGAAAACATGACCTGTTGGGGGTACTTGAGGACTGGAGTTGAGAAACACTGGTCTATCCCCTACTCCATCCAAAATGAAAAAAAATAAAAAAAAATTAAAAAAAGGTTTTGCCTATAGTCCTACTTTAAAGTGTCCATACAAAGACAGTCTCTCCTGTCCAGTCACATTCGGCGAGTGAATACAAATGGGGCATCGTCAGGCAGTAATGTACAAGAATAGCCATTCAACAATTAAAATTCTGCCGGTTCAGCATAGACCCGGCTGGACTCCGATCTGTGCGTGGCCTCCCCTTCTTGACAGATGTCGATTGATCAACTTCTGTTATAGAAACATGCTGGAAAACATTGGTCAATCAGCGGCTGCATCCACTGATCAATGTATTCTGATGGATGCATCTGCCAGAATACAATGTCCCATTTGTGTGGATGGAGTAGGCTATAAAAAAAACCCCAAAAAAACGTATAGCTTTATGTGCTTGGAGAGTTTGGAAAACTGTCTAATCACCTTTTCCCTCAAGATCATCTGCTTATATTACCGGTCTGCCAAACAGAGTTGTAAACTTAAATTTATGAAGGACGCCGGTATAACCCAATGCTGGGAAGGTTGTCTTTTAAACAGAGGGTCAACTGAAGCGATGTTTTATTATCCAAAATTAAAGTTTTAACTAAGCAAGGGCTAATGGTGGTGCTGATAAATTATTAATTTCATTTTAGTTCTGCCACAGATGAGTATTATAAATTAAAGTGAAAACCTCATGAAGTAACTATGGGGGGTGGGAACAAGAGAATTAAACTGTCCCTTTAAAAAAAGATTTGTCCTCATTAATTATTTAAATGAGGACAAATAAAAAGTTACGATTTTCATAAACCCCTTATGACTAGTAGATTTAAGTACAATGTTACACAATCAATACTGTGGTGACAGGTTTGAGTTGCAATTAGAAAAAAAAAATCAAATTGGCCCTGGAGCCGTTATCGGTGATCTCTCCTCTTCACTGAAGGCGGTTGCTGGGGAGATCATGTGACTGGACCAGATCGCTCTCAGGATATAAATATACACATCTTTCTTTCAAAGGGTAGAATGGGGTTTAGAAGGGGGATGGGAGTAGGTATGTGCTTTTTTAGGAATAGGCTGGACATACACTTTAAAGTACAAATTATTTTTTTGGAGTTAGCGGTCATATTGAAAAATCTTAAAGAGAAAAAAAAGAACGCTGCCAGATCCCCCCCCTACATGCACCACTTCTCTGCCAAGATTGGGTTGGGCTGCACTGCATTTGCTGACATGGTTCTGCATGTGTGAATTGCAGCTTGAGCTACTGCCCTCTGTAAATAGGTGTTTTTTTTTTTTTTAGCAAAGGGAGAAGGTGAGGCAAATCTGCCAAACATTAAAAACCAGAGCTAGACTTACCTGTAACCATTTTCCTTCCATGACAGCATTTGAGATATAGGCACCGCCTCCAACAGGAAGAGGAAACAATTCACCAAAATGCACTGTAAAAGGAAATCCCTCTGCTAAACTTAAAGTGGATGTAAACACAATTTTTTTTTTCCTCCATGTCATAATGTAGAGAATATGATTTCCTTTCATTTGAGCCCAGTCTTGCCACACAGATTTACTCGAGGCCTGAGCAATCCTCTTTTATTGTTCAGTTAGCGAAATCTTGACAAAGTCTTGAAAAATTGCTGTGAGTGACAGGTGATTTACATATCTCATGCACTAGCCTGAGACAGGCACATCCTGTGTAAAAAGTTCACAATTGACCTCCAGCTCTCCCAGCTTTACTGTGTTTTGACTGGATGTTTCTCATCATGGGATGCAGTGAACAGTCAGCAGACTATAGACAGACAAGTGATTTAGGGGACATGTATGTAGTCAGAGCTGGGCAGAGTAGAACATACAGTGATCTGATGATAACCTGTCTCAGGGTAGTGCATGAGATATGTAAATCACCTGTCGCTCACAGCAAGAGGGCGTTTTTGACAAAGTTTTCAAGACTTTGTCAAGATTTCTCTAACTGAACAATAAAAGCGGATTGCTCAGGCCTCGAATAAATCTGTGTGGCAAGACTGGGCTCAAATGAAAGGAAATCTTATTCTCTACATTATGACATACATTATTTTGGGGGTTTACATCCACTTTAAAGCAACAGAAATCAGATAGGACTGTGCCCACATCTCATAAGGCATATAGGGCCTTGAAAAAGTATTCATACCCCTTGAAATTTTATTTGGGTACAGTGTTGCACGCCTGCACAACTGTCAGTTAAAGTAACTCAGTGACGTATCGCAAAAAAAATTACCTGGTCATTAAGGGGGTAAATCCTTTGGGGGCTGAAGTGGTTAAACAAGCACACAGCCAGGCCACACACCAACATCATGTGAGTCCCCACTACAAAGTGCCCTACAGTGCGTGCACCCAGACCGGTAACCTGCACTGCTGGTTCCCGTCAAAGCAGTGTGCCGATTCCAGAATGGCTTTCACCATGGAGGGGTCCTGGAGGGCAATCTAGCAGAGAACCCATATCAGCTGCTTTCAGGGGAGCCAGGTAGGTAAAGAGGTGGGTGGAAAAAAAGGAAAGCCAGAGAAATTGAGGCCACTCTCACCTAGGTTCCAAGTGACCTATCTCCTCCAGGCAGAGGACAAATAAAAACTTCCTTTTAAAGTGTATTTGGTGATATGTTTCCTGTTACTCTTGAAGGAGGTGCCTAGATATCATATGCCGTCTCGGGGAGATGATTTTGGAAAGAGGTCTTGAGTGGGATCACTGGCTCACAATGAAAATACTAAATCCTTTTTAAGCAATATTTTCTATTTTGCTACCTATTTACTTTCATTTTGAAGCATTAAAGCCCAGCCTTGGCAAACTTGCAAGCATTAACTGCACGTTTAGGTGACTTATTACAGTAGATTTACTTACCTGATTCTCTACTCTGCTAGACCAGTCCAAAGCTCTTTACACTCTCCTAAACTTAACATCAATCCTGCAGTGTGGCTGCAGCTCAAAATTAGAGGATCATTTCTTAGTTTCCAGGAATTGGGCTTTAACTTGAATGTACTGTTATATGCAAAACCAGTATAAGTTTCCTATGCTCTATAGCTAAAGAGGATTCCAAGAGTTAATCTCTAATAAGGACTCGAGTGCACGCCTGTAAAATGGACTCCAATAATACGTGTGTTGTATGTGATGCTGCAAAGCTATATACAGAATGTTAAGTGCTATGAGCTCAAGATTAAAGTTTGTGTGAAGTCATCTTGGCACCATTATTCTTACCATAGACAGGCACATAACTGCAACATATTTAATTATTCATGGAACTATTGCAGTAAGTAGAATGCAATTAAATGGGGGGAAAGGAAAGCAAAGCCAATTTTCTAGTTAATGTTATATGTAAACAAGCAGAGGAGACATGAATCAAACATTCATTGTCACCGGGAGAAACCTACATTACCAACCATCAGTAAAACTGTCCCTGAAAGTTACCCAATAAACAGGATTTATTGAGAGAAAATAAACAGCTGCTTTCATAACGGCCAGCATAGGAAAACACTTTTTAAGGCTTTGACAGATCACTACAACACAAGCAACATAAGGCAGAGCATTAAGGCTGGGTTCACTGCATGTGATTTAGATAGGAATCGCACTGCATTCCTATTCAAGTCACATGCAATGTCTGTGCAGTGCAATTTGAGCCATTCATTTGTATGGCTCAAATCACGCAACATTTGCACAAAAAAAAAGGTGCTCGACCTTTTTTCAATGCACTGAAATCAGATCGCATGGGTGTTCTGTTAATCGCTCTGTGGAACCCGTTTTGGGGTGTCCTTAACATTGACACCCACGGTGGTTCACATGAATGCTGTGCAATATCAATGTGGTGTGGGAATTGCTCAGGATTCGCTGCATTTCCAGCACATATATGTGAACCAAGCCTAAAGGGTAATTCCACTTTTGTGGGTGGGGGTGATCAGGAGATGACCAAAATAGCTCCCGATTGCAAACAGCGATCGGGAGCTTTTCATTAGTCACCGGTAACTATGCTGGAAGCACGCAAGGTGCACACTCATGGCACAGCTGTTTTTGCGATATTGCACGCCAATATATGGCTACTCGGCGTCAAGGCCACCATGCCAAGAGGCCGCATATTTGTGTGCGGCCGGTGCCAAGAGGTTAACAGTAGCAGTGGTCATCTGACCTATTTTGTGATGAAACATGTCAAAAGTTCCCTTCTGTTTAATAACAAAAGTTGCTGCAACCCAAAGTGTACTGCTGAGCCCGACCACCAAGGGATTCTGCATTGGCGCCTGTGATAAACCACTCATCTTGAGTGATCTAAACAACTTCTTATGGAACTGTGAATTTTATTGCTGTCCGTCATCATTGTGGAGGTCTCACTTCAGTTTCTGTCAGACAGACCGTCAAAAAATTATTTGCAAAGTGAAGGGAGATTTCCACTCCTGCACAGTGACAGCTGTAATGCTGGGATTTTTCCAGTGGTGGTAGGAGGAGTGAAACAGAACTGTGAGACACAAAAGCTAAAGGAGGAAGAAATGGAGGGGTGAGTCTACTTGACATAGAACTATAGAAAAACTTAAAGTAGGTCTGCAAGACAAGGAGAAATGAGAAGAACGTATAGGAAAGTGGAGCTGAAGGTGCAAGTAATTGGCGTAAGGTGATGAAGTGAGGGTCTGCGAGTATTATGTAAGGAGGACAGGGAGAAGGTGGAAAAGCACATACATGGCCGATTTAGGGCCCATCTTAACTAGGAACTCCACATGATTTTCAAAAGGAACACGCTGCATGTTTCTGTGTTCTGTGCAGTGGAATTTCAGCCTATACATTTTGAACAGGCTAAATTTGCCACTGCACCAAAAGAAGTGCATGCACCAGTTTAGGAACCGCACTGCAATGAGAATGGATAGTACTTTTGTACCATGCAATCTGGTGTGGGTAAATACACTGCGTTTGCGACCTGCATTTGGGGTGTCGTTCACTTTGCACTGACACCCGCTGCAGATTGCAATGGCAGTGAGATTTAAATGCGGTGCTGGAAACCAGCACAGAGCATTTCCAACACTGCATTCTAGTGTAAACTTCCCCTTGGAAATGAATGTTGAAGTCTTATGCGTGAAAGGGGTTGCTGAAGGCAAATAGAAATAGTGGTAGGCGACAAGCAGAGGTGCCTACAGCAATCCAGTATGACATTTGGCTTTGTCCAGCAAAAATACCAGTAGGTGGTCTGTATAGAACTATCCAGATGCAGCCCTTTAATAAGAACAGTAGTACACTGGAAAGACAATGGTCCTTACCCGTGATGCATCTCCTTCCTGTTTAATCATATCCATCCCAGGTAGTTGGTTTGGAAAAAGACCGCCTCCTCGCAGAGTCTGGTCGTTAACCTGCAAAGCCAAAGAACAGTTTTACTGCACCTGTAGTAATAAATGCATGCGCTGCTATATATATATATATATATATATATATATATATATATATATATATATATATATATATATATAATATAAATAAATAAATAAAATATGAACGTGTCTAATAGAACTGCTGCAACCACCCAAGTGTACTCAATCACTCCACCAATAGAGTAATTGAGTTTACTGCACCAAAGTAGCAGGGCTAGTAAATAAAGACTAGTGGCACAGATCCTAGCCTCATTTCCTCTGAGCTTCACTGCCTGCCCAACTGACACTGCAATTGGTGCCAAAAGAAGTCAATGGGCGCATACCTTTACAGTCCTGGAAGCTGAAAAAGCCATTTTCCCTTCATAAAAGGTACACATACAAAGCTGAAGTCTGACCACATGTAAGCTGCCTACCGCAAGCCTGCTTTGTTTTTATAAATTTAACTCACATTTATACAATACAAATGGATAAGTCTAAGTGAATAGCAGCAATCTAAAGCAACCAATCAAACTAGCTTTTTCCATAAGGTCTACAGTAAGATGGATTGATTAAATTGGGATTGATTTACTAAAGGAGTAGATATTGGATGACTGAAATCAGCACAGCATTACCTTACTCACTAAATGGAAAATTAAAGTGGAAGTCAGTCAAAATCTAACAAAGGATAAACTCTACTCCCACCCCCAATCTAAGCTCATTCTAGCTAACCCTGTAAAGAACAGGATGTGTATACTTACCTATTCTGCTCCGGTCTGGTCCCATGAACATCTGTCAGCGGCGGCTTCCATGTAGAGAAGGTACAGCCGATAACGGATATCCCATTGTAAGCTGTGGTTGGCGATCTCTCCTCTACACAGAAGCTGCCGCTGGAGAGATCAGGTGACCGGACAGAGCCTCTTGCAATAAAAATTACTTCTGCATGTTGGCAATTTTCTTCGGATTGTACGCTGAGCCTTGCACTTGCAGCTCAGGGTACAATCTCAGCATGACATGGGCGCCTGGATTCCCAAGTGAATGCACAGTAGTCAAGTCATTCTGGGCTAGCCAAATAGACGGCAAAGGAGCAACAAAGGAGATTTCAAACACTCTAGAAGGTGTTTTGACCAGTAAATGTGGCATAATCTGCAAAATCCTATCCACCATGCCAACACTTTAGTTCCGCTTTAAGTGTATTTCCACTTTTGCAGCCAAACTGGAAGACTTACTTTAAATTTGTTACATGTCCCCATTCACATAGCATAACCTAAATATTTAACATTCCTGGTTACCTTTTTATCAAATCAAATATCGGGCGGCATTGGCCAGTTCAATAGAAACCGTCCGACATTCGGGCCGTGTGTACGACAGCTAATCCGTCAGAAGCCAGCTTCTGTCGAAGGGGCATGACCGAAAAAGGTCTGCCGATTGACACCTGATCAGCACTCTCAGCCAATGGCTAAGAGCGCTGACTAGTTGGTTCTGGTGGGAGGGAGGGCCATCCCCTGTCAGAACACAATAGCTCAGTAGGGGAGATCCCTGTACTCATATTTAATTATTAGTTCAGCGGCTCCTCTTGAGTGTGTACCCAGATTTACTTGCCTAAAAATCCTTATGTTCTCTCCCTGGTTTGTAATGCTTAGGAGTGGGCTGTGGAGTAATGTTTGACATAATTAACCCTATCTGTATTGTGGTCCCTGTTCTTCATTAGCCGCTGTAAACTAGATTTGAACATAGTCTGTCCTAACAAAGGGTTAAAAATGTAAAACCTTCCCTTCTGCATGGTATGTAAATAGGGGTATAGTTTACTCTGTATAAGGACAAAGACTGTCCAGAAATTCTTAGAATTAGCCAGGACACCTTTTCCTTAGAAAAAATAAAAGCTAAGGAATATATATTTTTTATGTCATTTTTAGGTATGCTGTGTGAATGGGAACACGGACATATAGGAGGGGCTTTCGCAAATTTGCCTGCAAAAGTAGACAAAGTTTAGGGGAGGAATGATTCCGATTCTTAAAGTGGTTGTAAACCCTTACAAACCACTTTGGCCTACAGGTAAGCCTAGATTAAGGCTTACCTGTAGGTCCAATAAATATCTCCTAAACCTACATGGTTTAGGAGATATTTAGAAAAAAAGAGGCATCGCTGTCTACAGCGCATGTGCCGTAGACAGGGGCGCGCTGGCGCACGCCGAGTTAACGGCGATATGCCGCTTTCCTGCGCATGCGTGCAAGTGACGTCATCGCCGCTCCAGCGAATCACAGCGCTGGATCGCGGAGACCCGGAAGTCACTCCGGTAATGATGGCGCCGGAGAAGGTCGTGGATGAGGACCGCTTCGGGGGCTTCGTTCTCAGGTAAGTTATTCATAATGAGCTAGTATGCTATGAATACTAGCTCATTATGCCTTTGCCTTGCAGGTTCCGTTTTTTTTTTGTTTTTTTTTTTGTGAGAAGGCTTTACTTCCCCTTTAATGGGTGTTTTTAGAACAATCATAGTGCCTGTCATCTTACAGAGAAAAGGAAAGCCTTACATCTTAAACCCATGTTATATTGTTTTCATTACACTACTGTGTCCATACCAACATTAGACCATGATAAAAATATCTATTAGATAAAAGACAACATGGGAAAGTGGTAGGGGGTTCACCTGCTCTGGACCCATAGAGGACAGTCCTGATGTAGGCACGGAGGTCACTGAGGTCATGTTGATCTGCCCAGTCATCTGGTTCATGGTGTTCATATTACTCGTATTGGGTGCCATAGACACATTGATGTTCATGTTGTTGTTGAACATGCCAGTGCCAGCTTGCTGCGCAAAGTGTGGAGGTGATTGCTGTGAAAACATGCTGAAAAACAAGATGGTTTTGTTAGATCAAGCATTTGAATAACCCATTAAAATAGTTATTATAATCCTGAACTGATCACCTAGTTAACATAGAAGTTCAGAGCCCATACATCTTTATGTGTCACAGAGGCAGCAACCGCTACCAAGGCTCACAGGGCCCTGTTCAGAGAGATTCTAAAAGTAGCCATCTGTTCACCAAGGGAAACGCCGATATGGCTTTTTTTTTTTTTTATTGACTAGAAGAGGTTTGATGTTCACATATTGATGTTATGGAGAACATTTCTGTATACGGTACAATTTACTGATAATTGGAGGGACATTTGTGCACATTCCACATCAAGGAACATAACAGAATAGCTACAACTCTGACTCACAGATATTTATAATATAACCTGTGTCAGGTTTTATTGCTCTCTGAAACCCCAACTGGGGAGAGTTTCCCTAATTTTTCCTGCGCCAGACACATGAAAGGAAACCCCACCATTGGCAGCCATACCTGCAACAGGTGTCCCCAGTACAGGATTTGAGGTCTCCCATTTTGATGTCAACCATTACAATTTGGACATCCTCTTACAAACTGTCACCATAAAAGCAGGTGAGGGTAAATATCAGCCAAACAAGACAGACCAAAGCCTTCCCACATGATCAAAAAACAAATCTGTATTAAGTTGCTGTGTTAAGTGCCAAATTCTGCTGGCCATAGATGGGTATCATTTCAAACAAAAAAATCTTAGGAAATGACTGTTCTAATAAAGTTTGTTCATATTTCCAAACATTAGTGGGTCAAAACAACATTCCTTTTAGACCACAGCGATGACAAAATTAGAAGCATGGAACTGTTTTTCAAATGAATTTCTAACAGTGTACATCCGTGGCCAAAAGTTTCGAGAATGACACAAATATTAAAGTCTGCTGCCTCAGTTTTTATGATGGAAATTTGCATATACTCCAGAATGTTATGAAGCGTAATCAGGTGAATTGCAATGGATTGTAAAGTCCCTCACTGCCATGAAAATTCACTTAATCCCATAGAAAAATTTCCACTGCATTTGTGAAGAAGGCTTCAGGACGCCCAAGGAAGTCCAGCAAGCGCCAGGACCGTCCATCTCCTACAGTTGATTCAGCTGCAGGATCGGAGCCCGACCAGTGCAGAGCTTGCTCAGGAATGGCAGCAGGCAGATGGGAGTGCATCTGCACGCACAGTGAGGAGAAGACTTTTGGAGGATGGCCTGGTGTTAAGAAGGGAAGCAAAGAAGCCACTTCTCTTCAGGAAAGACATCAGGGACAGATATTTTGTAAAAGGTACAAGGACTGGGGTAAAGTAATTTTCCGATTGTTTGGGGCATCTGGAAAAAAAACCTTATCCGGAGAAGAAAAGATGAGCTCTACCATCAATCCTGTGTCATGCCAACAGTAAAGCATCCTGAGACCATTCATGTGTGGGATTGCTTCTCAGCCAAGGGAGTGGGCTCACTCACAATTTTGTACAAGAACACAGTCATGAATAAAGAATGGTACAAAAAAATCCTCCAAGAACAACTTCTCCCAACCATCCAAGAACAGTTTGGTGACGAACAATGCCTTTTACAGCATGATGGAGCACCTTGCCATGAGGCAAAAGTGATAACTAAGTGGCTTAAGAACCAAAACATCAACATTTTGGGTCCATGGCCAGGAAACTCCCCAGACCTTAACCCATGACCAGAACTTGTGGTTGATCCTCAAGAGGCGGGTGAACAACCCCCCCCCCCCCCCCCTAAATTCTGATAAACTCCAAGCATTGATTATGCAAGAATGGGCTGCCATCAGTCAGCATGTGGCCCAGAAGTTGATTGACAGTATGCCAGGGTGAATTGCAGAGGTCTTGAAAAAGAAGGGTCAACACTGCAAATATTAACTCTTTGCATAAACTTAATGTAGTTGTGAATAAAAACCTTTGACACTTATGAAATGCTTGTAATTGTACTTCAGTATACCATAGTAACACCTGACATCCAAAAACACAGAAAATTAATACTTGTGTCATTCTCAAAACACTTGTGGCCACGGCTGTATGTGATTTGGTTCAGTAAAGTCCATTCATTCCAAAATCAAATGTTAAAAGCAAACAAAACCTTTTGAATGACTTACAAAAGTTCATAGAATTTTTACTAAATTTATCCATCTATGGCCAGCTTTACAGAGTACTGCCCAAGCCCATTAAAAGATTTACAATGTAATTTCCCTTCCACCTTACAAACACCCAAACCACTGGACAAGATCAGATGGAAGCCATGGGAGGAAGGTAGAGCACCAAGAGAACAACCCCACAAATTCCATACAGACCATACAAAGTCAGATCTCACCACTAAAGCAGTGCATAGAGTCCCTCGTCAACACGACAGTGTCGATGGGGGAATCCCTCCGGCAGCGCAATTATGTTCTGCCGGTAGGGATCCTTCCCTGCTGACAGACCACAATGATCACTGCTGTTGGCTATAGCATGAAAAAATCCAACAGGCTGGTTGTACTGATGTTGATCGATGAAACAACTTCAGTAAAACCAGCCTGCCCATAGATGGATCAAATCTTGGCAGGTTTCTGCTGAACTGGTAGAGACTTGATCCACTTATGGCTGGCCTAAAACACTTTTTTGCAGTCGTGTAACTAGAACCTTCAAGGCCCACTGCAAGAAATCATAAAGGGCTAAGATATATGAACAAGATATAGAATATTTAAATATCACTTCCCCAGTGTATAGATCATTAGGCTTGCGATCTGATTTTCTTTTTTTAGAGGAAATAGGTTTCACAAAAAAATGTCTAAATTTCACATACAAAGGTTTGCATGCAATCCTGACAAAACAATAACTTTTACACATGTGGCAATTATAGGTGACAATGAATTACCTGTTTCCACCATTACTTGACTGTGTCCAACCATTCATGTCTGCTGACTGGTAGGCAGGAGTAGCCTGCGACTGCTGCATCATGGGACTTTGTGTATGAGCCATTCTGGGTGACATGATTGGACTTTGAGGGGTTGTTGCCCCAGTGAATCCAGGGTCTGACTGCTGACTCATTCCTAAAGGACACATTAGTTTAGACATGGAACACACTTCAATACGCATGCAATATATCACATAGGAATTCTTATTCAATATATTGTAAAAGCAACCACTAAGCAGCCACACGAAAACAAAGCTAGAAGCACAGCAGAACCTGCAAGTTGAAAGATGTATCAATGCAATTCCAGAGTGAGACTATAAAGAGGTTTTTTCTGTAGAGAACTAAAAGATATTCTAAACTTCCATTACACTTGATACTGCTGGTTACAGAATGAAAGCTAATGCTGAAATAGGTATAATCCCAGCGTACCAGTAATAATAAAATTATTTCAAGTAGCAGGAAATACTTAATTTTTTGGTCTGCATGGTTTACTTTTTTTGTCCTCAACTTTATTGAAATGTCCCATAATGACAATCTTTATAAACTGCTGTGCATTGTGATGGGATATAGTGTGCGTTACAACATGCTGAGTGACATAATGCATCATGTCCTTATTTTCAGCGCATGCCAACACAGAATGTTGGTTTAAACTAAACTTGCCTTTTCTATTCATTTGGACTGATTGGGCAAGGCTGGCCAGAACAGCCCAATACGTATGGTGTGAATGGGCCTTTAAGTCAAATCTGTTAAACCCCAGCACCGAGGGTGCAGCTATCTTAGTAAACATTCTGCAAAACAGCTGTCCTTAGCAAAGCTCTTCTGATTCAGTGATATTAAGGTGGGCCTGTCCTGATGCAGCAAATATACTGCTACAAAGATGAACATGTTAAAGTGGTTCTAAGGCCCAAACATTTTTTGGCCTTAATGCATTCCTGGCATTAAGATAAAACAATGTTTATGTAGTAACAGCGTCCACTCACCCCCTCCTTTATACTTAGCTGAGCTCTCAGTCAATCCAGCGATGTACCAGTCTATAGTGGCTCTCCCTACTATCACAGGCTTTGCTAAGGCAGCGAGAGCCATTGATGCCTGTCAAATCCTGTGATGAACGAGTGGCAGGGCCAAACCGAACTGTGTCTATTGACGCAGGCAGTGTGGACTGAGATTGAGCCTGCAGGTGTGCTACCATAATAGCAAGCAGCTTCTTATGGTGGTACACAGGACAAGAGCAGCCAGGAGCACCGGGGACCCAAGAAGAGGAGGAGGATCAGGGCTGCTCTGTGCGGAGCAGGCAAGTATAACATGTTTGTTATTTAAAAAAAGAAAAAGAAAAGTAAACATTACAGCCACTAACATTATTGAGGTTATATTTTCTGTGTAAATTTAAGGTATTTATTACAAGAGTGACAGAACCACTTAAACTGATATAACAGCTATCTCTTCTACATTAAAATGTACTGTTAAGATTCAGTAGGTAAAGATCTGCTCACACAGGGACATGGACTTGTACTGATACACCTTCCACTTTGGTGAGGTTTTAAAGAAGAGCAGCAATAAGACAAGTCATTGTTCAAAACCGGAATGCGTGCATTTGAAATTAATAAATGTATTGTACGTGTACAGAAACTTATATACACTTTCCTACCAAATTAATATGACCCCCCCCATGAATGAACATGCCACCCCTCTGCTGGTAGCACACTGAATAAAACTTCATGAACTGATGAATATAGTGCAAGGACAAAGATGTCAATATGGCCCACTACCAATGGCACTCAGCCTGTATTAGCTGTGCACACAGTGGTCATGTATGGCATATACATATTGGCTGGATAAATCTAAGGCTGGACATGGATGGCTCATGTTTTGTCCTTGGGTGGCCCTGCAAGCACCACCAAGTTTCACAAAAGTCGATTTAAAAGTAGAGTAGAAAAATTATGGGCTGAACGGTGAACCCTCTGAAGTAGTCCCTGTTCAGCAGAACTACTGTTGACTACAATAGGTACAGTGGAGATTCCTCCATCCACATTGTTTAACATTTTCTCATTCAGCCCACTGGCAGAATAAGAGCAAGCCGAGCCGTGTCTGGCTAGTTTAAAATCGATTCTATTATCAGGTAAAATGATGTCAAGATAACATTCATTTTATCTCACATACACCAGCTACTTGAACTTATAAGCAGAGAGGAAGGGAAATACATTTCTATCATTCATGGCCACTATGAATGAGCAGCTTAATTATAAATTTAGACAGTGAATGAATAAAAAAAAAAAAGTAGCAAAGATAGAGGGACTGTAAAGGGCACATCTGCAGTCCATTGCAGTCTTGTGTGCCTCCAAAAAGTGTGATTGTGGAAACACAGCAAAGACAGGTTGGGATAGGGTTATGTTGGTTACAAAGATCAAAATTCAGCTTGTTCAGCAGGGGCTGGCCAAATTTCGATCCGTGTGTAGGACTCCCTTGTAGAAGAAGCCCATCGTTAGATTGACTTCTGTCAAACAGGACTGCTGAAAAACCTTTGATCAGTGGCTTTCAAACCGGATACAGCGCTGATCATTGTATTGCTGACAGCAGGGAGCACCCGCTGTCAGCACATAATGTTCCAGCAGGGGGGTCTCCTGCATCCACATCACTTGTCTGCATGCAGGAATCTGTCAGTTCTTTTTTTTTTCCTTTAGCCTGTTGGCTGAACAAAAAAAAACAAAAAAACAACTCTGTGTACCACCCAGCTTTTGTGTGACGAGTTGGGATATTTATCATATGAGAACTTAACTGTCGAGGACACCAAACTCTCCTACAATCTAACTGCTTTACAATAAGGAAAAGAATCTGCAGGTTTTCCTTCAATACTACGATATTCAAAGTCATGCTAAAATGCCACTGGACTCTGATAGTTGCCATGAGTCACTCTTCCATTTCATTTCACTGGTTTAATAGATAGCCATTGTATGGCTGAGTTTTAAATCGTGGGCAGATTTGCTGTGGATCTGCCTGTGATTTGACAGCGCCGTGAATGCCAAAACGCGGGACCCGCATTCGAGATGCCATTTATTTGCATGACACCTCAAATCGCAGGGTGGGTCTGGAGCGCGATAAAATGTGCTGCAATCGCGGCAACCCGCATTGCGGGACGCACACGGCTCAAAAATAGTTCAGGAGCTACTTTTGGGCGACGTGTCAATTAAAACAATTTGAGGTGTCTTTCAAATAAATGGCATTTGGAATCTGAGTCCCGCTTTTTGTCATTCACACCTCGGTGCTGTCAAATCGCGGACAGATCTGCGGCACATCTGCCCGCGATTCAAAATACTGTAGTGTGAATGCAGCCTAAGGAAACCTGAAGATGTCAATGTATTGCCTAATTATGTCTTACACAGCACAACATTACAAATGAGAACAAAAATACTCGGCTACCAATGAGTAGCACATTCACACCAGCAGAGAAAGCACACAAGAGCAGGCCAAGCGAGTACATGTATGTCACATGTAAGAGCATGGATATGAAGGAACATGTGATCTAATGAAGGAACAGGTAGATTCTCCACACCAGAAACACGGCTATAGCAGAGTTAAGCACTTCAGCTAGTTTAGGGTTTATAGGCTTGGCAAATTCAGTGTACTGGCCCACTATTTACAGGTTAAAACAAGTCAAGGAGATGTATTAGGTCAGTCAATGGATGTTAATGACATGTTAGTAGTTACATGCAGTTTATTATTCCATCTTGTTTTTTTTTTTGTTTTTTTTAGCAACCACATTGTACTTCTAGGGATCAAGAGAACAATGAGATGTTTGGATTTTTTTTTTTTTTTATTGGTGTTTTCACTCTTGTAAATGCAAAAATATAAAAGGTGCAAAAGCATCCACTGAGAATGTAAAACTGAAGCAAAAAACCTGTATTGTGAGAAACATAAAAGATGCTAGTTGTCAGGGCTGTCACGCTGAACGGCTGGCTTCAATATTTTGAATCATTATTTGGAGCAAGGGTAGTCAGAAGTTCTGAAAACTTGGTTTTGGATCTGTGACTCAAAGTACTAAAGCCAGAAAGGCAGCAATACAAGCCAAAACTATTTCAGAAGCTCACGAGATCAGGAATGGTAATCTCAACATTGTCTACAAAGTTTACTAGTAAAATTTTATACCAGCAATATAAACTTATAACAAAGAAAATAGGAGTGGTCATCAACATCTATGTGCGATTACCCCTTACAGTGGAGCATTGAATGCTCCTTTTCCCACAGATAGAGATAGCCTATTATTTATTAAAAATTTAGTGTCATCTGCTGATGAAAGCTGGTATTGCAGTTCAACTCTAACATACACTTGAGCAAACCTAAGAATGACTTATTTCATATTCTGTATAAATATGAGGCGGTTGTACATTTTAAGCACCAGCTGTGATAGCAATGTGAACAGAGGAGGGACTACAAAAAAATGACACAACCTTATTATTATAATGAAGGATCCCAGCGAGACCGACAAGAGTCATATGACATATCTGGCTGTCAGAGGGGACCCTCAAGTACTAATCAGCATAGACTGGTTTGTTGTTTGCCACTCAGTCACTTCTAAGAATATCAAGCCTATGAAGACTGCTGACACCCCATCGGTAGAGTGGGGGGTGGACTGCATTGTACGGCTTTGCAATGCAATAGGTTGCAGGCCTAGCAGCACTGAAAAGGTTAAAGCAAGGACTGCAATTAAAAGTGGAAGTTGGAACTCTTTTTGTACTTTGTAACGCTTTTCTCATTGCTACTGTGATAGCAATGTGAAAAGAGGTCAGTCAAAATATGACAACCTTTTAATGCTGTAAAGGAGGAGCACAGTGGGGGTTATTTACTAAAACTGAAGGGTGCAAAATCTGTTGCAGCTCTGCACTGAAACCAATCAGCTTCCAGGGTTTATTGTCCAAGCTTAAATGAACAAACTGAAGTTAGAAGCCAATTGGCTACCATGCACAGCTGCACCAGATACAGAGGGGGTTCCAGTTTGAGTAAATCTCCCCCTGTGAGACTGACGTGAGTCATATGACACCATCCAGTTGTCAGAGGGGACCCTAAGCCGTGATGATCCTACACCAGCGCTACTATAAAAAGCAGCTCCATGGAGGCCATGCCATTTAAAAAAGTGCCAGCTATGCTCCTGCTTTTACTTGCTGTAGGTTGCCATTTTGCTGAAAGTGGTTGTAGACCCTCTGAAAAAAAAAAAAAAACACCCTCCAAGATAAAGGCATAATGAGCTAGTATGCAAAGCATATTAGCTTATTATGAATTACTTACCTGAGAACGAAGCCCCCGCAGCCGTCCTCGTCTCCCCCTCCGGCCGGCGACATCTATACCGGATGGTTACTTCCGGTTACCGCGGCTCCAGCGCTGTGATTGGCCGGAGCCGTGATGACGTCACTCCCGCTCATGCACAGGAGCCGCCGGGAACAGCATAGTACAAGTGAAACAGCACGTACGTGCCATTGCTTCAGTTGGCTTAAGTACGCATGTGCCGCATGACATCAGCACATGCAAACACAGGGATATCTCCTAAACCATGCAGGTTTAGGAGATATCCAGTGCAGCTACAGGTAAGCCTATTTATAGGCTTGCCTGTAGTTTAAAGTGGTTGTAAAGGGTTTACAACCACTTGAAGCCCAGAGCAGCAGTAAATCATAAAGCGGAACGAAACCCATTGATTTAACAGTTTAAAAAAAGTTAAATTCCTGGAATGTCAGGATTGCTAACTGTCACATTTGCTCGTTTCCTCAACCAAACTGTCAAACCATCAAATAGCTGGTTTCATAGCTGATCACATGTGCAGCACCATGACAGTTGCAGATCAAACAGAAGCAGCTTCCTTGGCTGTAAAGGATAGGAAGATTTAATTCCACTTTAAGGCGGTCAGCAGATTGGCCTCTACAAATTCGTCAGTGCCTAAAAATGGAGAGCAACTGAGCATGTGCAGAGCCGGATGAGATTGTGTATTACTGGATTTTACAGAGTAGGCACCCATTTCTAATGAAAAAGTATGGGCGATGAAGAACTCTCCTGATGAAGACACTTATTTCTAATGTTTTACATCACAATACCTGCAAAAGGGGCCTGCCTGAAGCGATCTAGTAGGACTTAATTTTACACTTTAAATCTACCCCATTAGTGCAGCAACTACATCCACCTCCTCCTATGTTGTGGGTCAACACTGGTATATTGTTTAATTTAGCAGACAAATAATTCTTGCAGATACAAGAGTGAAAAAAACTTTCAAGTACTAATCGGCATAGACTGGTTTGAGGTTTGCCACCCAGTCACTTCCAAGAACTCGTCAAGCCTATGAAGACTGCTGACACCCCATCAGTAGAGTGGGGGTGGACTGCAATGTACTGCTTTGCAATAGGTTGCAGGCCTAGCGGCATTAAAGAGGTTAAAGCAAGACCTGCACTTAAAAGTGGAAGTTGGTACCTGAGCTGGCAAACTGGAAGGCATTGTGCTGAATTTGGGGATTCATGACAGGGCCATACTGTCCTCCCATACTCCCCATGATCCCTTGGTTAGCCAGATTCATCTGGGAGCCATGCAAAGAGCTGTGAGAGAGCGACTGTGACCCAGGGCTGGGGGGCACTGGGGAGAAAGGGCTGGTGAAAGGTGGTGGGGATGGAATTCCAGTACCGTAGTTTGAAGGGAAGGGGAACTGCTGTGCATTGGCTTGCGGAATCCTTGGGCTGCTTATAGATCCTGGCATGGCAGAAGAAGCCACCATATTGGGTGGCATGGGCATTCCAGGTCCTCTCATCATCATGGCTCTGTGTTGTACTTGCTGCTGCTGTTGTTGCTGCTGCTGCTGCTGCTGCAATTGTCTTTGCCGTAAATGCTGACTCAAGATTTCCCTCTGCCTTTGGGCCAACATCTGTGCATTGATAGGTCCCTGTGAACAAATAAGTTGTTAGCAAATACACTGTTGAGAAATGCAAGTCATTCATAAGAGACAAGCTACTGAGCAGTGCACAGTACAATACAATACAGATAGAAGAAAGTGATTGACCACTGGGGGGGGATATCTGGTATTACAACTTTACATTACCGTATATACTCGAGTATAAGCCGAGTTTTTCAGCACATTTTTTGTGCTGAAAGTGCCCCCCTCGGCTTATACTCGAGTCAAGCACTTTTCTGCAGCAAAAAAAAAATTTCCGACCCGACTTTGGGGCCCCGTATCTCGGGGCCACTTGGACCCAGTGGACCTAGCACTATAACATATCCAAATATGGGGTTCCTAGCACTAAGTGGCCCCGAGATACGGGGCCCCAAAGTCGGTTCGGAAAATGTCATTCTCTGCTGCAGAAAAGTGCTTGAGATTTTCTGACCCGAATTTGGGGCCCCATATCTCGGGGACACTTGGAGCTAGGAACCCCAAATTTGGCATTCAAACCCAGTTGAACTAGCACTACAACATATCCAAAGATGGGGTTCCTAGCACTAAGTGGCCCCGAGATACGGGGCCCCAAAGTCAGTTCAGAAAATGTCATTCTCTGCTGCAGAAAAGTGCTTGAGATTTTCTGACCCGAATTTGGGGCCCAATATCTCGGGGACACTTGGTGCTAGGAACCCCAAATGTTGTATTCCAACCCAGTGGAATTAGCACTACAACATATCTAAAGATGGGGTTCCTAGCACTAAGTGACCCTGAGATACAGGGCCCCAAATCGGTCAACTGTGTCCATCTGTATGGGCACAGTGAGGCTGCAAATGGGCATCGTTGACCCTCTTTTCCACTTACAGTAGCTGCGCATTTCTCACCCTAGGCTTATACTCGAGTCAATAAGTTTTCCCAGTTGTTTGTGGTAAAATTAGGTGCCTCGGCTTATATTCGGGTCGGCCTATACTCAAGTATATACGGTACTTTACTTTTGTAAAAATTATGAAATTTTTCTAGACAGCTCAGGAAAAACATTTGACTTTAAAAACGTAATTCTTAGTATCTTTGCAAGTGTACATAAATAAATTCAATGTCACAAAGCACACAAAAAACAGAAAGGCGCCCTTAAGAGGTGATTTTAGCAGTGATCCATAAAACAAGCTCACATGTAACTTATACCAGCAACTTTCTGTTCTTTTTAATCATTTACGGGTATACAGCCTCAACAGCGACGATTGGTTGAGGACAGCTTTGGAGGAACTTTGCATTGATATATATATATATATATATATATATATATATCTATAGATAGAGATATAGAGATATAGAGATATATATATATATATATATATATATATATATATATATATATATTTATTTATAATCTATAATCTATCTATATCTCTATCTATAATCTATATATCTCTATCTATATATATCATATCATCCATCTATATTTTCTATCTTCTATACACAGAGCTGAGAGCATAAATGCTATTGTTCACACACTGGGCTTTACATTATTGTCTTCTTTGAGCCAGCATCTTAGTCCAGGCAAGAGACGCTAGCCCAAAAATGCTAGATCTGTTTTAATTGTCAAAAGTTTACTTTTTCTTTTTTTAACAAGTAATCAAAAGTTTACTTTATAGAAAAAGTTACTATATCTAATGTGTACCTGTTCTCTCATCTGAGCTGGTACCCCCGGCCTCATTGCTATGTTCATACTAGAGACATTATTCATAGGATTCATTATAGGTTGCCGGTTCTGAAAAACAAAAACAGTGTTAAGTTTCTAGAATTTATGTTATAAAACAGCTTCTAAGGCTACGATTTGATAAGTTAGTTGCCCCTTTAAAACACATCATAACAGGACACCTTTTTAGGAGGAGATGGGACGGTATCAAGGTCCATTTTTACTCATAGTGCATGTCTAGTGGTTACATACATGATTTCTTTATCATAAATCAATAGTAAAATACATGAAACTTTTTTTTCCCGTGTGAAATCTAGGCTGTCAATATTATAGTCTTATCTGGCCAGCAGGTGGAGCTCTAGTATCCTTTGACTTGCTTGTTCCACCAACGAGGCCTATTCATAGAGATCATACACCAAGGTAAAATGCACAGAAATTCTACAGCCAGTGCAAAATGAATTATCGGAAAGCATTGTACAAAGTTTCAGAGAGACAAGTCTAAAAGGTAGTTGCTTCAACTAGCTAACCCAAATTGCTTTTGGAAATCTTTTCATGCATTAAATGTTTATTGGTAAAATAAAGACTGCATACAAAAAGTAAAAAAAAACAAATAAAAAAACTCAAAGTGGTTTTCAAATTAGCTTTAAATGAGTTCTATAGTATACACTGTCATTTTTGAACAGGGGGAAGTAGTGTATAAATTGGGGGCTGAGCCATGGTTTTACTGCCCACCGGAATTCTAACATTACAGGGCTTTACACAAGCTGCAGCACTTTGTTTAGCGGCCACAGCAATTTTACCTGCAGAGTTTGGCAAGCGGCACCACCTCACCGAGATCAATGGGGTCGCACTGCAACAGGATGACAAACACTTGGCTTGCAGTTGTGGCCACTTAGCAATAAAAAAAAAACAAAAACAGGCCTCAGGAGGCTTCAGTGGCTCCTCCTAAACACCTACCAATTGCTAATATACCACCCTCGGAGAAGCGATCCACCACAGTTCACTTTTCAGAGGGCAGTAAGCATTACCTCCTGTCTAAAAGAGCCCTTACTGCCCTTTAAAAAAATTGCCACTTGCAACAGCAGCATATGTACTTCAGACCCCAGCGACATGCTGCAAGAAGACCCCTGCTATCCATGTGAGCGGCAGATAAGCCCAAGTCACAGGTAGAGTAAGGCAATCAGTAGGAAGTACAATCTTTGCTGATAGAACAGATCTAGCTGTGACTCTGTGTGGGGGGGCATATTGGACTGTTGCTCATGCACAGGTAGCAGCATCCTCTCTTGAGCGTGCCCGGCCCATCTATTCATCTATGGCATATAACCTTAGGCTTCAGTTAGGCTTTGACAGAATTTTACAGATATATATTTTTTTTAGTAAACTACTAACTAAACTACTAACTTTGCCAGGCTACAATACTGAAATATTCAGAATAAGACTGCCAGCAGCTTTAAGTCATAAATTAATGCAATTGTCACAGTTTCTTACTGACCAGCGAAAGTATGTCATTTAATGAAGATGTTATCACAGAAGTGTACCTGCTGTGCCTGGAGCCGGTGCTGTAGCTGAAGCCTTAACTGGTTTGGCTGGTTCTGCACCATTCCAGTGGGCCTCATTGTAGGCCGTGTCTGCATGCGCAGCATACCGTAGTTTGGACGCTGGCCCATAGGGTGGAAATTTGGATCAGGCATCTGAGCATAGCTGTTCTGAGGCATCTGCCCTTGGGTTGCATACGCATGGCTATAGAGAGGCGCTTTCTGATCCATCATTAGGTTTGAATCTTGATTAAGAAATGAATCTGGATCAATGGCCTGACTCTGAGAAAAGAAAACGAGAATAACGTGTTCATAACTTAAGAGGACCGTTTATGAAAAAAATAACATTGTCACCATATAATATAGATTATTGACATACCAATGTAAAGGGAATTGTGAAGAAAAAAAAAAAAGGTACATTATAACAATCTGCGTGATTCGTGCCTCAGGCTGCATTCACACAGACTAGGCCAGAAGGAATTGTAGTGGCAGGAATCAGATTCCTGCTGCAGCTCTTACTGGCTAGGTGCGGCCGCCAGCCCCGTTCACTATAATCGTAGGTCGCTGGCAGCCACAGCTATTCGCACAGCCAGTGATCACCGCAGGTAATCGATGGCTGTGTAGAGAGCCGCAAATAGCTGCAGGCTTCAAGCGACCTACCATTATAGTGAACAGGGCTGGGGGCTGCACCTAGCCAATAAGAGCTGCAGCAGGAATCCGATTCCTGCCACTACAATTTGCACCGGGGCTAAATTGCTGGTGTGAATGTAGCCTTACAATATTTCTGAAACAAGAACAAGACAGGAATTGCACTTATTAATGAGGTCTGAGCAAAATCAAATAGTGGAAGCTCCAGAATACACTGCACACATGAATATGCACATGTGCCCCATACAGTGGCATAAGCTCCTTTGGTATGTATTTAATTCTTTTTAAAGGGAATTCATCAGGACGGAAATATAAAAGTATGTATTTTTTTCCCCCAAGGTTTGGGGCCGTCATCCTTATCCTTGTTTTACCTCTTTGGAAGACATTGACCCAGAACAGTAAGCACATACTTTTTTGTGTATGCACACATTGTTATAGCTATCGCAGTTAGTAGTGACTCATATGCCGCGTACACACGGGATTATCCGCGGGATTATCCGCTGGACCGAAGTCGAGCGGATAATCCCCTCGTGTGTGGGCGCCGGCGGACTTTTTTTGGCCAAAGTACGGCGGACTAAAGTTTTAAGTTTTGTTTTAAAATTATCGCTGGACTTGGCAGTCCAGCGGACAATCCGGCCGTGTGTAGTATGGTCCGGCGGACCAAAAAGGACGCATGCTCAGTAGCAAGTATTTTTCTAGTATTTTTTCGTTTTCTAGTCCCGTCGTACGTGCTGTACGTCATCGCGTGAACCGTCGGACTTTTTGCGTGATCGTGTGTGGTCAAGTCCGTTCGCTTTTTAGTCCAGCGGACCCAGCTGGAAAGTCCAGCGGATTGTCCGCTGGACTTAGGTCCGCCGGGAAAAGTCCCTTCGTGTGTACGCGGCAATAGTGATAGCGATTTACGATTCCACCATCTCTGGTCACCTGTCTGCCCAGACTGATAGAAAAAAAACTTGGTTTCTCTTGTGTCTTCTGTCCTGGACATAATAATCCAGGCTACTGCCATTGAAGATACATTAATGAAGGGGTTGGCATTTTATTCATGTACTCACTAGGCAGCTACTGTACTAGCAAACACCTCAACTGTCCAGGCTTCCGTGGGACTCTCTCAGAATTTTAACACAATCCTAGAGTCCTGTGGATCAGGTCTGTGTTCTAGAGCCGAGTGCTGGAGTGCTTGTTCCAACACCTGGTTCCAGCTCTATGCATGATGTGACTGCGGCGGAGTGATCTTCTGCTTAACAGTCTCTATAGTCCTGACAGCAACAGTAGCATAAAAAGCAGCAGTAGGGGACATAAAATTCTATGGAAAGTTGTCCACCGACAGCAATGTTTTCCCCCCACTGGGCACTACTGCTCCTCCACAACCACCCGGGCACTACTGTGCCTCCTCACCTCCACTGGGTACTATTGCTCCTTCCCATTCTACACTGGCATTACTGCTTCCCACTACTCCGCTGGGCACGGCTGTTTCCCCCTACCACTTCCTGGGCACAAGTGTTTCACCACTGGGAACTACTGTCCCCCCTTCCCCTGAGAACTACACCCTGGGTGTGTTTGGGGTCATGCACTCACACAGATGTCACACATTGGGAGCAGCGGCTGTGTCCCAATTGACAGCCATGGGATTGCCTGCACAGGGATGCATCCCTATGCGGGTATACATGGCACTCAAATGTGGCATTATACATCCCATGTGAAGAAGGCATTTTTGCTAACTGGTAACTAACTGAATAAGACTGAAATTTGCAGCTATATTCATATTTTTGTTTCTTTAAAGCTTACCTCCTTTTCACATGTGTTGCTTTTTGTTTTTTTCACCAACTCAGAAAGGTTTAAGGATAGTTAAAAATTTAAATGGCACACTACAAAATAAAAACATACCTGACTGACTAGCTCTGGGATTCCAAGCGCTCGGTCAAGCTCCTCCAAGCCATCAAAATTTCTCAGTGCCATGTACAGCTGATCCAGAAGATTTCCCTCTTCTGTTGGAGATTCAGATGAAGGAGGCTGACAAAGCAACTCTTCAGCGAACTGTTGCCTGGAAAACAACAATTTATCACAGTCTGTTAATATTAAAATAAACACAGATATATAGAAATGACTTATAAGCCTTGAGTCCTTATACTGCTCATGACTTATGCAGGATATACACGCATACACAGCGAGTTGAATGAAACTGGCTGCACACTGATTTAATGCTGGTTTTCCAGCAGGACCATTCAGTTCGAACATGTATACCCAGCTTTAGGGCAAAATTCTACCACTCTAGGGCAGAAGCAAATTAAGATCCTTTACCTGCTCTGATTGTTGAAAGAGGCTTGATCAATAGACAGAATACTGTCAGGCCAGGGTGCTGTCTGGTTGGGAGGTGCCTGTTGCTGGGTATATGGACCTCCAGTCATGTTCATATCCAGCTCAGAAGCTCCTAAAAAGTAAATGTGGACAGTTACAATACACAGCTTCCAAACCAGAAAAGAACAATACATGCTAATTTCTAATAAGTCAACCCATATCAATAGGCCAAATAGACCAGAGCAGAAAAACCATGTTTGTACTGCCAAAAGCAGTCGCAGCCTACACGTCTCCATGCTGACAATATTTTAAATTAACTAGGTCATGTAAGGCCACAATAAATACTCAACAAGCCAATATAGTGGTACACAAGCAGTATTAAGCATCAACTAAAAAGCCACCTATTTGGTTCGCGTGGGCTGTCATAAACATACTAAGTAGAAAAAAAAAAAAACAGGACACAAAAACCCTGCCTTATAAATTTATATAAGGTTTAGTAAACCATAGAAATCACACAGCCTGATCCAGCTTACCCATATTCATAACATTCGATTGCATCATAGGCCTTGGACATGTCTGACTATTGGGTCTCATAGGCATATTGGAGGTGGGGCTGCGAATCATGCCCTGCATGGGCCGGCCCATACTTGTGGTTGGACAGGTTGCCCTGACTCCTGAGGCCGGTGATCCCCACTCTGTTTGTAAAGATGGTCTAGGAGCATTACCACCCATCATTCCTGAAAGACAGCAATTTTTAAAATCTCATTAAATTGGTTATCAACAGGAGCAAGTACAGGAAAAAGCAGAAATAACACACACTGAAAGTGGCAGAAGACAAAGGTTCCTGATCACTTTGTTTTAGCAGCCAACATGCAACCCAATCATGTTCATATTCACCTTCCCTACAGTGGCAAGCCTCGCCCACATATCCCACAGTGCAGGCCCCGCCCACCTATCCCACAGTGCAGGCCCCACCCACATATCCCACAGTGCAGGCCCCACCCACATATCCCACAGTGCAGGCCCCACCCACATATCCCACAGTGCAGGTCCCACCCACATATCCCCACAATGGCAAGCCCTACCTACATTTCCAATAGTCACAGGCTTTGCCAACATTTTCAATAGTGACTGGCCCCAATAATGACGGGCCCTGCCCAGCCCATATTTACAAGTGACAGGCCTCATTCACATTTTTAATAGTGACAGCCATTAAAGCTCCCCCCCCCCCCCCCAGGGCATTTTGTCTCATGCTTTTCTGTTCCCCCCAAGACAACATTCATTTTGATCATTCCCCTCTACAATCCAACACCCTATCAGCGCTACTTGACAGACTAACAAGCTTTAAACCTAATGCCCGATTATCTGACAGATTAACATTAGAAGACTTTATATGTACACATTTCAATAGTTTACCACCAAACAGGTGTAATGAAACCTACCAGGACTACCACTGCGCACACCTCCCTGCCCTCCCAGCATGGATTGGTTGTTCATCATCCCAGAGGGCTGCATGGTGGAGAATGGGCTGGTATTCCTCATTGGTTGGAAGGATCCTGCAGTGGTCTGGTTCTGTAAATTGATTTCTAGTGGTACATTCTGATTTGGTAATATTCTCCCAAGTGGTAGCTGTGCTGCACGAGGGTTACTGAACACTGCAGAAACAAAAACAGGAAAAAGTTTAGATCATCATTGTCTGTACAGTAAGCAGTCTTGTTTTAACAAAGAACCAAACAAAAGTATTAGGACCCTTTCACATTCCTGCGACTTAAAGTCGCACAATTTTCCCACGATTTTGCAGACACGATTTCAGGAAATGCCTGTGTAAACTTGAGGTCTACGGACCTCAACTCGCATGAAAGTCGGACCAAAGTAATACAGGGACTACGCTGAAGTCGGCACGACTTTAAGTCGCACATATATGAATGGTTATCATGGGGAACGACTTGTCATACGACTTTGCAGTCCCAAGTCACAGGACAAGTGTGAAAGGGGCCTAAAACTGCAAAATCACCCCCGAGGTGTATGTTGCATTGGGGCCTCAATTTTTGTACGCTGCTTTTATAAGACCACAAGAACACACAGCTTCTAATGAATGAATGTCATATGTAGTAATCTGTGGATCCAAAAAATAAAAAATGAAAGCAGACCTATACTTTTCTTTTCAGCAATGTGATGTCCTGGAGTTCCCTGCCAGCTGCTGACATCTTCCAGGTATCAATCCCTGGTCGCTTCCACTGACCGGGTCGTAATGAGGTTACTCCCACACATGTGCAGGAGTCCAGTCATCTTGGCAGGTAAAAAAAAAAAAAAACTTTAATGCAAAAGAGACATAACATGTCCAGTCTGCATTGAAAATCCTGCCTGCTTGCAATTTTCTTTTCTCCACTTTCACTTTAAATACCAGGGTCCAAATCCTGCGAGTGTACATCTTTAATGTGAGTTATATCAGCTCTAGTGTTTCAACCTTTCCTCTAGCTGTGGGAAGGTGGCTAATGGCAGAGCATCCTAAATTCAGGCTTCTGTACATCAGGGCTCTTCCTGGGCATACACAAGATCATCTAAAAAAACAACACATGCAGTGTGGTGTCTGCTCTTCATATGTTATGGAAAATGTAGGCTGTCATAAATGTATGAAAGCCAGGGGACCCCATAATAACCTTGTATTAGGGCCCCACCATTTAGATTTAGGCTCCTCTTTTTACATAAAGATCCCCAAGCTGACTCACTTATTCCTCATGTATGTCGCCACAGAATATCCCTGTCTGCAGCCCCAGCAGTAGAAAGCAGCCGCTATGCGTTTGAGAATTCTGTGAACCATCACCTGATGTCATTACATTGATACAGATCACAGCCAGTAGCAATGGTGGTTCAAGATGGTCAAACCAAGTCTTGTACTTGCAGCCCCTGACCTGTGACCTAGGAAAAATATATTTTTCCACATCTGCTGAATAATCTTTGCTGTAATGGACAGTATGACACTGGAAACCCATATAAAGAATTTTGGCCTCTGAATACACTGACAATAAAAAAAAGTTAACTGCAGAGCAACAGTGAGAACTTCTGAAAGTAATGAGTCCTTGTGACCACACAGAGGTTTTCTTCAGGCAGTGCGATGAATATGTGCCAAATATAGAGTACAGTAAAGGCAGCTGTAATTCCATGTGGCACACTAATAAAAGGTGGACAAACAGACTTCTTCCTTGGCCACCCTTACACATCAACAAAAGAAGTGCAATTACACAGATCGTGTGCTACGCAAGCAGTTTCCCAGCTGCCATCCAGGTCTCTGGGCATGCAGCAGGGGGCGCTGGTTGTTTATACTGAAGAATTTCTTTAGAGCAAAACAGAAAACAAGCTTTTGATTGTTGCAGAGGTGATCAGGAAAAGGAAATCCTTACATGAAGGTCTGTGACTTACTAGTCTGCTGCATCCGGAGGACTCTCTGCCGCTGTACTCCAGGAGGTAGAGCTGTGCCATTATCACCAGCGATCTGCATCAGGTCATTGATGATAGCTTGCTTATCAACCGAGTTGGCATCAGGCCGAGTGTCTGGATAACTCAGCTGGTTCATCTGGCTGTTCTGCAAGTCATCCAGAATCTCATCCAAGTTGTCCAAATCAGAACTGCCGGACAAAAGCTATAAAAAGACAAAGCAATAAATGTTACTTGTAAAATGTCTCACATAACAAATCATACAGGTTTCTAGGGTAGAAATATGAGGCTTTTACATTTCAGGGTGCAGAACAATTCCGTATAATAATGTCGGAATACTTTGTTGAATAATGGCGTTTAAATCCACATACACGAGATAATTTAAATGGAAAGGTTCCTTTAAAAGCGCCATTTCCGGTTTAGCCCCCGTTCACTCTGAATGCGGGTTTAAAAAGCGAGGAACTTCATTTGAAATCGCACGATTTCAAAGCCACATTTCAGTGCAACTTTAGGTGCGGCTTGGCTGACCTCTGTGCGACTTCATGCACAGATGTCTATGCAAGTCGCACCAGAAATCATCAAAAAGCAGTGCAGGAACTATTTTTTCCAAATCTGCGCGGCACCGCAAAGTCGGCATCGCTCCGACTTGAACAGTTCCATTGCCGACAATAGGGTGCAACTTGTCATGCAATTTGGACCTGTCAAATCACATGACAAGTCGCATCCGTGTGAACTGGGGCTTCATTGGACGCTGGCAAGTTGGATCACACTTTGTGACTTCTTTCATCTTTGCCATTATTTTCAATGGCATCTAAAACGCGGTGCGATTTTGTCACAATTGTCACTTTATCGCCAGGCAATCCTGGCAAATTGCATCACGTGAAGTTGGTTGCCCAAAAGAAGCTTATGTTCCTTTTTGCTACAATCGCTGCAAAATCGCACTGCGTTTTAGGTGCCATTGAAAGTAGTGGCATCTGAACCTACGTTTTAAGATTGCAGGGCATTTTGACATTGCAGGCAAAATCGCAGTGAATCTTCTGTAATCCCAAAACGCCCAGCTGTGAACGGGGCCTGAATGACACGATTGAAAAATGATTACATGCCTGTATATGCTTTTAGAAAGATCCTCCAAGATGCAGGTGTGACACCGCTAGTGTGAATGAGGCCTCAGGGGAGCTGAACTCAAATCTGTGTCAAAGAAAGGCATGCAGAGGACAAAGAAATAGTCTCCAGTATACTCAGGGGTCTCTCTGCAGCGGATCCTTCCCCATTACTGACTTACGATGACTTGTACTATGCGGCTAATTTACCAAAGGATTGGAGAATGATTCACTTTGATTATGTGAAAAGCAAATCCCTGCTTACTTATTTAATTTGCACATAACTGGACAACTGAGGTGAACATTCACACTATTTATTGTACAAGCATAGTCAACAGCTTTATTACATCGGCTTCTGTCTGTGTGGAGGCGGCCATCTTGGTAGAGGCAGGGTTTTGCGTTCCAATGTCAAAAATCTCTAGCAAAGACAACAGCGAGCAATAGAGCAATGTCTCTCTAAATCTGCTGACACCAGCAGTGCCTTCGATCTCACACTGCACATATACACTAGGATGAGGACGCAAAAAACATTGGGAGTCGCACTCCATTTTAAATTCTTCATATTGTTTTATTCCAAGCCAAAGTGAATGCATACATTCTGTTTTCACCCAACATACCACACTCCCCAGACACGTTTCACCCCTAAGGGCTTGTTCACAGGGATTGCAGTAAGATGAGAATGTAGTCCCAGGAGTACCTAGGCACACTCCTATTAGTAAGTGCTGTCGGCGCGAGGTCCGCGCCACTGTGAAAATGTAAGAGAAAACGGAACAGGACTCACCTTAAGGCTTCATTTGAGGTTCTCCAATCTAGACTATTGTTTCTGAGCAGAGAAAGCTGTATTTTTGGCGCCCTCTAAATTCAGTAAATCTTGGGGCCTGCAGCTTGAAGGTTTTATAAGGTTCTTGGGTGGAACCTTCAAATCCTGTGTCCAGGACAGCCTGTGTGAGTACACAGGTGTGCAGGGTCATTATATACTCAAGCCTGTGGGATAGCTCAGTGCTCCCATGTTGGAGACAGGAGGTCTTACCCAGGGGTCAAGAGACAGCTCTAGTCTCAGGAGTCAGGTTGGCTCCTATCAGGGGTGTCAGGAGAACCCCTATCCAGAGGCCAGGAGTCGGCCGCTCAGCAGGGTGCTGCGACTAAAGGCTGAGTGCACTGAGAGAACCAGGAGAGTTCAATAATACAGTCAGAGGAACAGGAAAGAGGAGACGTGGGGCTCCTGACAAGGGAGCCAGGCTCTGCATTTTTAGTTGACTGTTGTTAATGATGGAAACCCCTACACGTGGGCAACTGATATTTATGTAAACTGTTCCGTTCTGTTAAATAAAAGTGGCCTGCCATACCCTAAAATAAAAAAAAATAAAAAAAGGAGTGGTCTGGTGTCACCGGTGGCCAACCTCCATACCTGAAATATGCAACAAAAGATTCGCCCTAATAGGACTTTAAAGAAGGTGGGCACCATTTGGACAAAACGCATCATACCAGTAATTGAAGTATAAAGTATATGCGTTTATTCAGGTAAAAGTCATCCATACATTGGTATCATCAGCAATGGCCAGTGGTAAAACAACATACATGTAAAATAGACAATGGTCCATAAATAGATAATAAACATGTAATACACTGGCATTGGTGTACCCTAAGCATAGAAAACATGCGATACACAAGCATCTAGTATATCCGGCGCATTTCATGAGACCCAGCTCGCGCTTCAGGGGTTGATGCGTGTACAGATGCACCACTAAATGAGGCCAGGACAGCAGGTGTGCAATTCCCAGAGGTAGCAGCAGGTGTCTCAACCGGGAACTGAGGAGACGGAGCCGAACGGGACCCCAGTAGGGCAAACCAGAGGACAGGCATGGTGCGCATGTGAGAGTGTATTCCCCAGGAGTCTCACTGAATCCATGTGTAATGGAAACTGGAATTGGTGGAAGTAGGCGAGTCTGGTAAGTCTAGGCAGGTGAATGTCCTCTGTGATGCATCTTTGGTCCCGTTTGGCTCCGCCTCCTCAGTTCCCGGTTGAGACACCTGCTGCTACCTCTGGGAATCGCACACCTGCTGTCCTGGCCTCATTTAGTGGTGCATCTGTACATATATCAACCCCTGAAGAGCGAGCTGGGTCTCGCGAAATGCGTTGTGTATACTAGATGCCTGTGTATCACATGTTTTCTATTCTTAGGGTACACATGTGTATTACATGTTTATTATCTATTTATGTACCACTGTCTATTTTACATGCATGTTGTTTTACAACTGGCCATTGCTGATGATACCAATGTATGCATGACTTTTACCTGAATAAACGCATATACTTTATACTTCAATTACTGGTATGATGCTTTTTGGCCAAATGGTGCCCACCTCATTTAAAGTTCCATTAGGGTGAATCTTTTGTTGCCACACCCTAAAAGACAGCTTGGTCTGGCATAACTCATTGGGAAATGAATCTGCCACATAAATAGAATCACCCAAACACCACATTTTTGGTCCAAGCAGACAGTATAGGGGGGAGTTAAGCTGGCCGTACGTTATACAAATTTTCTTGTTCAATTTCCTTTAGATTTACCTTCAATTATGTAGTACAAAGACCTGCCTGATTGCATACAAATTAAAAGTGTTTAGGTTTGACCTCCTATTATATGGTTTTGGTAAATCTAAAGGAAAATTGTATAATGCTTTGGTGCAGCTTGGCAATTTTTAAAGCAACACAATAAGTGGGTTATTTGCCTGGGGCCCTGCTTTAAACACTTTATGGGCATCACATAAAATACAACAAACTATGCACATTGTTAACCTTCGATGGTACAGAGGCGCACGGAGATGAAGACTAGATGGAAGCAGAGAGATCTCTATCCTAGCTGTGATGTGCCAGGGAGATGGCACCTATCTGAAGCACTGACGTCAGCAAGTCACACACAGCTTTTCATGAGAACACGGCATCTGATGAGGAGGAGGAGGAGAAAATATTGGGATGTGCAGCATCTAGGTCATCCAGGGACAGGTATTCAACCACAAGACACACGGAGGTGACAAACGATTACAATTAATGTGCCCCAGATCCCATAATAAGAGAAGAGGGGACATGGCCAGCAAATCAAGAGCCGTATGATGAAGAGGCAGCATGAATAACTCCGGCTCACTTAAACGCCTAGCATCACATTTCCATTCATAAATCTAATCCTGACACGGGCCCGGAGGCACGGCGCACTACTGCGGCGGCACAGGAAGCGTTAACAGTGGCAATCTGCCTCCTCTGTGTAAGCTTTTCTTGGCTCTGCCCTTGGATAAACAGTGAACCTGCTAAACAGCAAGAAGTCTTTTTAAAACACAACCAGCTGTAATCTGGACCGCCCAGTCCAAGTAACGTCTCTCAATTAAACAGACGCACAAAGCCCACAATGACTGCATGAAATGCAGAAGAAACAGCCAAGTGGTCCAGATGGCATTGCAGCCCCCATATCACCCAAACATTATTTTTGTCACATAAGGAGAAATCATCATTACAGCTTAATCATACAAAACAGCTTAAAATAACTGCAATGCTCACAGCTAAACAGAACGACTGATAGGAGAACGGCAACGCGGCATTATCTACACCTAAATCAGGGAAGACGGATATTTCATATCATATCCCACAGAAAACAGCCAGGCCACAGAATTCCAATTCTCTGACATTTTTAGTCAAAATACAGCTATCAATTTTTCAGGCCTGATCTATTGATCTGTATGAATAAATAGCCATTTAACAACCAAAATTGTATACATCAGCTGTACTCCAGACTGGATATAAACCCCGCTCTGTGGGAGCCTCTACTGCAAGGGTTAAATGCATGTTAAAATGGGGGGGGGGGGGGGGCTGGCTCCAGAAGGCTTCTTCCATCCACGCAACTGGGTCCACTGCTGTTGCCTCTTTAAGGTGCTCTTATCCATAGTCACACACCCTCCTCCTCCACATATAATGCACAGTTAATAGCCCTGCATTGTACATGGTGACCCACAGACTAAACTGGCCAGAGCAGGGAGTATGGCTAAATAATACCTCTTCAGATACCCCTAGAAATAATGGACATTTAACCATTGCAGTGCAGGTGTTGCCCACTGCAAGGGTGTTTTTTTTTTAACAATCCCAGGAGTTCAGCCTAAAGGAGCATTAGCTACCTGGCTGCTGGGATTTGTCCAGCCCTGAATATTATAATATATATTATATATATATATATATATATATATATATATATATATATATATATATATATATATATATATATATATATATATATATATATATATATATATATATATATATATAAATATGTGTGTGTGAATTTCAGGGCTGGACAGATCCCAGGGCGCCAAGTAGCTAATGCTCCTTTCAACCACCTAAAGTAGTACTGAAGGCAAAACCTTTTCCCCCAATTAGGATAGAGTAGGGAGGGTTATGTCAAATGTCAATCTTATTCTTGCCAAGCAGGGAGTAGGAGGAAATTCCTCCATAGTGAAGGAGTGCCTGGTCATCACCAGGGTCAACAGAACTAGTGTCCCCATTGGAAGATTTACCCTCTAGTCCTGTTCTGGTGACAACTCAAAATTTGGTATTTCTTTTACTTTGTTTGAAGTGATTGTAGCCGTATTAGTGCAATTGTGACAGAGAAAATTGAGTACTGTCCGTGATACTTTTCATATTTGCACTAACGTATCATTTTTCATGGACGAGCTTTCGGGGTGTGTCCCCTTCTAAGCACTGCTTAGACCTTGAAGAAGGGGACACACCCCGGAAGCTCATCCATGAAAAATTATATGTTAGTGCAAATAAAAAAAGTATCACGGACAGTACTCAATTTTCTCTTTTACTTTGTTATAACAGTAAACATGGCAAAGAAAGAATGAATCTCCCCAACAAGGACACAGACAGCACTAAAAATCAAATCCTCCTCCACTCTTATCCAAAACTGAAAAAAAAAAAAAAAAAGTTTTGCCCTTAGTTCTGTTTATATGCACTTGCTAGTTGCTACTGACGTACTCTGTCACAAAACTTCAAGCTGAGCCCAAGATCACATTACATGTAATACTCTGTAGAATGACATGTGGCCTCCCCTGCATGTTTTTCTCATATGAACACACCGTCTGAAAGACCCAGCGCTGTTTACTAAAGCTACCCCATTAGAAGGTTGACACAAGGTATTTTTATGAACTCGGATTATTTGCACTTTTTATTTTTTAACCTAAAATTGTTTTTTGATTAACTAAAGTCAACAGTGACACATTTAAATGAAACCGCAGGCAAAACTGAGAGGATCACATTTTCAAGGAGGCCGCATTGTCTTCTGAGGGCCACAACTACCTAACAACAGAAAGACACCGATGGCACTTTGGAAGTGTCAGAAAAAAAAAAAAAAAAAAGTAGAAGATGCTGCATTTTTTCTGCACAGAACCGTAATGGAACGCAGCCGAAATGCATCAAAGAAGTGCATTCCGATTGTGTTTCTGTGGTATGAACCGGTCATAAAAGCATATTTCTACTAGCAGGCAAAATGCAAAGATTTCACCTTGATTCTAACAATCTTTTTCCATCACATACTGCATTGTATGAAAGTACTGCATTGTGCATTTGGGGTGTGTTGCTCTGCATACAAATCATGGAATAGGTTCCATCTAAAAGGCAGAAAACACACCACAACATAGACTGCCGACTGTCTTATATAGTAAGAATGAGCCCTAAAAAGGTAAAACCTCAACCCAGCATGTGCTGCTGTATTGGGACGATGTTATTTATGAATTATTTCCACTGATATAAGCTAGGATCATGTAAACTAGAACTTTAAATTTCCTTTGCTCCTGAAAGCAAGTCAGCCCCCTAGACCCATTAAGATCCAGGCAGCTAATATGGTCCCCATCAAGACACATGCTCAGTCAGTGGATGATAGTGTTTGGCCTCATTAAGGAAATGCTATCCATTCTAGAGGGAAACAGAACATCACTGCAATGCCTGCTGTAGGAAAACTGTATAGAGAACAAAAAGAGGAAGACAATGGTTAAGAGAAAGAAAGTACAAGCTACTTTATAGAGAACAAAACTAAAGCCTAGCGCACACAGGCCGACAATCAGGCGCCATCGGTCATTGCATAAAAAAAAAACAATCGACATTTGGCCCGTGTGTATGGCAGCCGGTGCGACAGAAGCCGGCCAGTTTGCGTCGAAGTGGCATGACAACCGATCAGCGCTCTTAGCCAATGGCTGAGCGTTCTGACCAGTGTGTTCTGGCTAAAATGTGGGGGGGGGGGGGGGGGGGGGAAGCTCTTCAGTTTTTATTTTCGTTCAGCCTGCTGGGTTGAACGAAAAACAAAAAAAAAAAAACACAGAGAAACAAAAACAAACGGGTGTGATCAAAAAGTATTAGGCATCTATAGATAGAATACATTTTTTCATTCAACCAGCAAGTCTAAAACAATTCTAAGGTGGTATTTTATCCTAATGCCTTCTGTTCGCCTTAAAAAGGGAAGTTCCACTGATCATCCTCCTCCTCCCACTCACTTTTGCCAATTTATTTATGTATTTATTTTAAAGGAGTGGGTACCTAAATCTAGCAGGTACCCATTCCAACTTGGATCGCTTACCCCCCTCCCTGCAACCTCCTGACACATGTCCCATGTCCCAGGAGTTTGCAGGACCATTCAAAGTGCAGGGCAGTGGAGAGCCAGCTGTAAAGACACAGGGACTCACCGCCAGCTTCCCACAAGACTGAAGATCCTCTTTAAGGTAAAAATCCTTCCAATATCTGTCCTGTATGCAGCACTGCTGCTCCCTCTTCCCGGTCTCACAGGAAACCATAAAAGCAGAAGGGGCCATTGGCTACTGTTTCTGTCAGTCAAATCCTGTGAGGAGAGTATGGGGGCGTGATCAAATCTATGGGCGTAATCAGCCCAGCTAGGGAGCATGTCTGCAAGGGTGACTACTCAGCACATGGTTTGCTGTGGGCACTCACAGGAAAGGAGGAGCCGCAGTGGGGGACTAAGTATTAGTCAAGGGTGACCAGTTGATACTTGAGAACCTGTCAGGCCTGAAGTGAGCTGAAGAGTGATCCCTCTTCATGCCCATATTATCCAGCAGAAGAAATGTAAAGAGGGCTTCCATCTCTACAAAACAATCAAAAATCTGGAGCGGTCTCCAGGCTGTTTTGGGGCACTGGACATGAAGGCATTCACCCCTCATATCAGCGCCATCACCCCAGAGGCTGCATAAGCTGAACTGTTCTCCTTAGCACCGTCCAGGTGGAGATGTTCCTGCCAGTTGTGTGTAAGCTATGAGACTACTCAATACTCCAGGACACCAGCCATTATGTACTCTTCAGACTTCAATCTGCATTTCACTGAAATGTTTTTTAATCAGCCGAAAACTAAGCATGTTAACCAATAGTTTGGTAGCTCTAGTGGAGTAAACACACATTTAATAGTCAATGCTTGCTACTGTAGAACAATAAATACTTATCAAGGTTACTATTGCCTCGTCCTTCTGGCAGTATTGCCAGTTACTCAGTTCTGCAGTTTTATGGTAGGTAAAGAATAACCTGTCGCTATGAATAACCTTGAAAAAAGAAAATCATGGTCTGAAACCCATTACTGCAAGTACACAGAGGACGATAAAAGTGAAGTTGTGTCTCAGGCGTTTCTGTTGTGTCTTGCTGGGAAGGAATGGTCCCCTGACCAAATTCATGCATTTCAGTTTCATTATGAACATGAATAAGCAGCGCTGAAGCTTTCTGAAAGCTTGATAACAGCAGCTAAAGGATGAACTCCAGTAAACTAAGAGGTCCTACCTTCCAGTGGGGCTGTACCCGCATGGCAAGGGTAAACGTCCCATTTAGGCCTACAAAACCGTTAAATGCAGCTTTACTTATCTGGTCCCTTGCAGGCTTCCCCATGCTGTTAGACTGATCCCCTTTTCCAGTGTTTCAGAACCCTGTTCACACCGCCATTGAAAGCAAGAGAGTCTGAGGCACCTTTTTAATGCTCCTCAAACTCCTATGCAATTGATAATATGGACAGCATACGGTTCTGTTCACATCATCAAAACATGAAGCGTTAGGGTGTTGTCGCTTCAAAATTGAAGATTTAGGTTGAGTTTGAAGGAGTTGAAGCATTTCAACTCCTTCTATTCAAGTCTATGGTAACGTGCCACAAATGCATTGGCATGGCATTTGAAGTGTGGTTGTGGTGTGTTAATATTACAGCTTATGAAAAAAAATAGAAAAAATAGGTGTTTCTGGTGCGGTTTTTAACGTGTCTTTTGCACACGTCAAACACACCAAAAATGCACATAGGGTACTTGGGGGTGCTATTATAACCACACAAATCAAACGCACCTATTAACGCTATATGTGCGATTGCCAAGAGTCAGCATTTTGAGTCAAGTGTGAAGAAGCCCTAAAGCTGCCCATACATTAGACAATGTTTTTTTATTTTAATTTTTTTCAACCAGAGGGTTGAACAAAAAAAAAAAAAAAAAATGACCCGACTTCCCCATCTACACATTCAATGTGGATGGAGGAATCCTATTCACTGAGTTACTGAATTCCGATAGCTGGGAAGCTTTCCCGTCATCAGAATACACTATACTATGAAACGCTGATCAAGTGGCTAAATTCTGACAGTGTACAGTAGTTAATCAGTAGAGCGACTTCTGTTTAACCGCAGTGCCTGTACATGGTTCGAGATTCAGCCGATCCCTAATGTACCAGACAAATTTTTGATCCATGTATGGCCAGCCTAATGTTCGCTGACGTCATTAAAACTAATGCAGGGACAACATTGGATGTGAAGACACTGAAGAACAGTCCACTACTGGAGTGGAGGGGAGCGCCATTGGAAGGGTATTTATGCTTTTTTACCTGTATATATTTAGTAATACAATTACCATTATAAGAATAGAAAATGCAATTCTACTACGGATTGTTTATGGTTAAAAAAAAAAAAAAAAACACATGTCCAATCTCAGCTTTCTATAAGCTGTACTACTTTTTATAGGATACATTAGATCAGGCTCCCAACCAGGGTTCTGCAAAACACTGGGGTTCCTCCAGAGGATGTTAGGGGCTCCTTGGGCAGTGGCAGATTTGTATCTCAACGACAATGACTACCAACGTAAGGGGGCAATTTTCCATTAGCATGCAATGTAAGGGGTCACTCCTCCACTGACCGCCAATGTAAGAGGAAACAATTTTCAGTCTGCGTTTCTTTTATTGCCATTATTCATTTTAAGATTATCCCTATATAGCAGGAGGATGCAGAGAATGATCTGCTTGGGGTATCAAATTTTAGGCATGCTACCATAATTTAAAACTTTCTACAAATTACCATTCACGTTAAAGTACCAGGAGATGTAGATATACTAACTTTAGGAAGGGGTTCCCCACCTAAATATTATTTCCACGGGCTCCTTCAGGGGTAAAACGGTATAGAAAGGTTGCATTAGATACACAGCCTCATATAACGCATATGAATGTGACACGGTGTAAGCCATGCCAATATAAAACACTGTGTTCACATAAAACCCATAAACCCTATAAACTGAGTCCAAGCCAGTGGTGCTGCTGCCTTGGGTGGCTTACATCTCCTCTGATGTAGTTTGCACCAGATTCCTCCAATAGTCATTTTACATGGAGGCCCTAAATCCCTCATTGAAATCTAACACTTAAGGCAGCATGGAGAGGAAAACAATCTCCCCAAGAAGGACTGGCAGAGAGATTCCTGGAGCCCCTTATGTCCACAAACTTGTGAAAAAAAATATATATAAAAAGAAGAGCCACCTTGTAATTTAGAAGTGATTAGGTTACAAAATGACTAAATACAACCAACTCCCTGCAGTATTTTCTCACACTGGTAACATATTGGAAAGACGACCAGATACCATAAAAATGTTGGGTCTGTCCTACCCTTCCACTATATCATGCTGACAGCACTCAAATCTCACATTGCATCATGGGAGACAAGTTTTTTTTTTTTTCCCTTGGTTCAGATCAGCTGTTGCATATACAGAGGGAGTGTGGCTACACAACCTCACTAATGTTATCCTTTGGCTTCCTGACAGACGCAAAGGGCAAGGTAGGGGCTTTCCTACAATTACAAAGTAACTATGTTGCCATTTTAGATATAATCAATCTTGGAGGAATAGGTAGAAATGATAAAACAAATAGTTTGACTTTAACCCCTGTAGTACTGAACACAGCACAGACCCATGCAGTAGGATGTCTCTCTCTGAGTTTCTCTCTCTTGTTTTCTGAGTTTCAGGAAACTGCGCTGAAATTAGTCATATCCAAAGTTTGTTTACCAAGTATTTTCAGGCTTATTAGGTCAAACACTATTGAGCTGCGTTCCAGTTCTCTCTGATCTGCCTGGTTTTCAGAGGGTGGACACCGGAGATAGAAATATTTTAGTAGCCAGCAAATATAAGAGTGAATACATTTTGCCATCTGCAGGTTCATAGTTTTATGCCTGCTGGAGTACATGGGGGCATCTAGCTGCTGTGCCCCCCCCCCCTGCAGTGTTTTAGTGCACCCAGAACATACAGGTCCAGTGTCCAGCTCCACTGTCTGCAGTGTGTCAAAGTCTATGGCAGGCTGTGGCTGGACGCTGTACCAAGTGGTGCTATTTAGGGCCATAGGGCAGAAAAACTAAATAAAATTACAGTGCAACTAAACCCAGGACCCTGCATTCACTATATCTGGTCTCCCACAGTACACAGAACATGGAAATGCAATTATTTTAGTAAATATAAACTGTTAAACACCCTTTCTCATCAGCAGTATATAGCAGTCTTGTGGCTTCTATCGGTGTCTGGTTAAAGCTTGTAGAAGGCATTTTCATTCTACTCTGACTGCCCCATGAGGCTGCAGGATGCCCAACACTCTGTCTTGACAGTGCTGATTGGCCCTGTGCTGATCACATGCACGCTCCCAAGGAAAAAAAAAAAAAAAAAACTCTCTAGCAATACACACCAAACAGAGTTCTTCCAAGGGATCTGTCTTAGCAGGAGGTGGATTGGGGAAAGTGGAAGAAGGGGAGGATCAGAAGAAGAAGACAGGATCAAGCAGCCTTTTTACACAACGCAGAGGATTAACCCCTTTGGTTCCACAGTGAGTATAACACTACACACTGATGCTCAGCCTTGCACAGCATGAAGAGCGGCTTGTTTATTTTTCTATACTGAGTAAAGCCTGCCATAGTCTGTTCGAATCTCAGCCAGTTTAGCAGGGATCAGCTGAGATTCAAACCATGTATGGGTAGGCCAACTGAACCCAAGTTGAGCGATCAACTTGGGTACAACCAGCATGTAGGATTTTTCATGCCATTATTGCCAGAGGCAATAGCAATTAGCAATAATCCCCCAACCAAGATGGCCATGCCAGGAGGGCACAATGGCTCTGCAGGAAGCATTTCCCTATCAATGCTGACTGTGCTGATGGGGGGAATCGAGCGATGTTCTTTCCACACTAGAGCTGGCTTTAGCTTGCAGCCCATGTAAGTTAAAACGCATTTGGCTATACAGACTCAGCCACACAGCCAAGTTTGACAGGCATGCAGGAATGGCTGTATAGACCCACACGCAGGGGCTGTAGATGACATAATAAACCCATAATTTAATGCTGTAAAGAAATAGAAATGTGTGAAAAAATTATAAGTCATTTCTGTTTTTGCTTTGCACACCCAACTGCTAATTCAGCTAGGTATTAAGCCCAGTTTTTTTTTCTGGTGGCAAGTAAAGAGTATAGCATTATTTTTATATTTAATATTATGTGTGTTTATCACCCTGACGCGGCAGGAAACCAATACTCTCACACAGAGGTCACGCAGCTGTCCGACACATCCCCTTTACAGTACTTCAATCAACGTCCACTGAGATTCTTTGGTCTGCCTTTCAGTCAAGGAGCTACATCTGAATTGCTTTTACGCTCACATTGGACTTGGGGGGGGGGACTTATAGGGACAAGAAGCAAATCAGACACAATAAAAGCCCATTAATATAATTCCCTTAAACTGCTCAATTCCTACCTTCACTTACAGCAACACAACTTTCCTCAGGGCAGCCTCAGAAACTCACTTTTCAACTGTCAATGGATTTGCTTATACATTTCACCCCTTTACTGGAAGAGGCTGACTATCTGAAGGCCATCTACATTACCTAAAGGTGATCCACAGTCACAGCATTCACTTTCTATGTAGAACATCAGCACTGTAATAGCTTGACGATCTAATATAAGCTTACATGAAAAATCTCCCTTCATGTTCATGTTGGGAGTTCTGCCTGCCTGCTGACCATCTCTTTCCACAACTTTCTGGATTTCCTGCATACTTTGCAGCTCACACTTTAATTTGTAAGGACTACATATCCCATGGTACCATGCTGTCTGCAACGCTTTTTGTACTGGCTCCGCCTCCTGAAACTCCTCCGACTCAGCACCTCTGTGGTTCAAAAGGCAGGCTCTGACACCACATTGTCTTCTCGCACGACATGGTGAATTTGTGTCACAGAATTCAAGAAGTACAAGTGCGGGGATCTTCACAAAGTAAGCGTATGGGTTGAAGCTTAGGATTGTTAAGATTAATAGAAGTAGGCAAGAAATAATTGAACTTCAATGTGGAAATTAATGCAATCTTCAATTCTGTCCCCCCGATACGCTTTAAGCAAACCTGATCAGCTGGCAGCAGCATTTAGATTTGCTTGGCAATGCTGTGAAACATCTGACTGGTGGGGATTTGGATGAGCAGCGGAGGTGGGCATCTTCTTGGCCAGAATCGCTGTCAGGCAGCCGTCTCTACCAGTCAGCATCCTGAAAGTAGGACGTTTCTGAAAATATCAGTGAATATTGCAGCCCACACATCATGATTTCCAAACGAGGGGGTCTCAGAAATGTACTTTCCTCAAGAATATTTGTTAGTTTTATATTACAATGGATATAAAATGTGACGCAGATGCAGCTTTAATGTAAATGTGTTTGCTTCATACATACACTGGCTGAGATTTCTGCACAGTGATTGCGTTTACTGCTCATGTTAGCCTAATGCCCCCTGGGAACCGCGCAAGCGCTCCTGTTCAGGAAGTTGTATCTCCTTCCACCGTCGGGATACATAAAATACACCCTCTCCAAAAGAATGACCTAGCTTTCACCCAGCAGGGCACTATGCAGTGCTGGCCCATACACACCAAACTAAGCATGTCCAGAGTGCCACCGAGGCTCTTTACTATAAGGAGATGGATTGGGGACTGTGGAAAAAGGGAGGATCAGAGAAGACAGGATCAAACATCCTTTTTACACAATGCGGAGGATTAACCCCCTTAGGTTCCACAGTGAGTATAACAAGCATGCTGCACTGCATATACACACTGATTTTTTTTGTTGTGCGTTTAGTAACGCTTTAACAGCAAAATGCGGTGCAGGAAAGACACGTGCCCTTGTGAGAGCATGTAGGTGCCAATGAATTGATAATGGCACCAGAACACATCTTGCTAACGCAGCGTATTTGCTGAAACCAAATCGCATGGTACTGTAAAAGCATTCAGCTTGTTGCAGTGCATTTTTAAGATTTGTGACATGCAAACTAAGACTGGACTGGCATAAGGAAAGGGAAGGGGTTGAATTTTAAACTAATTCCACTCTCGTCAGTCATCTTCTGAACAATGGCAGCTATATTGGAATGTGTACCTCTTTACTGTTAACTGGAAGCACTAGGCTATTGGCAAATATCCATGTAACACTTTTCAATGCCCTAAAGACAAGTGGGGTAAGCAAGAGGCACCCAATAGCTAGCCTTTATCTGGGTATATTGGTAAGGTCTACTACACAAAACTAGAAAAAACAATCGGCAAACAATGCATGGGAATCTACCCCAAAAAGAAGACAGTTTAGATACTTCACCGTTGTATAACTTTACCAAGCAGCCACAATTCAAGCAGTGGCCCTGTCAGGACAACATGGCTTAAAAAAAAAAAAAACTCTGTTAAATTAAGTCACTGTTTGGGTATTCAGGCAGCCATGGGTGCTGTACCAGTCTAAATATCAGCGGAGAACAATTTCTCTATCCATGCCGTTTAGCATGGAAGAGGAAGTCAACCGTCTATGACCAGTTTTAGGTTAAAGGATGCTAAAGTTTAACCACACTGATTGGAATTACTGGACAAGACGTTTGCTGTGAGTATGGAAAACGTCACTTCTTAGGCGGATTTCAGAGGAGCGATTCGGCCACTAAAGACAAAATGCCAGCAGCAGGATCGCTTATGCTGGCCATACACTATACGAAAAAGCTGCCGAAATTTGGTCATTCGTTTTCGTTTTTCGACCAGTTAATGTGCACAAATCGGGTTTTGAAAAAAAAAAAAAAAAAAACCACCAAAAAACCCAAGGATAAGTTTGGAAATTTTCTGCCAAGCGAACTATAAAATGAAAGGTTAATGTGTTTCCTGTCCGAACTGTTTGCACGAGATAGAGAGAGATAGAGGAGAGAGATATAGATATAGATATAGATTTTTTTCGGAAATGGGTTTGAGCGATTTTTCGTATAGTGTATGGCCAGCATTAGGCTACATTCAAACTGGCGATTAGAGCCAATGCAAACAGTAGTGGCAGGTTTCGAGATTCCTGCTGCGGCTCTCATCGGCTGGGTGCCGCCGCCAGGCCCATTCACTATAATGACAGGTCGCAATCGGCCTGCATCTATTTGCTGCTCTCCGCACAGCCAGCGATTGGTAATTTTTGTGCGTCCAGCAGCGATCACCACAGGTAACTACTGGCTGTGCAGAGAGCAGCGAATAGTTGCGGCCAATTGCAACCTGTCATAGTGAACGGGGCCAGCGCGGTGCAGTACCCAGGGGGTGCCCACTCATTAAGACTGCCCTGCCAGCACCCACACCTAGCCGCTGATGGCCACTGTGAGCTGTAAAAAGGACTTCCTCTAGAATTTGCATTGGTCTTAAATCGCCAGTGTGAATGTAGCCTAAAAATGCTGACCCTATGGAATCGCTCCTCCTGTAGGCAAACAGAGAGAAGTCGCTCTGTCACTGGCCCAAACACTGCTGACTCTTGCTCGTTAGTGATTGGAGCAATATCTCACTGTCTCAGCTGCAGAGTGGCCGCGATTCCTTAAAGCTGAACTCTGGGATAAGCAAATACTGTCTAATTACATGTGTAGCCTCCTTTGAATCTTGGTGCGTTGTGTATTGCTTCCAGATCTGTGCAAAAATCCAGTGTCAAACTTTGCCTTCATGCATGAACTTCCTGTAAAAAAAGACCGCTCACTGCTGCTCTCTGCTTGTGCTGGGTGACTAGTCTGGTCTCCACCCCTCCTGTAGTTCTCAGCAGGCAGCTGTAGAGGGTGGGGCTTGCTGGGTCCCTCCCACAGCTCTGTTCTCTGCACAGACTATGAACAGCCCAATGAGGTCACTCCTACATTTACAAAGCAATATCTGGGTGCAAAAGCACTTGGTGCACATAAAGCGGGCTTATATTTGTGGGGCCTTAGGCCCCTTTCACACAGAAGCGTTTTTCAGGCGCTACAGCGCTAAAAATAGCGTCTGTATATAGCCTGAAAAAAGCGGGTCCTTTAACTCCAGTGTGAAAGCCGGAGGGCTTTCACACTGGAGCGGTGCGCTAGCAGGACGGTAAAAAAAGTCCTGCTAGCAGCATCTTTGGAGCGGTGAAGGAGCAGTGTTATACACCTCTCCTATACCGCTCCTACCCATTGAAGTCAATGGGATACCGCGGGGATACCGCGGCAATACCGCCGCTGTAGCAGTGTTTTGCAGGGTGGTTTTAACCCTTTTTCAGCCGCTAGCAGGGGTTAAAACCGCCCGCTAGCGGCCGAAAACTGCGGCTAAAACGCTGGTAAAGCAGCGCTAAATATAGCGCTGCTTTACCGCTGACGCCCGCACCGCCCCAGTGTGAAAGGGGTCTAAGGAATATATTTAGGTGAATTTTTTTTGGTTCAACTTTAGATCTAGGTTCACACTGACAGCGGAAATGAAATTGTGCGACTTCAGTTGAATACAATTTCATTCCTTTATGTCAGTCATGACTTCGGGGGCGATTTCAGAAATCCGCACAGATGTCTATTGAAATCTCACCCTGGAGTCGCCAAAAGTAGTACAGAAAACTACTTTTGGGAATCGCTGTGGCCCCCCCACAGATTTGGACAGTACCATTGCCGGCAACAGCCACCGATTTGGCATGCGAGTTGACATGTCAACTCGCATGCCAAATCGCTGCAATGTGAACCAGGGCTAAGGGCAAAAAGGAAGACTTTGGCATCCTGCCACTGGGGTGACTACAACAAATTTCCAGTGGCAGAATCCCAAACGACGGAGTCTCGTGCTGATATCAGCCCCACTATTCTACCTTCACTTGATACATGCCTAAGATTTTTACATTCACGTGTATTAATGTTATGATTTAGTTAGTCAGACTGAAAACAAGAGACAAGTCTACCTAGTTCAACCAACAGACTCATGGAAAACAAGTAGTAATGTGAACACAACGGCCCGATAAAGTATTGTATTTTAGGTTTATCCACTTTTTCATATATGAAATAGAACACTAGAATAGGGAGACAAACATCTCAATGTTCTGCTCATGCAAGGAAATGTACAGGCGAAAAAGTAGTATGCAAATTCCTAGCCTAGCAATGACTGTGTGGGTGATCGGAAGAGGAGACAGCCTGAGCTGGGTGCAGGGCAAACTAGCACAGGGTGGAGCGAAAGCAAATCACGTGCCGACTTTAAAGGGAAACTGGTTCCAGCCAGATGAGTAATGCACATAACCCAGATGAAATGTCATGGTGCCAAACTGTCATAGCAAAACTAAAAACAAAAAAAAAAAGGCAGCTTTCCTTTTCATTTATGCAATCTGCTGCCCTAATGCAAATCTCTGTACAAGGTTCAGTGGCAGAAAGAAATTAACAGTGTCACTATCTTGACATTCCATTAACACAGATTTATGCAAAGGAAAACGATATTGTTTAAAGGAACACAGCACTGCAATGAGCTGTTTATGCAACAAAAGTCAATATTAGATAGCTGGCTGATTAAAGCATATAAGTCCAGCCAAAACTTTTTTGTAACTTTGCAGAGTGGAGAAGTATTAGAACCCCCGTCAGGTTTTCACTGCTATCCAAGCCTCTGTTGGAGAGCCTTCCCTCACTTGTGGGGGGCAGGATCTGCTAAAACCTAAGTGTGCAAAATCTGGTGCAGCTCGGCATAGAAGCCAATCAGCTTCCAGGTTTTATTGTCAAAGCTTAGCTGCCATGCACAGCTGCACTAGATTCTGTGTGCTCCAGTTTTAGTGAATCTTCCCACTTAGTGTCGCAGTGCCAACAGTTACACCAGACAAAGTGAGGGAAAACATGCAACAGGGACATGGAGCAAAAAAGGTTAAAAAAGCATTTTTAGGTCTGTCGGTATTTGAGATTTTCCCTCACTTCCTGTCTGGTAAAAGTATGGTCACTATAAAAACAGTAAAAATACACCTTTAGATTATCTGCAGATTTTCTATGGTTAGATGGAAAAAGTGCAACAGATTTCTCCATGTACGCTAAACTGTGGATGGAGGAATCTCCCACTTTTTCCATCTGACCATAGAAAACCCGCTCATAATTTAAAAGGTATATGGCCAGTCTAAGTGAGGAAAAAAATGTGTAAATAGACCAGACATCGGACTAGAGGAGCAACCAAAGCTCGGCAGGTCCAATTAAACGCCATATTAACTCTTTTCATATCAAAGTGGATCTTTCAGCCTTAAAGCACAACATTTGTGTTCATATGGACATAGATGAAATGAAAGACTTCAGATATACTACAGCATTTTTTTGCCAAAGCTCCTAAACTGAACTCCATAAAAGCCTATGTGTCCATGTACACTTAGGCTTTTAGGATCGTTTAGGAGCTGCTGCGTTTAGGGTAGATTCAACCTCCCTCTCCTGAATGCAGAAGAATCACGTTCAGGATAGGAATGTTTTGACCGCCAGCCGAAAATCGCGGGAAAATTGTGGTAGAAACGCGACACGACTGTACCGTGTTTTGGGTTTCCCATGGCTGGTGGTCAAAGTAGGCTGTGTGTACATGAAGCCCAACGATGAGGTCTCATGGCATCACTACATTTAAATTTTAAGTAACCATTGTGCTTACCTGATCAGCTGGGCCAAAGTTCGGCTCCTCTTTTTCGGTTTTTACAGTTGTTAATTTGTTGCAGCTGGAAGGATCCATCTTGTTATCCAATCGCTCTATCTTGGGTGTGATATCTGCCAGATTATCCTTACTATCATCCTTATCTAACAAGTAGCGAAGTAGTGCATTTTCTTTCTTCTTAGGGCTCATTGGTTCCTGCTTTATAGTCACCTCAGAGCCAGGGCCTGTGCTATTGGACTCCTGATTCAGTTCTTTTCCAGTGGCCTCTGCTGTGAGCTTGGCCAGGTCCACGGGTGAGCTACTGTCCTGAAGAAGTCTGTGCAAAATTTTATGTTTCTCTTTCAGTGAGGTTCCATGTGCTGAGGCAGACAAACTATTGGATGCAAAATGTCCCATGGAGTCTTTGTTGTTTGTATCTCCCATATTAGCAGATAGTGGAGAAGGTTCCATCTGATCCGATTTTGTGGTGAGCAGCTGCAATAGTTTTGTCTGACCTTTACTATCCAGCAGTCTGTTTTGACCTTCCATTTTGTCCCCAGCAGAAGCCATGTTTTCGTTACAATCCTTCTGCTCAGATGAACGATTCCCAGTCTCCGTTTGTCCAGTTGCACCCTCCGACTGCTCCCCATAAAGTCCAAAAGAGTCTTTAGAGTCCACGCTGCCCATCTTTCGGAGCTGAGGAGAGTTCATGTTACTGGGTGAATTCTGTAAATTACCCCCTTTCATGTCAGGTGATGGCATGGGTGGGGCCAGAGGGACACCATGGCCCTCACTAAGAGCCTGAAGTGCATTTAGAGAGCTGTTGGTAAAACTATGGCTATTTCCTGTGCTACTACAAACTGGAGAATGCAAACCTCCTGCAGGGGAAAACTGACTGGGTGCAACACGTGGGCTCCCTGCCACTCCAGGGCTCATACGATGCCTTGGTGAAAGCATAGAGCTAGGCTGACCCTGACCCATGCCAGGACTTCCCTGTGATGGGCTATTCATTTTGAGTGCATAGTTATTACCCTGAGGAGTGGCAGCTTGCATGCTGGAGACATGGTTCATTCCCCCAGAACCACCATATCTGCCTGCTGGCAAGCCCATTTGTTCCTTTGGGCCATTCATGGCATAATTCATATTGCTACTTATAGTCATATCCTGACCAGGGTTTCCGCTGCACATTGTCTGATGAGCCGGGCTGCTGGAGACTGGGTTCATTGGCTTTCCCATACTTTGTCCAGCCAAGTCTTGATTCATTCCACACAGATTCTGTTCTCTGGGGAAAGAAAACAAATGTTAAAATGCCATACTGCCACATGGTACCTTTAGTATAACCTACTGAAGTTATCTTAAATCACATGTAAAAACAAAGTCCAATAGTTTTTTGTAGGGAACACGGACCTGATTGCAAGCATTAAAAACTGGAAGCCATCAAAAGAAATCCTAAACATGTCCAAAGAGATACTAGCTGTCAGCATACAAGTAACAATGCTGATGGTAACACACCTCAACAGACCTGCAGTAAAGGACATTGTACCTTTGGACCAAGTCTGTCAGTGTTGACATCTACCTTTTCGTTTCTAGAAAATAGATCTGTCTTTTGTAAATACAACTAAAAGACATCGGGGGTATGTAAAGCTGGCCACAGATTATGCAATTTTCCTTCCTGCAACCATGGTTTGCAGGAAAGAAATGGCTTGATTCCTCCAACACAGTCAAAGGGGGAATCGTGTTGTCCCTACCGGGAGAACACAATGATTAGTGCCATCGGCTATAGCTGCTGGCAATGATAGCACGCTAGATCGAATCTCGTCTGGTCCCTGCTCAACCAGCCAAGATTCGAACCATCTATGGCTGGTTTAAAGCGGTTGTAAGCCCCATTCATGAAATTTGACCTTGGCACATATTTGTAGCGTTTACTTATCTCTCTCCAAAGCTCTAAGTGCTGTGTCTTTCTGCTGCTCTGTTCCTTTGTTATCAGCAGTCACTTTTGACAAGCTCTCCGACACACGAGATAAAAGCAGCTGAAAATTTGTGTCGGGGAGGGAGCTTAGAGGTAGATGAGCAGAGAGCTTGCCATTTCAGACTACAGCTTTGCATATTCCGTCGTTCTCACACAGTGTAAGCCCAGACACCCCTCCCACTGCTGGAAGAGGAAGAAAGATATCTAGCACGATCTGCACTTTCCAAAGGGTATAGAAAGGGAAAGACAGCAGATCTACAAGTAAAACTTATGTAGGGAGACTTGTTTAATCTCTGTATCATCTGAGGATATTCACTTCACTGGGTATAGGAGAGGGTTTACAACCACTTTAAGGGAACTACACCTTTTTTTTTTTTTCACTGGCTGTAATGTACATCATCCAAACACTGAGGAGGAGCCATTCTACATATCATATCATCTTATCTATACAGTGAGTGTTAAATCTTGACTCTCTAAGAGCTCTAAGCGCTGATGCTATCCAACCCTTCAAAGTGTGTTGGATAGTGTTTCCCTGCTTCGGTTCCTCCAGTCAGACCCCTAACTACAGTTTCCTATAGTGTTCTTGAGGTCAGAGGGAAGAACCGCAGAAGAAGACACACTATATGACAGACCCCGATAGCAGCAGCACCCAAAGCTCTTCAAGAGTGGAGATTACTATTACCCCCTGCCGGAACGTTAAAGCGGTATTAAACCACAAGCCAAAAAAATGCAATATATTACAGCTTACCAATCATTAGATGTGGTATCTGCATTAGTTTCCTTTTTTTGAACTTTCCCCCCCAGTTTTTACCTGGTGATCCTTCCAGTAACACACCTCCTGTAATGAAACACATCTCCTGTAATAAAACACCCCTATTCTGGATGAAGGCGCACAGGGGCACATTTAGGACAGCAGCATTGTCAGTCTGTGGAAGGGGATCATTAGATATACTAGCAGATTTAAATACACTAACAAACTAAAGCTGAACCCTAGCTCGCCCTTTATAAGCAGTAATAGTAAACAGTTTTGTTCCTTTTAGGATAAATGTTTTACATAAATAAAAGCTGATCATTGCAAGCACCCGTCGATGGTAAATGGTTTGGCTCATCCATTTAACTGCTATATCTGCAAGAGAGCTTTGTTTTGTTTAAAAACAGACTTACTGGCAAGATCCCAGATGAAAATAAAGGAACGAAATCCTAAAAAAGAAAACCAATGCAGTCGCCACTGCTAAGAATTGATAAGCTGCAATATAAGAAATGTACAGCGCCTGAAAAAATCCGGCCCCATTCACTCCAGTGGGAAAGCCGGCAGGCTTTCACACTGGAGCGGTGCGCTAGCAGGACGGTCAAAAAAGTCCTGCTAGCAGCATCTTTGGAGCGGTGAAGGAGCGGTGTATTCACCGCTCCTATACCGCTCCTACCCATTGAAATCAATGGGACACTGCTGGGGGGGTTTTAACCCTTTTTCGGCCGCTAGCGGGGGTTAAAACCGCACCGCTAGCGGCCGAATACCGCGGCTAAAACATGCCGCTCCTGCCCCAGTGTGAAAGGAGCCAAATAGAATTAGAAATGGAGAAAGTATATTCAGAGCTCTTCGGAGTATCTATGTGCTATACTTAGGCCTCATGTATACTGCTGCTAGTAAACGGACGTTTAGGAGCTGTTATCAGTACACAGGGTCGTTTACAGTAGTTTCTGGGCAGTTGAGTTTGCAGGCTTTTTTGGAACCCCAAAAAAATGTGTTCAGAAGCTGTGTTTAGAGGCCTTTAAAGCTGCTAAACGCAGTAACTCGCATTTAACTCGTGTTTACAGGCATTTTTCATTTTTGGCTATTTTGAAAAAAAAAAAAAAAAAATTAATTTCAAAAGCTTCTAGACGCAAACGTGGCTAAACTGACTTTTTTTTTTAGACGCCAGTTTCTAGCTGTCAAGTTAAATCATTCAGGAGAGGTTGAACAACGTCCCGTGTACATGAAGCTTATACTCTGTTGGAGTTATTTTCTGTTTAATAACTTCTGGCCTCTAAACAAAAGCATTGCTTCATTATGCAAATACTCAAACAGTGCCAATATAGGAGAATTATGCTTGTTTACCTTCAAAAGAAGACAATTACAAAATGTGCATACAAACCAAACGATCCCTTTCATTTATGAAAGAAATGTCTGTAAGGTGAACACAAACCACCCTCAACTGGTCACAGAGTATCAAGTGAACCTTCTTCAGGGGGTTCACAGAGGCAGGCTCGGTGGCTGAAAAAAAGGGAATGGCAGATGCCTGCTCTTTGTCAGGTTGTTGAAATTTTTTTTAAATGGGTGACACGCTCACTACAAAAGGAGTGCAGTAGCTTGCTTTGCCCTTTAATGCTTAACATTTTTGTACTCACACAAATCATTTTCTTGAACTCCATTGAGGCATACATCAGTTTTTAAACTGTGGGTTATACTGCCGCCTAATAGAGAATTGGCTACGGACAAAGAAAAACGGTAGGCCAGCCCAGGACGGCTGCCCCTTGTAGGCCAGCCCAGGACGGCTCCCCCTTGTAGGCCAGCCCAGGACGGCTGCCCCTTGTAGGCCAGCCCAGGACGGCTGCCCCTTGTAGGCCAGCCCAGGACGGCTGCCCCTTGTAGGCCAGCCCAGGACGGCTGCCCCTTGTAGGCCAGCCCAGGACGGCTGCCCCTTGTAGGCCAGCCCAGGACGGCTGCCCCTTGTAGGCCAGCCCAGGACGGCTGCCCCTTGTAGGCCAGCCCAAGACGACTCCCCCTTGTAGGCCAGCCCAGGACGACTCCCCCTTGTAGGCCAGCCCAGGACGACACCCCCTTGTAGGCCAGCCCAGGACGACACCCCCTTGTAGGCCAGCCCAGGACGACACCCCCTTGTAGGCCAGCCCAGGACGACACCCCCTTGTAGGCCAGCCCAGGACGACACCCCCTTGTAGGCCAGCCCAGGACGACACCCCCTTGTAGGCCAGCCCAGGACGACACCCCCTTGTAGGCCAGCCCAGGACAACACCCCCTTGTAGGCCAGCCCAGGACAACACCCCCTTGTAGGCCAGCCCAGGACCACTCCCCCTTGTAGGCCAGCCCAGGACAACACCCCCTTGTAGGCCAGCCCAGGACAACTCCCCCCCCCCCCTTGTAGGCCAGCCCAGGACAACTGCCCCTTGTAGGCCAGCCCAGGACAACTCCCCCTTGTAGGCCAGCCCAGGACAACTCCCCCTTGTAGGCCAGCCCAGGACAACTCCCCCTTGTAGGCCAGCCCAGGACAACTCCCCCTTATAGGCCAGCCCAGGACAACTCCCCCTTGTAGGCCAGCCCAGGACAACTCCCCCTTGTAGGCCAGCCCAGGACAACTCCCCCTTGTAGGCCAGCCCAGGACGACACCCCCTTGTAGGCCAGCCCAGGACGACACCCCCTTGTAGGCCAGCCCAGGACGACACCCCCTTGTAGGCCAGCCCAGGACAACACCCCCTTGTAGGCCAGCCCAGGACGACACCCCCTTGTAGGCCAGCCCAGGACAACACCCCCTTGTAGGCCAGCCCAGGACAACACCCCCTTGTAGGCCAGCCCAGGACAACTCCCCCCCCCTTGTAGGCCAGCCCAGGACAACTGCCCCTTGTAGGCCAGCCCAGGACAACTCCCCCTTGTAGGCCAGCCCAGGACAACTCCCCCTTGTAGGCCAGCCCAGGACAACTCCCCCTTGTAGGCCAGCCCAGGACAACCCCCCCTTATAGGCCAGCCCAGGACAACTCCCCCTTGTAGGCCAGCCCAGGACAACTCCCCCTTGTAGGCCAGCCCAGGACAACTCCCCCTTGTAGGCCAGCCCAGGACAACTCTTTCCACTATCAAGAAGCCTCAGTTCTATAGCAAAGCAACACTGAGAAGGCATGATCATAAAACACAGAGAGATAACGCCTGTGGCCAAGAAAGGATTACATGAGGAGTACCAAAATCATATTTTCTCTCTTGTCCATTGAGGGACAGGGGACGTCTTTAACTTTCAGGTCATCCAGAAGGAATGCAACTGAGGAGTGGGTATCAAAGAAAATCACTAACAGGCCCAAGAAAAAAAAAAACACTGAAAATAAATAAACTTGACTTCCTGCATCTTAACCACTTCAGCCCCGGACCAATTGGCAGCCAAAGGACCAGGCCCCTTTTTGCGATTCGGCACTGCGTCGTTTTAACTGACAATTGCGCGGTCGTGCGACGTGGCTCCCAAACAAAATTGGCGTCCTTTTTTTCCCACAAATGGAGCTTTCTTTTGGTGGTATTTGATCGCCCCTGCGGTTTTTATTTTTTGCGCTATAAACAAAAATAGAGCGACAATTTTGAAAAAAAATGCAATATTTTTTACTTTTTGCTATAATAAATATCCCCAAAAAATATATAAAAAAACATTTTTTTTTCCTCAGTTTCGGCCGATACGTATTCTTCTACATATTTTTGGTAAAAAAAAAAAATCGCAATTAGCGATTATTGATTGGTTTGCGCAAAAGTTATAGCGTTTACAAAATAGGGGATAGTTTTATAGCATTTTTATTAATTTTTTTTTTTTTTTTTTACTAGTAATGGCGGCGATCAGCGATTTTTATTGTGACTGCGACATTATGGCGGACACATCGGACATTTTTGACACATTTTTGGGACATTTGTCATTTATATAGAAATCAGTGCTATTTAAATAGCAATGATTCCTATGTAAATGACAGTTGTAGTGAAGGGGTTAACCACTAGGGGGCGGGGAGGAGTCAGTGTGACGTGTTGTGTTCATTTTACTGTAGGGGGGCGTGACTGTACGTGTGACGTCATTGATCGGCGTTCCCGATGACAGGGAACCGCCGATCACTGACAGTCAGTGTAGGAAGCGCGGGGAGAGGTTTGTTTACACAAACCTCTCCCCGTTCTTCAGCTCCGTAACCCGATCGCGGGACACCAGCGGCGATCGGGACCGCTGGTCCCGCGGCCGGGGTCACGGAGCTCCCGACCGGGTCGCGAGCGCGCCGATAGCGGCGCGCGCGCGCGACCCACAGGCAGGCACATGCACGATCACGTACAGGTAAATGATTCTGCCTGCCCGTGCCATTTTGCCGACGTATATTGTCGTTAGGCGGTCGGGAAGCGGTTAAAGAACATTTTTTAAGCGGAACTTTACTTGCGCCCCCCACACTGCCACATTTGGCACTTTTGGGGTGGAGGAGGGGTGGGGTTACCTGATTTTGAGAGGTGTGCTGATAGGCGATAGTAAAAGTCAGCAGCTACAATATTTGTAGCTGCTAACTTAATTTTTTTGGGTGGAGCCTGGGAGCTCCTCTAAGGATCAGGCTGGCATCAAATGAGACGGAGGTGTCTACCTGGTAGCACAGATGAACAGACCATGTGGCAGCCTTGTATATTTGAGAAATGGTTACTTGTGGCTGAAATGTCCAAGAGGAACTTGTGTGCCTTCCTTTGCATAAACTGGAGCTTAAAAAGGAAAAGGAAGGACAATGTCCTCATTGAGCTGAAGCAAGAAACTAGAAGCAAAAATAAAGTCCTGGGTCCAAATCTCATATTTCCCCTATGCAAAACCAGGAAAGGTTCCTTGAAGGAGAAGGCCACCTGGTTAGATACTCACCTTACATAAGTGATGGTCACAAGAAAAAACAGCCTGTGTGTGAGTAAAAACAGGAATGTCTGTAATGGGTTCAAATGGCAGTTTGTAAAATGGAGAGAGATCCAGATCCAGATCCCATTGAGTCACATGGGAATAGACAAGGGAAGGACTACATAGAAAACCCGCTGTACAAAGGTCTTACAAAGAGTGAGAGGTTGATGTGTCTATAATCATGACCACGTGGCTGCAAGGCAACCTAGAGGCCCAAGGTAAGAGGCAAAGCTTAGGAGGGTAGTAGCAGGTGGGGGTTGAATGGGCAGAAGTGACCAAGATTTTATACATTTATTTTCACATAGGCTCTAGGCAAGTAGGAGCAGAAATTTCCTTGACTTTTAGGACTGGAAAAAGTGCGCAGTATGACCATGCGATACTTCAAGCAGATAACATCAACCAGTTCCACAGCATTAGCCTCTTCCATGGCAAAACCAGTGGAAACAGGGAATAAAAAGGTACCCAGTGACCTATGTAAATAAGTACTTGGCCTGGCCACTCAGTGAATCTTCAGAAAGAACGCTAAGTGCAATGCTAGAGGTTCTGCACCTGGAAAGCACTCTGCAGTGAACGGTTACCAAAACAGAGTGTGAAAAGCGTATGTGGAATCTGGTGCCTGAAGAACACTTGCAGGCTATCACTGCAATGTCTACTCCAGCGAGGTCTGGGCACAACTATGCCAGATAACTGCAAATCCAAGAAACAACATTCAAGCAGTGATGTTGAGCAAAAAATAGGTTGGCCTGAAAAAATCAGAACTGGGGGAAAAAAAATGCCAATCTTCCTAAGACACTAGCAAAAAAACAGACATGCTGGTAGAAGGCGTTATCCTGGGCTGGCCTACATGTTTATTCTTTTGTTTGGCGGTGGCCAACATGCCCAAAGCGGAGGGAAAAAACGAAGGTTAAAAAATGTGTGTCCCTCAATAAACAAGGAAAAGGTAAAAAAACACATTGTTTATGGCAATATGGCTCTTGTATATGAAAAGTTCTCCCAGTACTCATAGCTACTTATGCTTTTTTCATTTTTAAACTTGCACTGGAAAGAAATAAAAAAAACACAAGAGGAAGTGGCCTGAAGCCATTTCCTACACTTTAACAAAGCCGAAAAGTAACCAATCCAGTGTTTGTGTCATATAAGGTTTACTCTTTATTGCAGTAAGAATCTACAATGAGCTCATTTTGAGAACCCAAAGTCTCTCCTGATTTTGCAAGGTATGTTTGAGCATTCCGCTTTACATGATCAATAAAATATTTTGCAAACACAATAAAACTGTGAAAGCGGTGGTATATTCCCAATATACACTAAAGTGATCATCCAAAGGCTGAAATCTTGTGCTTGAGCCAGGCTAACTATAGATTACATGTGGGTATACGCAGCTACATTACAAACACCTGTTTTGCAAATATGGTAACTTTAGATCTCCACATTGTAAATGTCCACGGACGGCTGCTAACACTTTAGCAGCCAACAATTATAATACTTGCCTATAAAAACTCCTTCTTGCCAATGAGTATTTTTCTATTTCGGTTGAGGCCTAATCATTACATAAATCAGCTATCAGAGTAGACTGTTTGCATACTGGAATTTACTCCTAAAGTAGGAAGTTTGTGTACTCCACCCCAGCCAACAACACAGGCTTTATACGTTATAAAGAAAAAAATAAAATGCAATTTTCTGTTTGCAAGGGCTGTATATATATCATCATAGTAACATGCCGAGACAGGTCTGCTTGCTATGAGTGTTTTAGAATGACACTTGGTGGAATCTGTATCTTGGGAAAACAGCTGGTTTGCTAAGCAGATTGCAGAATTAATTTCGGCAAAACATGGCATCAATCTGAGACCCCGACACTGATCTGTAGAGGCAAGCTGCAAATAACTGCCAATTCACTCTGGTATGTAAACACTTCAGGGCTAATAAAACACTATTACATTACTCTAGACTTGGGCTATAAATGCATATTAGCAAGGGGGGCAAGCTGGACATCTGCCCAGTGCCCGAAGAGCTCTTAGTTCATTCTACCAGGCTGGGGGGACCCCTCCCTGCTGCTGTTCTCATTTTCAAACTATTTAAAGTAAACCAGTCACAAACTGGGCAATGAAAACCCTATATGTTGAAGGAAAAAGTAAAAGCAGAGAGCGGCTCTGTGCCTTGTGTAATTGCTGTGATGGCCTATCACAGTGATCCAAAATGTAAACACTCCCTGTGTTTACATTTGAGAGTCCCCACCCCCTTCCTCCCTCACACAATAGAGGAAGGAGAAAAAAGGGGGATTACAGCCTAATCCAGAACCTGATTGGACCAAGAGAGCACAGCGAAAAGTACTATTTAGCCAAGTGGGAGGGTATGTAAGTGACACTGACCCCCAATGATTGCAGGATTGTTTTGGATTGGTTTCAAAGCACCAGTGACCACTAATGGTGGGTGGTGGAGGGTGTTATAAAGTGCCGCTGACCTTCAATGATGGAGGGGTGGGAGTGGGCAGTTTTAAAGCACCACTGACCTTCAAATGATTGTGGGAGAGTTTTAGGTTTATTCACGACAAAACAACTATTGGACAAAATGCAAAGTTCAGTGCAAGGCAATTTTATCCTTCAGAGAAGCGATCTTCCACAAATAACGTAAAACTTGTACTTGACTTTAGTGGGTGACTTTTTAAGTCCAAGCACACCTTAATTCCAGCATGTAAATAACTTCCAACATGTCATAGCAAAAAATATCGCCCATGTGGTGTCCATTTTGCAAACAAATTATAATTTTGGTGGTATTTGTACTGTCCTTGCGATTTTATTTGATATGGTTAATTGAAGTGGCTAACATATGGCTCAAAATTGTTAAAGGAACCCCAACACTGTACCCCTTACCTTTGAAGCATATGTATGGATATCACAAGTTGAGGTTCATTCGTATTCTGGGAGCGGATGAGCTTGCTCTTTGTTTGGGCTGCAACAATCGTGCCGTCTGACAACGAAAACCGATATATTGGACTCAATGCGAGCCCTAGCCTGAGAACTAAAGGAACAAAGAAATACAAGGACTATTAGAACAGATACATTCACATACCTGGCCTTCACCTCAGTAATAAGTACAAATACCGTCAAATATTTAATAAGTATATTTTTTTAAACAGTGGTTTTGTGATTTTGTTGAGCAGGACTTGGAGCAGTCACTCGTTACTTATAACTGAAATAGTAAATTAATGGCACAAGGTAGATGATGCTTTTGAATAAATTTAACAAAACAATACTGACAGTATCCCAAAAGGGGCGTGTGGGTGATATGTGGGCTGCTATTGTAAACAGAGGAAGTGCCACTAAAACCTTGCAATGTGAAAATATTATTCAAATCTTCAGATTGAAGAACCACACCAAAGCACCAATCACAGAATTCCTTGTACCAATGCAATTCAATTCATGAAAGTTTTATCTACTTTGTTAGTCAAGCCCATCTTAAAACTACCCTCTCCAGAGGTTGACAATGCTGGCTGTGCAAGGGTGGCTCTTTTATACCTCCTATTGAGGGGAAACAAAAAAAAAAAAAAAAAAGCAGAAAAAAATGAATGCACCCACCACATTTAAGGACTAAACAGCCCACAGGGTAAACAGCAATATAGTTTCATAGTTAGTAAGGTTGAATAAAGACACCAGCCCATCCAGTTCAACCTGAGTGTCTACAATTGTCCCTATCCCTGTACATTGCACACTCACATCACATGTCCCTACCCTCAAGGAGCCCACAATCCAAGGTCCCCAGTCATATACTAGGGCCAATTTTGGACAGAAGCCAATTAACCTACCAGCATGTCTTTGGATTGTGGGAGGAACCCGGAGTACCCGGAGGAAACCCACGCAGGCACAGGGAGAACATGCAAACTCCAGGCAGGTAGTGTCGTGGTTGGCAATATATAATGTTTGTTTTTGGGTTTAGTACTTCTTTAAACCACTATTCTTCCAACAATGGTCTGCTAGGTACCCCAATTGCCTGGAAAGGTACCAGTGTCTTCAATCCACTGCACAGATGCTGGGGCCATATCAGACTACATTTTGCTTCCTAGTCACAAGGTCCTTCAGGCCCTGTCCCCCTTGCTGCCATGGTTAGTCAATATGGGGCAGCACTGTGGCTAAGTGGTTGCATTCTCGTCTGGCAGCACTAGAGGCATTGGTTTGAATCCCAACCATGGCACTTTTCACATAAAGCTTCTAGGTTTTTGAACTAAAACATGCGTTTTAGATTATATACGGTTACAGGATAAAGACAATGTTTGATTTGAGACACATCAGGTGAAAGCCTTGTAGAAAGAATGGATACCTTCTTGATGATGCCTTTTGCTGAGAGAAAGCTCGCCATCAGGTTGAGCATGGAACCTCTGAATACACCGCCTCACCAAATCCTCCCAACCGGGTCTCATTAGTGCCCTCATAGTGCTAGTGTCCAGAGAGGTTATTTTACCTGGAACAACAATTATATTATATTATATAAAGCCAATTCAAGGAGAAAAAAAAAAAAAAAAAAAAGTTGTGAATAAATATTAGCAGGTAATGGTGATGTAGCTATACCTTGCAAGTCCTGACGTGTTGAGAATGTTTCTGATGAGGGGACCGGAGGCCTCTCTTTCATAGGTACTCTTCTCGCCACACAAATCAAGCAGGACTGAAAATCTTCAAGAGAAAAAAATAATGCCTCAAAAACACTGACAATCTACACAAAAGCTACAAAGATAAATATTCTTTTAGGTCAAAGGCAAGCTAGAAAGGTGGGAAGCAATTATAGTGCAATAAAGAAAATGTTTATATGGCTGAACAAAAAACAAACAGTGATTATAAAACACTTTTCTACACATTAGTGTCCATAATCTGAGATGTGAGATGTTACAATTTTTTTTACAAGAAAATAAAGTTTGAGGTGCTTTAGCCTGGGTTCACACATATGCGAATACAGACATCACATGTGATTCACATGCGATGTATGTGCAATGTGAAGTCAGCCATACGGATGTATGGTTCAACTTGCCTTGGATTTGCAGGAACCTTTTTTCCCCCCGTACTGCAATAGGATTGCATGGGTGTGATCCGACTCCTGTCCGAATTTACAGTTCGCACAGCGATCTGCAAACTGATCTGGGGGGTCATTAACTTTGTATTTAGACCCACAGCGGTTCGCAGAGGGCAGTGTGAACAGCCTGCGAGGGAGATACGATGTGGGAACCGACACTGGAATCGCGCTGGTTCCTGCATCGCAATAGTGTGAACCGAGGCCTAATGTTCATGTTGTTGCCTATGGAGAGGGAAAGGAGCCGTAAAGCCACATAAACAGCACTGGCCTCATTTCAGCATAAAACTAAATGTCAAATGCTCGGATTGCATCTTCCCTCCCAGATAAAAGATTACCGTGAAGGTGTCTTCCAATACCCACCGACATGAAAATAAATAAAATCAGCTAGATCACACAGATCATCCTGTGACTACAGGTACTTTATAAGAAAATGTGGCGAAACAAAGGATCAGCTAGGAGAAATCCTCAACTGTTCTCATCAGTGCCAGATGAGAATAAATACTATGAGCCAGAGGCAACACATACTTGGGACGGAAAAGTACATGTGATCACTTCTTAGCATTCAATAACTTTCAACCGCATATGATCAGCTTTAAGTTAGTATGGAATCTACTGTTCATCTAGTTCGCTTTTTTCTTCAAATTTAAAAGGTACCCACAATGACAACAATTTGGTTATTTGAGAAACAATCTGATCTCTGAACAATGTACTGAACATTAGACACACACAAAATGCTTGCCATATGTCACTCCACAGGAATGTAAGCTGCGAGTGCACAGGGTTTGCTTCTGCAGAGTCAACCAAACACGTTGACAACAAACCATAGAATGTAAAGTGTTATTCAAATTTTACCTACCTTTGGTTCACCTGAAAGAACCACGTTATTTGTCCTATAAAACAGCTATGGTTCACACCTATGCAGTTTGATTTTAAACCATTTCTGCAGAGCTTTCTGCGTTTAAAGAAAAGCCCCTAACCCTTTCCAAAAATGCAGCAGCTGGAAAAAAAAGCATAGATGTGAACGTGTCCCATAGGAAACCATGTTTAATGGACCGTAGTGAACTTCTGCAAAAATCACCAAAAAAAATGCATAGTAGTGAACCAGGCCTAAGTGAATATGTTTAAATCATTAGTTTTGGACAGGAAGCACACTTTGGGCAGCCATTGACGTGCCGATCTTTCACAGGGTTAATATATCAATTTCATGCAAATCTGGAGCCTGACACCCTTTTCTGATTTGAAGGATGTATGGGAGATGTATGGGAGAGAGCTTTTTAATAATCCTGTCTGTCACTCAAAAGTACTCGTTATCCAGAGTTTAACCCTTCAGAACTAATATCACAAGTCCTAGGAGAATTATTACTTGCACACACGGCATGAATAAACATAAGCAGCTACACACTGCAGAAAGTCTTCATATAATTATTACACGATCCATTCTATATTTTGTGTACAGTATTACCAATTCCTGCTTTTGTTGTATGTCACACATGGTTCACAAGTTATAGTTAGAAGTTATTTCAGGAAAACAAAACATGTAGAGTGCGTAAAACAAAACGGCTGTTAATTGCTTATCTCATAAGAGTGAGATAATGTCTGTACCTTCTCCTTCCTCTTTAATGGACTTTGGTTGGGATACAGCAAAGCACTGCATAGTTTCATATTTCTGGTGCGTTTCCTGTCCATCGTGGTTCTCCTCTTCACACTCCGTCATTGGCTTCACCAGCATACGGCAATTAAAAGTATGGCTATTACGTCTAGGTCCCCCATTCACTGTAGAGAAGAGCAAGTTATTGCAATTATTTTAAACATAAGAAAAGAAATGGGCTATATATAAAATACAGGCTTTATATAGTATATTAGGAGTGGGTAACATGGCACTACAACAGCATCAACACACCCTTCCCTGGCACTTTTCAGATCCTTGTCCTAGATAAGTTAGGACCCATACTAAAAGATGCACTTGTAGTAGTATGTAGTAGTAGGTGCAAGTTCATCTTTTCAGAAAAAATTAAAAGAACAACACTGAAAATCCTCCCCACCCCTATTGTACTTACCTCCATGAGTGATTAGCTGTCGGTGCCCACACAGTCAGTGTAGCAGTCCAGGAAATAGACCAAAGGCTTGTTCATATTTCTCATGTGGGTCAGAGGAGTGTACTTACTTTTGCACTCCTGTGACCCAGAATCAGCCACTATCGGTCAATGTCTCAAAGCTGCTCCAGTCACTGTATATGTCAGAATCAGCCTAGATGCCTGATCGGCAGCTGACTAGGCTTCTCAGTGTGCTGCTGAGAGCCTGAGCCAGCCAGACACCGCCTCCATACCCCAGTGCTCCAATGAGTGCTGAAGGGGCGGGGCACAGAGCGGTGACCGACAGTCACTGCTCTCCTCTCAGAGCAGACTGAGAACTGTGCGATCAGTGGTCATGTAACTACTCAGTTCTTGGGCTTAGAGCCAGCTGCATCATCCTACCAATGCTGCCGCTATATATATTATATATATATATATATATATATATATATATATATATATATATATATTTTGTGAATCGAAAATTGCGCTATCCCTAAAAAACAAAGCTGCTGCTCAAAATGTTATACTACATAAAATACAGTGGAAAAAAGGGAGCTGCGCTAACAAATGTGAATGTATAATTATTGTACATATAACATGTATCAAATGACAAAAATATACAATTTCTATTTGTAACACCAGTGAAGTGACAAATTAAGATGATTAGAATTATAAAGTAATTGAGTGGTATCAAACAGTGAATGACACGTAAAGTATATAATGGTAAACACCTGACAGAGTCAGTGTATCTACCTTAATGGCGTGTGAACACAAAGAAAACAGCAAGTGGTCACATATATACATAAAACCACATCAGATGTCTGAAAGTGAAAACAACACCGTGAATGGGTGAAAAAATAATAATTTTAAAACTATTAAACAACAGGCCGAGCCTGTAACACCAAAAATAATATTGGATGCTGAGCTCAGGGCTGAACATATGTAATCCACATAGAGCTGAAATGTCTCAATGTATTGTTGTAGCCGAAACAGGGAAACAAAGTCCTAATGCAATGTTCAGAGAAGATGTCTCATATGGTGAGCACCAATACAAATTGTTGAAAATGAAACAAAACAAAAAGCAGGCTTCCAGAAGAAATTCACAGTGAACTCAAACACAGCAGGCTGCAGAGTGAATGGAACCACCACCATAGGACACACTTGTCTGCTTACCAGAGGTACGTGGTCCCTTGTTACAGGGGACCCGTATGGGCAGGTGGCTCTTAACCCCAGCCAGGGATACAACGGACTCTCAAACTTTAGCGGGTACTGATCATCGGAGTTCTCAATAGTGAAGTCTTCAGTGGGGATCAGCTCAAGCCAAACAGTGTGCAGCAAACAGGTACCGATAAAGGACAAAAATGCTCACATGGTGTAAAACCTTCTTACGATTTATTAAATAAAACAGCGAAATGTACACTTACATAGCGCATAATTCAGTCAGGACAAAAGGCGAGCCGGCCGGTCTCGCTATACAGCCCGTGAATCCGGGACTACGAAAAGTTGCGGTAGGAGGGAGGAGGAGCTACGTCCTGACGCTACCGCAACTTTTCGTAGTCCCGGATTCACGGGCTGTATAGCGAGACCGGCCGACTCGCCTTTTGTCCTGACTGAATTATGCGCTATGTAAGTGTACATTTCGCTGTTTTATTTAATAAATCGTAAGAAGGTTTTACACCATGTGAGCATTTTTGTCCTTTATCGGTACCTGTTTGCTGCACACTGTTTGGCTTGAGCTGATCCCCACTGAAGACTTCACTATTGAGAACTCCGATGATCAGTACCCGCTAAAGTTTGAGAGTCCGTTGTATCCCTGGCTGGGGTTAAGAGCCACCTGCCCATACGGGTCCCCTGTAACAAGGGACCACGTACCTCTGGTAAGCAGACAAGTGTGTCCTATGGTGGTGGTTCCATTCACTCTGCAGCCTGCTGTGTTTGAGTTCACTGTGAATTTCTTCTGGAAGCCTGCTTTTTGTTTTGTTTCATTTTCAACAATTTGTATTGGTGCTCACCATATGAGACATCTTCTCTGAACATTGCATTAGGACTTTGTTTCCCTGTTTCGGCTACAACAATACATTGAGACATTTCAGCTCTATGTGGATTACATATGTTCAGCCCTGAGCTCAGCATCCAATATTATTTTTGGTGTTACAGGCTCGGCCTGTTGTTTAATAGTTTTAAAATTATTATTTTTTCACCCATTCACGGTGTTGTTTTCACTTTCAGACATCTGATGTGGTTTTATGTATATATGTGACCACTTGCTGTTTTCTTTGTGTTCACACGCCATTAAGGTATATATATATATATATATATATATATATATATATATATATATATATATATATATATATATATATATATATATATACATATACATATACATACATACACATACATACATACATACATATACACACACACATACATATACACACACATACACACATTTTGGATTTATTTTTACTTCCTGCACTTCTCCTTTCAGGTAGACCTATATTTAAATGTTAATAAGATGCTATAAAGGAGATACAGGGGATGCATAAAAGTATGGGCTGAAGTAGTTGCCTTAAATGCCGCTCCAAGCTTTCTCCAATTCAGCTTATACAACAAGAAGCTTAGGTGTCCATCATGTGATTTTTCTTGAAGGGCAGGAACATGGCCAGCACTGGAGGGAGCCTGGAGAAGCGTTTTCTCCATTAAAGCTAAATATTTCAGTCCTTTTAATCACTACTAATTTATATAAGCATAGAATAGAATAGTTTTAAATTATCTGAGTAAAGGTCCACTTTAAAGACTGATCAACATTCCAATAACTGCTAGTACTGCAATATAAGGGTTCTGCAGATATCAATGTAAACATGACCAGATCCAAGTCACACATGCAAGATGAATACAAGGAAGCACACAGTACATATAGTCATTGATACCTGGTTCACACAGGGGCGACTTGTCAGGTGACTTAGCCGCCTGACAAGTCGCATTCCGTTCTGTACTATGGAACCGTTCTAATAGGTACGACTCAAGTCGCTCCGACTTAGAAAAAGGTTCCTGTACTACTTTTGGGGCGATTTCAGGCAGCTTGCATTGACTTCTATACAGAAGTCATTTTGCAAGCCGCCGCTGAAGTCGTGTGCAGGTTCCCTTTGTGAGTCGCGCTGCAAGTCGTGCTGCCCCTGTGTGAACCGGCTCTCAGTCGAAGAACAAAAACTCCAAAGTGCAATCAACACATTTAAAACAGGAGAAAGATACAGAGTTACAAGTTCATTTTCCCAAGGTGACCACCTGATGCCTCCTACTTATCACGCATTGTGCGATTTCCCTCAGCTTGTTCTAGAGGGAGGCCAGGAGATTGTGGCGAATGAAAGTGGCGGGAGGTAAGGAAAGAGAAGAACAAGAACTGAAAAAACATTTTGATGTTTGATGTTTATATCTGGGGGAATTTCATCTAATTATTGAGAAACCCAAACAATTCCATGCATAACTTGTTAAACACAGAAAAATATCACAAGCAAAAGAGCAGAACACAAAGACAACATGCATGCTACATTTATTCTTGCGGATAGATCCATGGTGAAATCATCAGTCAACATGACTAAAAGCATCAAAAGACTACAGATTTTACATGATCTCTCATCAAGAGACAACTCTTCTGATTTTCAAATAAAGCAGATTTATTTTTAAAGAAGAATTTTAGTCTAAACATTCTTTTTTATAGTTATAAATTGCACAGCTGTTGACATCTCTAATTATAACCCATTATTTTTTGTCTCACTATTTGAAGTTGGGAGGGCCACCAACCAATGATCCGATTTCCTAAACTACACACCCAGAGTCATTTATTGTCTGCTCCCAACCTGCTATTAAAAACAGTGGAGTGTAAAGATGGCCATACATTATACAATTTTCTTATTCAATTTCCTTTAGCTTTACCTTCAATTATGTAGTACAAGGGACTGTATGATTACATGCAAATTGAAAGGGTTTAGGTTTGACCTGATATTATATGGTTTTGGAAAACTGCACAAGAAAATATGTATGGCCAGCCTTAGAAAAGAGACGTAGACATAGTAGGGCCTCCAGCACTGGCAGCTGTGACGTAACAACGCATAGTGAGATTTCTCCACACGCTTTATTTAGGAAACGGTTGTCAGAAACAGGACGTAAGGAGAAATCACCCCACAATTCCAAATATAATACTTATCAACCCCCTGCACAAAAGTTTTAGCTGGAATTGTACTTTTATATACAAAAAATACTCTGGGCCAATTCACACCATGTGAGGCAGGACTGCATTGGGCAGCTATTCTAGTGCAGTCCCACCGCAAGACAATGCAAAATGCCTCATCTGGCTGATAGTGTGCTCTGAAAAAAAAAAAAAAAAAAAAAAAGTACCGCATGCACTACTTTTTCTTCAGTGCAATGCAATCCACTGCCTCAAATTGCGCTGCTGCTTACAAAACTTAATGAAATGTCACTGTATGACATTTCAATAAAGTTAGTTTTTTAAGAAAAAAAAAATGTAACAGCATGATGTGCTGTGATCAGTGCATTGTCTTCCTCCTGTGGCTGTGTTCCAACGCAGCCGCTGGTGTGACCCAGACCACAGGGATAAAACTGTAGCCCATCCAGCCAGTCCAGGTCAGGTCATAACATTTACCTACTCCTCCCCTCTCAAACTACCTCAAGCTATAATTTAAAATAAAGTATTCTACAGGTAAGGGATGGAAATTTGAGGTTTGAAACTTTACATTCAGAGATCATAGCTAGACTGGACAGACGTTTAAATATTTTTCACAGCTAAAGATCAAAAAATCAAAGCAGAGAAGAAGAAGGCGCTTCTAAGTGCAGCAATAAAACACTTTAATGACAAGGAAGGGTTAAAAACACTTACAAGATGGAAGTGGAAAACAGGCATATCAATAAATCCATAACATACAGCGGGATGCCTCCTGGGAGTAAGGACAGCTGCAGGTAGAAGTTCCAGCCGACCAGCGGTGGGAAACACTGTCTGTCCGATCCAAGATGGAGAGCCGTGCTGTCAGGAGGACCAGCATGGAATCCATGCAACCCAGAAATGACTTCAGAGTGGGCGGTACATGTTTCGGGGCATGCCCAGTCGCTCCTTCATACCAATGGAGTAATGCAAGGGGAAGGGGTTTATATAAGAGTCAGGGGTGGACGGAACTGATAATGACTGCCATATTCTCATTAGAAGGCAGTAATGGAATAAAATGTAGTGTTTTTTTTACTGCATTTTATTCCATTGCACACTGCCATCCAATGATATGGCAGTCATCATCAGTCCTGCCCGCCCCACTTAAGGAGGCATCCCGCTGCATGTTATGGATTCATTGATATGCCTGTTTTTCACTTCCATCTTGTAAGTGTTTTTAACCCTACCTTGTCATTAAAGTGTTTTATTACTGCACTTAGAAGTGCCTTCTTCTCTACTTTGTTTTTCCTATAGAGTGTGCTTCCCTCTTCTGAAATGCTGCTGTGGTGCATTAATCACATCTCATGAGCCAGTCGTGTACTGTTTGTTAAATTCTCCATGTTATCCAGGGCACCCTATTCGCCACACTCCTTGGGCCCATCTAGCCAGAGAGCCCCTCTCTTGGGCACTCTGCTGACCCTAGAAACCCCAACAGATATTAGGAGTGTTCCCTGATCTGGCTGACTATCTAATGACAGCGGAATCCCCAGACAGCTAGTACTTTCTGGGGAAATTAAAGGCTAACTTCAACTTGATAGAAGTCACAAGACTAACTGCTGATGAGAAAAGGTATTGAGCAGTGTGTATTTACTAAAATAATTGCATTTCCATGTTCTGTGTACTGTGGGAGACCAGATATAGTGAATGCAGGGTCCTGGGTTTAGAAACACTTTAAGGATGGCCATACAAGGCCTAATAAAGGCAAGCTATGTGACCAATTTGAACATGGTGTGTGATAATCTGGCTGTGTAGCAGTTAACTACAGAGAGATAATAAGCACTTCAGAGTGTCAGAAGTGTTCCTTATAGAACAGAACATGGAAAAAGACTAGAAAACAAAAGTCTCTCTTTTCTCCAAATTTAAGGGAATGAGCCTTCAACCCATAGATGTACCCCACTGATAAAATAAAATATGGTAGAAAGAACACTGTGCATCCCAAGTCTTTGTAATAATAAAGAGTAACCGGCCTATAGCAACAGATGGTCTCCGCATGGCCCACTGCTATTTGAAGCAAGGACTGTAACTACAAGAGCTGCAAGCCATGTTCATCACCACTGACACAGCAGCAGCTTTTCAATGAAAACTAAAAAAAAAAAAAAAAAAAACTCTGTTACCTAAAGACTTTGGCAGCAGGTTTTTGATTAACTCGTTGTGATCTCCAACATGAAGAATGTTATATACACTGGTATTCATTAGCTCTTCTTGGTTGTACCGGAGATACTGAGTCACATTCTCTGAGACAAATACCACGTTCCCGTCACGGTTCACCACAAAGAAGAACCCATCCAGGGCCTGGAGAAAGAGAAAATGTACAATACATTACAGAATGCCCGCCATTTAACCCCACGCAAAACAAGATTGTATCACCAGCACAGCAACAAATATGTAAGCTATGTAGACTGTTCAGTTTTAAGTCTCACTTTGTATTCTCTTTGCAATAATAATAATAAAAAAAAAAATTATTTGTATTTTATTTGTCAGCGAGTACAACATACGTTACAGGGAGGAGGGATCTTACTGATATTACATGATCAACACACCAGGAAGTCTGTCACAATTGGGCTGTACTATAAGACCCCTTTCACACCGGAAGCGTTTTTCAGGCGCTTTAGCGCTAAAAATGGCGCCTGTAAAATGCCTCATCTGCAATCCCAGTGTGAAAGCCAGAGTGCTTTCACACTGGGGCGCTGCGCTGGCAAAACGTCAAAAAAAAGTCCTACAAGCAGAATGTTTGAGCGCCCCTGCCCATTGAAGTCAATGGCGCAGTGCCACTGAAGCGCCTTGGCAGATACGCTTTGCGGGCGCTTTTAACCCTTTATTCAGCTGCTAGCGGGGGTTAAATGTGCCCCGCTAGCGGCCGAATAGCGCCTCTAATGCTACGGTAAAGGGCCGCTAAAACTAGCAGCGCTTTACCGCCGACGCCCCCACGCTGTCAGTGTGAAAGGGCTCTTAGTTCAGCATTGACAATACCAAGCTGTAGGTGAACAGGCCATTTCTCTCAAAATACAGTAGGCAATGATCTGTGTGAAGTAGATTATACTGTTTCAATAATATTGTGTCACTTACTGACTGCATTAAAAATGTACCTGAAATCAGAGGTGTCTTAGGTGTTCAATTGTATAAGATTTTACACACAGCATTCCAGGGCCACTGAAGCCTGTGGGGGTCAGGAATGGAGTTTTCAAAATATTTCCTGGTTGACAGCCTAGACTCAACCAGCCCTAGCCTAAGCTACTGGAGCAACCAAGGCACTGGGTTGCCTCACTGATCATTAGGAAGCCCAGGCCCCTGACTAGATAACAAGGTAGAAAATTGCATACTAAAGCTGTGTAAACACTGTTAGGTTTTTTTTGTTCAGCTGGTGGGCTGATCGAAGAAGAAAAAAAAAAAAAAAAGACAGATTCCCCCATCCACACAAGTGAGATGGATTGAGGAATCCTCACCACTGCAACATTGTATACCGACAGCAGGACTCTCCGTTGTCAGAATACACTGATCACTGGCTGCAGCTGCTTCTCAGAGTGCCCCCATGGCAAGCTGCTTGCCATGGGGGCACTCATGCATGCCTGCTCTGTGTCCATAAGACTCCTTCCTCACTGCCTGTAACTGAAAGCAGCAGGAGCCCATGGCTCAGAATGCATTAAGGTAAAAAACATTAAGCACCATGTTAACACGTATGGTCTTGAGGGTTGCTATAAGGTAAATTACTAAACAAATGTAAGCCAAGTTTCCAATGTAAATGGAGCAGGCATATTTGCTTACCAAATACACATATTGTATTTTGCTTAGTAGTGCAGCAATGATTGTGCTTTGATACTGTTCTTGTCCCAAGTGCGTTTAAGGTCCGACTAAATATAAATTATACACTGCTTATATGCCTTTTACCATAATTTGATCCCTGCAGTTGTACAGCTACCATGCAGATTACACAATCATTTAGATTGTTGGAAAAGGAAAAAGACAGCTACTCGTAAAAATCTAAAACAAGGCATGTAAAAAATTTGGACAAACTGTGCACTCAATGAAAATTACAGAATCGTTTTCCTTTCTAATCTCCATGCAAAACATCACATCAAAGAATCAATATGAATCTAGCAATTCACCTTTGCCCATTTAGAGTGACACAAAGTTCTAGGCTTCCATCATTAAATGTAATCAGACTGCAGTACAACACGGTTTATGTATTGTGTGTAAACAGGCTAGCCATTCCTTACAATGCAATGCCATCCCCAAACAGAACCTCATGTGAACTGATGAGTAACATTCAGAACGGCCATTTCTGCATAAATGACAACAAAAATCTAGGTGTAAATCCCCGGATATACATTTGTATTCTCACAGAGGTTTTCCTTTACTATGAAGATCTGCTATCCATCACCTCTATTTGTACTTTATCCATTGCTTAAAGGAATATCAATCAAGCATTATGTGAGATGAGTCTAGAAAATAAAAATTGGTTTCCAGACCAAACTTAATGCATGAATTATGTGCTGGGATGCACAAGTGGGTTTAATTTCATGATTCATCTGTTTATCTATCTACACTTGCTTCAAAACACATGGACTGAATACATTATACTCAGAACTTTACTTTGAGCCCACACAGAGAAAGCAGATGATAAAGAACTCCTGCTGGGACTGACGAGGAACCCAGGAAGAGATCATATTAGTTATTGCTCCAGAGTAGGAACCTCCAAGCTGCCAATATTTAGAGATCTATCAGCTGTGAGAGAAGCCAAGCTGGGCGTGGGGATTTTCCAATATTCTTTTATATAAAATTGAACAAAAACAACTGGTCAGAGTGACAGACTTGAGTGTTGTGAAAGTGGTCCTAGATTGTTTAGTATACTCAACTATTTGATCTTCTACTGTAAATAGGAACATTCAACCAAAAACATTTTCCTGTAAACAACTTTCAATCAGAATTCCAGCTGTAAATTTGGGTGGGAAAAAAAAACATTAGAATTCAACTCTTAAAGTGTATAACATTAGAATTCCTGGTTGCTTTTGCTGTGCCTAGCTGAATGCTTACTATGACCTCCAAAAGCGATTGAAAATTCCAATGGAACCTGAGAAAACTGATGTATGTACAGGTGTGGGGCTAGATTTAGGGCCGGTTTAAACTACTGTGGCACCAAAAAAATTCACCAGAAAGAGGTAAATGTAGATTTTCTTTCAGTGCGTTGCACAGAAAAACATGTCCACCAATTAGGCGTGTTGGGGAGCCATTCAAACACTGGTGTACTACGCCATTCAGTTCAATATTTAGTAGATAAGTGGTTAGCACTTCCGCATGGCAGCACTTGGGTCACCGGTTCGAATCCCAACCATGACACTATCTGCATGTTCTCCCTGTGTGGGTTTCCCCAGGGTACACAGGTTTCTTCCCACACTCCAAAGACATGCTGCTAGGTTAATCGGATCCCCTCTAAAATTGGCCCTAGTATGTGTATGTATGAATGTGAGTTAGGGTCCTTAGATTGTAAGCTCCTTGAGGGCCGGGGCTGATGTAAATGTACAATGTATATGTAAACGCTGCGTAAATTGATGGCGCTATACAAGTACCTGTAATAATAATAATAATAATAATAAATACTCCTCCTCTTGACCCTGTATACACACACACACACACACACACACACACACACACACACAATTAGGCTTAATTACACAAGAGAACATTGAGAATTTCCTTTAATCGCATGTATGTGAGGTTGTATATGCATTATTATAAATTTTTGACTATTTTGGAAGGTAAAAAAATTTGCAAAAATTATGACCTGGACCCTTGTGAAAAGGTGGAATTAATATTTTATTCACATTCTGTGTATATTCAAAACATGGGACACGTGAGCAAGTTTAGGGCTGGTTCACGACACATGTAGTGCATTGCATTTTTATTCTGCATCAACAAGCATGTTTATGGATTCCAGTGGCAAAGCTCACACCATTGCAGTGCATTCCAGTACTGTTAACAAAAGCAGAACATGCTGCATTTTTTCTGCCAACTGTACTGGATCTTGGCATAAAAAAAAAACGCAGCAGAACGCATTGCACAAGAAAAGGGGGGGAAAAAAAAAAAAAAAGATGAAGAAAAATGCATTAAAAAAAAAAAAGATAAAAAAAGCATGATGCACCTGGAACGTGTCAAAACACACCGGAATGCATCAAAAACGTGCATGCAGAAACGCATCTGGACTGCATTTCTGTGCTGTGAACCAGTCCTTAGGCCTACTTGATTATAAATATCTGAGGAAGAGGAGGCACCACAGAGCACCCAAAGTGAAGGTACATAATGTGGTTAGTTTGTACAACTGGAAACTAAAGGGAAATGTGCCAGTAGTGACCTTATTCTGTGGGAAAGTAAAAAAAAAAAGCAATATTAATTGACTGGTTCCTTTGGAAAACCACTGCACTTTAGTGTAGATAAAGCTTTTGCAAACTTTGATAAATAGGTTTTGTAGCAACCAATCAAAAATATTCTTTTTAAAAGTCACCATGTCACTGCACTATGCACTACACCAAAAAGTAACCATGTTTTTATTTCCCCACAGAAATTCATTTACACCAGCCTTCTCGCTAGGAGACACACCCACGGGTGTGTAGGGAAGGAAAGATTTTACGCAGTGCACTACAATGAACCTAAATGGCATGAACAGGGCACATAGAAAACAATTGTTTTATACGTGCCCTTGCTTTGAACCTGTCAAGTTAATGCAACTCAAAGTGACATGGTGTGAACGTGCCTTATGAGAAAGGTTATCCAGCCAGATTAGATGATGCTTAATAAATTTAGTTAAAGCTGACCTCCAGGTAGACATAAATAATAAAAAAAACATGGTTATTCCTTCATTTAAGAAACAAATTTTTTTTTTCTTACATAGAACTAGCACAAGTATCAAAAATCTCACATGGAAACCAAGTCCTCTGAGCCAATCAAGGTTCTACTGCTTTCAGAAGGCTTAAGCCTCGTGCACACGATCAGATTGTTTGGCCAACAAAACCGAAGACTTTTGTCTGAAGAGCGTTGGCCCAAACTTGCCTTGCATACAAACGGCAAAGAATTGTTGGCCAACAAATACGAACGTAGTGACGTACTACGTGGTTTTTCAGCTCTTTAGCGCCACCGTTTGGGCTCCTTCTGCTCATTTTGTGTAAGTAGAAAAGTTTGGTGAGTGTTGGATTCATGCTTTTCATTTCACGATTTTCAGTTAGTTTCTGAATGGCTGTTCATCAACCAACTACGTTGCAGAATTGGAGGAGATAACGTGTTATTGATTATTGGCCTTGGAGTCATTGCTTTGACATTTTTTTGGGTTCAATAATGATTTGATTTGGTATATTTTTGGATGCATAGAATGCACTGTTTGGTTAAGTTCTATTCGCAGATAGCATGTCTGATTGTATTTGGTTTTCTTTTTTTAATGCACAATAAAAAAAGAAAGTGCAGAATAATACTTGACTATGCGTTTTACTTCAAATGACAGTTTGGGAGTAGGCAGTTACATTTTAAAAAAAATACAATGTAAAATTTACAAGGGACACCAACATAGTTATATCTTTGATCTTAAAAACTACGAGATAATGGTGTTGTGGTAAAAAAAAAAAAAAAAAAAAAAAAAAAAAAAAAAAGCATAATATTATTCTTGATATCACTAGAAAAAAAAAAAAAAAAGCCTTTGAAAATTTGTTTGCAATAACTCCATCAGTATCACCAGCAAAGCAGCTTCATTATTATCCCATTAAAGAAGAGAATTTTGCGCTGCATTTCTAGATTTCATAATTTGCCACGTCACGAATGTTAATTCTCCATTACGAACGCTAGTTTACAAGACCGACCGCTTCTGGCTCATCCTTGCTTCCAAGCATGCGTGTTTGTACTTTGGACTTTTGTCCGACGGACTTGTGTACACACGCTCGGAAAATCCGACAACAGACATTTGTCCACAAATTTTTTATTTAAAACCTGCGATCCAACATCTGTCCACGGAAAATCAGACAACAATTGTCCAATGGAGCGTACACCCGGTCGCTTTTTCCGCCAACAGCCTGTAATCACACAATTTCCATCGGAAAATCCGATTGTGTGTACGAGGCTTAACAGTCCAACACAGAAAAAATGCTCACAGAAGGGGAGAGCAAAGGGGTGGCCGCTACTTGTCCATCTACAGACTGTAATGGGAACCAGACTGGCTAGACCACATTTCTGTAAAGCAGCTGGTAAGTGGCTCCAGGACCAGGCTGTGCTGTCTTGCAGGGATGCCAGAGTCAGAAATCTCAAATGTGTTATTTGTCCATTGGCCTGGAGGTCAGATTGAACAAATACATAATAGGAGAAAATGAAACCAGCTGCTGAGCTTTCACTTTTGAAAACAGTAAAACAATAAAAGTCTGAAAAAAGTCCAGAGTTATTAACTCACTCCGGAGTTATTTTATTGGTTTTGCCAGAAAGCAAAGAACAGAACAAACGCACTGAAGGCATATAATTCCACTTTAACTTGGGCAGGTACAAGAGCATATAATGAATTGGTAAGAAATCCACACTAAGCACAGATAAGTGTTCTTCATCTCTGCTCAGTCATGTGATGTTTACTTCGCTGCCAGAAATTGCAGTTCATGCCTGGTTGCCTGGCAACTGCTATATACTTGTGTTCTGACAAGCATAAGTGCAGACATTTCAAGGAACAATTAAATAGCAGATGCTTCCTTATTGAAGAGCTTCTGACATGCAGCAAGATGATCCAGACAGCAGAAGTGGCACAATGGTTCAGGAGATAACCACGCTCAGCCATCATCTACAAAGTCAGGCCAAGCAGTCAATAAAAGAGGCTGATGTGAGATGTACAGGAAACGAGGAGCGCCGTGTAAATCATCACACAGTACCATGGAACTTGGAACGATTCATTCCTATGATGAATACTGCAGGGAATTTACAAGTTCTTTCTAGAACTCTGCTTACTGCCATGTTTGTCTCAGTGTAGAAGAGCAGAAAGAGCTTTTATATGCATGAAACATCCAAAGTGTGCATCTGACTTCATAAAATAATCAGAACCTGTATGGTTATACCTAATCATTGGGCGCCAAAGCTCTACACCAGGGATAAGCAATTAGCGAACCTCCAGCTGTTGCAAAACTATAATTCCCATCATGCCTCTGCCTCTGGGTGTCATGCTTGTGGCTGTCAGGATCTTGCTATGCCTCATGGGACTTGTAGTTCTGCAACAGCTGGAGGTCTGCTTATTGTATATCCCTGCTCTACACCATAGATGCCATAGTTTTAATACATTGCACTGATGATAGCTAAAATGCCCACAACCGCTGCATGCAGTTTGGAACACAAGGCTCTCTAATATGAAGCCATGTTGCACTATACATCAGTGGATCTAGATGTGCATCTGGCTGATGGTGTGTAAAGGAATGGCTTGCATTGCTCCGCCCACTGCCTTGAAATGAAAGGAGGAGCTTATTTTTTTTTTAGATATGTGATGGAACGAGAAAAGTGAATACCTTCTGTTTTTAGCAGCGTTACTGTGCTATGCATAGATTTAGGGCCAGTTCAGACTGCTGCAGTGCAAATCATATGCGATCTCTGTGCGATGCGATTTCAGCCATACAGATAGTATGGCTGAATTCGCACCGCATTCGTCCTAAGCTCGTACAGGACCCTTTGTTTGGTCCGCAGCAGAATTGGATCGCATGGGTGTTCTCACCATGCGATCCGATTCCTGTCCGAGTTTGCAGATCGCACTGCGATCTGATTTGGGGGTGTCATTAACATTTAACTGACACTCCCAGCAGCTCGCATAGGGCAGTGTGAACTGCCGCCGGGAGACATGCGATGCGGGAACCCGCAGTAGATTCGCAGCGTTCCCACATCGCAGCAGTCTGAACCGGTGTTCTATCACCAAGTGTCCGGCTGTCACTAGGTGTCCGAAGTGTACTGCGCATGCGCAGCGCATGCGCAGTATGGAGCATGAAGATTTTCGGAAATTGTCGGAAGATGAACGGCGCCTGCGCTGAGTCGAGGTGAAGCCCCCACCATCCCTAGCGGACATAAGGTTAGGCAAACTTAGAGGGCCCCTTTCGGGCTCGCTTCGCTCGCCACGCTTCGGGCACGGCCTCGCTGCGCTCGGCTCTTTTATATTCTAACTCTATGTCCACTTGGATGGTGGGGCTTGAAAGTGGACTCACGGGCGCAGGCACCGTTCATCCTCGGAATTTTTCGGAATCAGGGTGTCCTGTGTACTGCGCATGCGCAGTACACAGCGGACACTTCGTGATGGGGGACGGCTAATGATACAACACCGGCCCTTAAATTGGAAGGCTTTGATTCCTTTATACCCTGTATGGCTATGCTGTCTTGTATATACAAAAACACAGTTTCCTCATTTATAGGACAAAGGTTGCATTGCTTTATCCTATTCAATGAGTATCACAAACTTTGTGAACACCGAAAAAAGGGTCAGGAATAGAGCTGGGAACTAGGGCAGGGAGATTGTATCATTGAAGATTTAGGCCTTGTTCACACGATGCATACTAAAGGTCCGTACACACAATAAAAAAAAAAAAACGGAAGTTAGATTTGGTCCGACTAACGATCTGCCGATTTTCGGATCGTTAGTACAGGGCTTTCAACAGTGGATTGCAATTTTTCGTATGACAAAAGCTGGATGTGCAGGCTATAAAATTGTAATCGTACGTGAACACAACATCCGATTTTCATTTAATGTTAGTATGATTTTCTTCCGGGAAAAAAAAATCTTAAGAGCAAGACTACGCATGCTCAGAAATTAAAGAACACATACAAAACAATTCAACACATTACGTCACTTCTGAAGTTCAATTCTGTTGTACAAGAATTTTCATATTGTAAGTAACCTCTTTACTTTTGACATGAGACTAGCATGCAACAAAAAATTTTACGAAAATCTGATTGTGTGTACGAGGCTTAAGGCTCCATTCACACTTGTGCTACTCCAAAATAGTGCAATTTCCATTGCGACTGATGTAACTTTGGAAGGGTGCGACTGAGGCGATTTTGGCTTTGACTGCTGCAAAACTGATGCTGATAACATTTAGATGTGACTTTTGAATGTTTTACATTGCTGTCTACGGCACATTAAAGTAGTGCAGGATCCTTTTTAAAGTTGCATAGATTTGAACAGCTTCCAATGAAATACATGAGCTATGACTTGTCATGTGACTGTGTGTCTCAAGTCATACGACAAGTCGCACAAGTGTGAATGGAGCTTAAAGCATACGCTCATGAAGAACTGTATTTATCTGCACAGAGATCCACAGGTGTTCCCTGCAGGCAGTCCCATTAATGTTGTTAATTTGGATGCAGCAGCTGCACAGACACTGCTTACAATCTGACATCCATTCCGGTGCACCGCCCCAACCTTATACAGTGTGCATTCGGGGCTTTGCACCCACACAGATGTCAGATTGGGAGACACGTCTATCCCTGCTGCACAGTGTACCAATTGACATCAACCTGTACGAGGATGCATGAATCCTGTGCATGCCTGCGCGGGTAAACACTGCCCTCCACAGCCATATGCTTTGGTGTGCCCCTAGGTGAACGGGCCCATAGGGAAATATGGAGGTGGCCCATTTAAGTAACAGATGGCAACTACAGTTCATTTTAGTGAGTAAAAGGATCTGAGTTATTACTGAATTATGGACCTAGAAGTATTAATGCGACTTCCACTCGTTCAATATTTTCAACGGGGTATTTCAAACAGCAGTAATAAGCATGTCTAAAAAAATAAAAATAAAATATCATGTCCAGGTATTACCAAAGGTTAACCCAAACTTGCTTCTTCCCCTCTAGAGCACAGTTCAGCATTATTTATTCAACCTTTCACCTCGTTTCTGTAGCAAGAAACAGCATTTATTACTCAACATGACATCATCAGGCTTGTGGGATTCTTTCAGGGGCAGCTCAGTCTCTGCTAGCGTAGGCACACCCCCAGAGCTACATCTCCCAGGAGCCCTCCACCAACACACAGAGTGTGGATAGGCTCTTGGGAGTCCAGACAGCAGCATTATTTTGCAGAGAAAGAAATCCATATATGTGGAAAGGGAGAGACAAGAGCATGGGAGAGGCCGTGTTCTATAGTGCACTCTGGACTTCTGTTAGATAAACAGATATTCCACACACATACATAATATTATATATATATATATATATATATATATATATATATATATATATATATATATATATATATATATATATATAGTAATGTTTTTAGAGGGATAATACATTTAGAATTGTGCAGACATTAATTTAATTAAAACATTTTAATTCTGTCCTTACATATACTAAAGCTGGCCTGTAAAGAGGGTTTAGGTCTTCTATTAGCACCCCTGTTATAGAAAGATTAGTCAACAAACTCCAAATAGCTTCCCTAGCTGGCTAAAAAATGTTAAAAATTCATATGCAATATTTCATATTCACCTATGAAACCCAAACAATGAACTTCTCTTATTTGCCAATTTTTGATCTGTTAAAATATACCATTGAGCCCGGGTTCACACTTGTGCAAATACAAACATCACATGTGATTCAGACCCGCACTGCGGTGCCGATCGCATGCATCGCAATGCATGTTCAGCCATACAGTTGTGGAGAGATGTGATGGGGGAACCGGCGCTGGAATCATGCTGGTTCCCGCATCGCATATGTGTGAACCCAGGCTGAAAGCGTTTCATTATATCTGATAATAATCGCCCAAGAAAAACAAAAAAAACAGTTATGTCAAATTCAGAACTGTGCTGAACACATTTTCTTCACCATCTCAAACAGCGTATTTAGACCTCCCAGTCCTTATCTTGGGACTACAGAACGATTAGCCTTTGTGTTCTAAAGAGGGAAGAGTTGGACAGCGAGTAGCAACCACTTGCAGAGCTGGAACTGTGCAGGCAGTGTATCTATAACAGGTCGGATCTCTTATTGTAGGAGGGCGCAGGCAGTTTAGCAAAAAAACTGGGCAGGGCTGACACCACAATTATTCTGTCTAGTTAGCCCATAACAGGACTAAAAGCTGGAGACAGATGCATTGAAATTTCGATCCATCTATGACTGTTTCCATTTGAGAGGAATTAATCTAATAATTGACTTCTCTCAAACAGGACTGCTAGAAAATGTGTGTTGAATCAGGGCATGCAGCCACTCGGCTGTAGCACTGATCAGTGTATTCTGACCAGTATATTTTAGTCCCGCTGTCAGAATACAATATTGAAGGGGGGTAGATTTCCTTTTAATGTGTGGATGGGGACTCTGGGACACTTACTGGCTGCTTTCTGGCAGATTTATAAGGAAGGAGAGGGGGAGAGGGAGAGCGTGAAAGAAGGGGAGAGGAGCGATCTGGCATTGAAGTCGATGGGATGCAGCATGTCTTTATCTGCACCCTTTTTTTCTTATGTGGCAAAATGCAAATAACCCTATTTGTTTTTCAGCTGATGTATCAGTGTATCCCTAATATTGTCAGCCAATATAGCGGTGTATCCCACATATATATATACATACACACACACACACACACACACACACACACACACACAGTATCTACACTGTTATACAAGCTGTACACTCACTACTTTACATTGTAGCAAAGTGTCCTCAGTGTTGTCACATGAAAATATATAATAAAATATAAAAAAAAAAAAAAATGTTGTTAGGGGTGTACTCACTTTTGTGAGATACTGTGTATATTTAAACAAGCCAGAGTTAGATGAAGTACTTTTGTTTGCAGCTCTTCTTTTGTCACAAAATACACCTCCGCAAGAACAAATTGTGCAGCTTTGAATAAAGTTGGATAATGTCATTGATGATAGGTGTAGGTGTAGGCCATTTACATACCTACCGAAGCATGTAACCTTGTTGTAACATTTCTAAGATAGTCCCAGCCATTACTGCCAACTTAACAGGAGCAAGCTCTCTCAAATCCCACGCATGCATGGTTCACCATCCCCTCTGCAGCAACACAGAGATCAGAATTAGAGAGATCAAACCTGTGATGGTGGAGGTGAGCACTAAGAGCTGGGAGTGTCCTAGCAACAAGGCAGGAAAGCAAGATGTCATCTCTGGGAGTTTTTCAGAAAGGCTTTGGGAGGTATGTGCTTCTTACCTGCATAGGCAGTATTTTTTTTGGTAAAGGTAAACTAACCCTTTAAAGTGCTCAGTATCCTACTCTAGAATCCAGCGTCTCCGTTCTTGTCTAATCTCTGTGTCCTGCCTTATGTTGCTCTTTGTTATTGCGCAATGTTGCAGCAGCTGCTTCCAGCTGCATACAAAACACATTGCAATGGATAAAGCAATAACATAACTGACATATACGTTAAGGTATTGGGAATAGAATGCAAGATAAACTTTAATGCTCTTTTAGTGAGAGAATTATTACAAGTGGGTGTGAATGCAATGTGAAATTTTAGAAAAACAATGCACAATCCAACTACAGGTATCTGACGTGACTGTTGTACAGGTAATAACATAAAAGACATACCTCCAGCATCATGGGTCCAAGTGTATCCTTGTCTATGACACTTTGGCCTGTAGAGGATATGTCCGCTTTCTGAACTTCATCCTCATTTGCAGCTGCTGCTTTTTCTGCAAAAAACAAAAATAAGACATTACACAGTTTGTAATACCCAGAAGATGCTTGTATACATACTATAGCACTATACTTGGCAATACCAGACAGAGGCAGCCATTAGAAGAAGTCTATCACTAGAAATCGGTGCATTGCTCGATCACAGCACCTGATGCTACGGGGGATATAGAAAGTTCACTGAAGCCTGACCAATAAACTTCTTCACATTCTGAGTATTTCATGACTTCGGTTACTGTGTGTAGGCGATGGGTACATTTTAAAAGATATGCTATAATTTCCAGGGTGTTTTCCATATTTGTGCTTAGTCACAGGATGGCTATGAAGAGAGTCATTTCATATTCACGTTTATCCTCACAAATAGCACGCTTAGATGCCAAACACTACCTTAGAGCGGACTTGGCATTTTTGCTCGCCAAAGCCAACGTTTACAAGCAAGGGACATTCCTGAGATTCCCAAATAGCTCGAAACAGCATCCCAAAGAGGTTTCTGTATGATTAAAATAACTCTCGGCTTTTATATACCTCTGCTTGTGTCACTTATTCTAGACTGATTTTGAGCTGTTTAGTAAATAAGCAGATGCTCCAAGGCATTTACAGATATTAACTGCTAACCAGATGTGACACGGTCTTATTTTGTAACAAGCGGCCAAATTCTTGTGAAGCACAGCTTATGCTTTATTTCTGATTAACAGAACTTAAAGTGTTACTAAACCCACAACAGTAAAATCAGTCTGTATATGCAGTAAAGCATGCTTGTTATACTCACGGTGGAGCCTAAGAGGTTAATCCTCCGGATTGTGTAAAAAGGCTGTTTGATCCTGCCTTCTATGATCCTCCCCTTCTTCCACTGTCTCCAATCTATCACCTGATAAGACAGAGGCTAGGGGACAAGCTGCACATGCTCAGTTTGGTGTGTTTTTTTTTTTTCTTGGGAGAGTGCATGTAATCAGCACCGGGCCAAATCAGCACCGTCTGTCTAGACAGAGGGTCAGGAGTCATGCAGCCTTGTAGGCAGCCATAGTAGAATGAAAACTCCTCCTACAAGCTTTAACCAGACACTGATAGAAGTCACAAGACTCCTATATACTGCTGATGAGAAAAGGTATCTAGCAGTTTATATTTACTAAAACTATTGCATTTTCGTGTGCTGTGGGGACCAGATATAGTGAATGCAGGGTCCTGGGTTTAGTAACACTTTTTAAATTAAAGTAACTTGGCTTAAAGAGACAAACCAACACCAGCCAGAGCACCAAATTTTGTGCTAATGAGTAGTTTTACCCACAACATAAAAGCATTACACTTGTTTAATGTGGTAGTCACCCATAATAAAGTTCTAGTACATGCACCCTGGTAAGGTACAACAAGGGCATCCTGGGAAGGTAGAAAACTGGGCAGCTCTGGTATTTTGTGCATATTTGTCTTAAAAAACGTAGACGATATTTGGAATCATATTCATGTTTATTAATTATAGCTTGGTCAACAATAGAAAAACTTTGTATTTTTTAAATCAATTTTTCCAGCAGCAGCAACACTGCACAAATATTCTTCCTTTAATAAAACAGCCAGCAGAAACAAGTCCTAACACGTGTTGTCCTAGGCACAGAGCTTTGTCAAAGAAGGTTTACGTTGTAAAGCGCTGCGTAAACTGCTGGCGCTATATAAATCCTGTATAATAATAATGTTCGCTGAGAAAGTGATATGGCAAGCACAAATCGAGTTGTATATTCTTTGGGAAAGCGCCATGCTCTGCGCAAAATGCATCCAATGGAACTTGTTCCTACTGCCCATTTTATAAAGGTTAGTGCACCTTTACGAAAAAAACTGCCTATGGTGGTTGAGTGCGCATGTAGATAAAAAAAACTGTGCGGCTTTGACCAAAGTTAAATAATGCCCTTATATGTGCAGCTCCACAGTTTGCTTTTATCTTCAGGTGCCCCTTACCTGCATAGGAAGTACCGTATATACTCGAGTATAAGCCGACCCGAATATAAGCCAAGGCACCTCATTTTACCACAGAAAAAAATGGAAAAAAAAAAACTTACTGACTTGAGTATAAGCCTAGGGTGAGAAATGTGCAGCTACTGTAAGTGGAAAAGAGGGTCAACAATGCCCATTTGCAGCCTCACTGTGCCCATTTGCAGCCATAGGTCCCCTGAACTTCAAAGTTGGTAGTTAAGGGTTCCTAGATGCCCCCTATCTGCAGACAAAGGGTCCCGAAATGACATTGCTGCAGATGGACACAGTTGACCGACTTTGGGGCCCCGTATCTCGGGGCCACTTCGTGCTAGGAATCCCAAATTGAATATGTTGTAGTGCTAGTTCCACTGGGTTTGCACACCAAATATGGGGTTCCTAGCACCAAGTGGCCCCCGAGATACAGGGCCCCAAAGTCAGGTCTGAAAATGTCAAGCGCTTTTCTGCAGCAGAGAATGGCGTTTTCTGAACCAACTTCGGGGTCCCGTATCTCGGGGCCACTTGGTGCTATGAACCCCAAATTTGGACATGTTGGGTTGGAAAATGTCAGTCTCTGCTGCAGAAAAGTGCTTGACTCGAGTATAAGCCGAGGGGGGCACTTCCAGCACAAAAAAAAAAATGTGCTGAAAAACTTGGCTTATACTCAAGTATATTCGGTATTTTCAGTAAGGGTGAACTAACCCTTTAATAAAGAATATTATTTTCGATGTACTGAGTTCCTGTGCTGGTACAATGAATTTCTTTGGTGGAGTCAAGCCAGCTCCTGAAATGGGCATGGAGCTTAATATCATTTAGAGCGGTGTGTGGTACATTTAGCGGTTGTAAGATTTGTTTTTATTTTTTTTACACATTTGGGAAGGGCATTTCTTTCTTTATGGGTGCCGAATGATTTTGCTTCCTGTCCTGGTGGACAGAACTCCACCTCCTCCATAAAAGTCGAAGCCCCCTTTTTAAATTTTAGGTAATGTAACAAAAGAAAAAAAATTGGGAACAGGGAACTGAACACTTGACACCGGACTTCCAAAAAGATATAAAAAGCCATGAAGGGGTTCAATTTCTATTCTTCTTGTTTCGTTGGAGAACGCCTTTAAAACGGTTTCCACTTTACTGAGAAGTTGACCATGGCTTTAGAGCTTATCGTGGAATAACAGGTCTACTACTACACAACGGGACCCTCTGTGCTTCTACAATAATCCATCCTAAGCTGGGACAGAGTATTTTACGCTTAAAGTGAGAAAGTCCTTAACTGGTTACCATAACGGGGTTAGTACAATATTGCATAATGGGTCAAACACAATTACCCCAATTAATTATTACTATGCTGCGACTTGTAAAGCCCGCTTTTTGGGGATTTTGAGAGGTCATGGCGTGCCAGCATGCCACTGCTGAGCCTAAAACGATAAAAGGCACACTGTATAAATTGACATAGTCACCGCAGCTAAGAAGAGCTCTTCAAATTTAGAGGTAGAGGACGACTGCATTCCACAAATAGTTCAAAATCACCACATCAATATGAACTTTCTCTGCAAGGCAGGGGGAAGACTTCAATGTTCAGCAGCCTTACGGCTCACACACCAAATGTGTGCTTTAATCTGGCAAATGTAAGAGCAAACAGACATTTCCTACTGCTCTCTAGTAAAATCAGCACCGGGGGATTTCTGTCCTTTCATTTGAATCTTATCCCAGATTTCAAACTCAATCCGACCTTTTGTAAGCAGACCTGTGCTACAGTAATGTAGGCATGGAGAGGCCTGAACATACATTGGAGCTTTGTAGGGTTCTTCAAAAGACTAAGCTAATTATGTTAAATCATTTCCAGTACGTGGCAAGAACATATTTTCCCCTGCCTTTCTCTACGTATAGGGATGTGCCCAGACAATGCCAGGCTTTACGTAAAGCTTGGAGCATCCAAAAAAACATCTTCTGGGTTCTACCCCAGAAGGTCCTGAGGATCCCATTGGAAAAATTATCACCAATCCCTAAAAGAAAAAGGCAAAAAAAGACAGTCTTCCAATAAAAAAAAAAAAAAAAAAAAAAGAAGGAAAGACCCCCCCCCCCCCCCCAAAAAAAAAGAATCCAACCCCTAAAAAGTTAACTAAACTGACACACGCATCTGAAATAAAAAAATAAAAAGAAGTCAATTTGTTAAAAGACCTACTTCTAAATAAATTAAACTAGTAAGTTATATCTAGACAGCTCTTTCTTCCCTGGGCTTCAAGCAGCCATGGCAATGCAGCAGTAAACTAATGTTCAACTTCTGCTGGAGTGCACACATCCACCGAAGCTCATAAATTTACCGACTCACACATGCGCAGTAGGGAGCCACTTCCCGATTCCCTTACCGAAGATGGAGGCGCCTTCACCCGAGAGCAAAGGGACAGATCGGCTTTGGGTGCCGACATTGCGAGCGCCCTGGACAGGTAAGTGTCCGTAATTTTAAAAGTATTAGTAGTAGCTGCAGTATTTGTAGCTGTTGACATTTAAGAAACAAAAAAAATTTGGTGCAACTTATAACATACAGCTGGATAAAACAAAAATGGTGTCTTCATTTCAGGCTGCAAAGCAACAAAATGTGATTTTAAAGGGGGCAATTCTTTTCTATACCCACTGTATTAAAATTAAAAAATAGAAGCTACGTGTGGCCACTCCTCCTACACATTACAACTGAACAGAGCAGAATCACTGAGAAAAAAATATTACTCAAATGCAATTGGCATTTCCCTATTCTGCTTTATGAAAGAGGCTCTGCCAGATAGCATAGTATACTGAAGGTGATCTAAACAGACACACAAGGGAACTTTTACTAAAACTGGTGCACTTACAATCAGCTTCTACCTTCAGCTTGTTCATTTAAAGTGGTTGTAAAGGCTGAAGGTTTTTTTTTTTTACCTTTATGCATCCTATGTATGAAAGTATAAAAAAACCTGTGTACTGCTTCTCCCCCAGCTCTCAGGACTCAATGGCTGAGACAGCATCAGGAGCCATTGACGTCAATCACAGCCAATGAGACGAGAGCAGGGGCGGGGCCAAAGCCACGGCTCTGTGTGTCTTATGGATGCATAGAGCAGGGCTCGGGAGTGAGCATGCACCAGTGCCCCAATAGGCAGCGGCTTGCTTCTGGGGGCACTGGTCAAGGAGGAGAAGCCATTTATAAAAAATTTGAGAGAAAAAAAATGGAACAAAAGTGAGGTTGCGGCTCAAAGTTACCAGTTAGGTTTTGCCCGATTGGTCACTTTGGGCAACACTAATTATTTCCATATTTTATACAGTTTTTTCTCTTTAGATAAAACAAACTAAAAGCGCAGTAATAAAAACCAACAAACTAGGAAGTGGAAAATTAGATAAGAGATGGCAATAGGATTTCCCACGATTGTCAGTGAGTGGCCACGGACGGAGCATGATGGGTTATGTAGTTGGCACAGTGGTAATCTCTGCCCCGCCTTGTAATGATTCACATTTGTATCAATGTGTTTACCAACAGAATGCATAAGCTGTGTCATACCTGTATTACACGGCTTTAATGCACAAACATAACCCATGACAGATGTTGTTTGTTGTGAAGAAAATGTGTCACTTTTCTGATTCACTGTCACACTTTTAATATGTATGTAGACAGGATCTTAATATATGAAGTAAACAGCATTAAAGTCCATGCTGAGACATAAAAACAGAAAAAGGTGGGGAAAGATGAATTGTATCGGAATGGAAACAAGGATTTGTAGAAAATGATGATACATAGAAAGGAGAGAGAGTATACAACAGACACACCTGTACACTCACCTCTACAATTAGCCCCCCCCCCCCCTTTACTCTCTGAATCTGGAGAGATGAGGCCCTCTGAGGACAAAGGAATTATTTTAAACAGCCAAAATGTATGGAGAGAAAAAAAAATTAAAAAAAGGAACTTTCCACAAAACAAGTTAGTAAGCAGGTAAACCAATCCAACCAGCTTCCCGTATGGAGATTGGAGTACCATATTCTATTAGCTGTCAGATAGGTAATATAGCCAGGATTTATTTTTTCCATCCAGAACAGGGCAGTACACCATACCCCCACTGTGCCCACTGCTCAACGACTTCTCACATGCAAAACACAGAAGCCGGTAGAGAAAGTCTTCTGAAATACTCACTACATCTGCCTGCTTCTATGTTTAGTGGTGATTGTGTGCCTCTTGATTGGCTCAGGAGCAGAAACTTCCTGCACCGTCTATGTAACTCAGAAGAGGTCATCAGATGTACCAGCTTTATGATGGCGAGTACCACTATGCTCCAGCCCAACAAAAAAAAAAAAAAAAAGTCCTGGCTATATGGCATTTGCCCATGTGGCAGCTAATAGAATATATGTTACATCATATCCGACTTTGTCACAGGGGGTGATGAAATAGAATATGATGAAACGCGTCAGACCCATGTTTATGGAGGAACCAGAAGTGAGGTGGTGGTTCATTCAGAATATTGCGGAGGCGGTGAGGTTTCGCTGCATCAGAGTGCACCTGATGCCATTTTATTGATGAGCACATTGTGTTTTTAACATCCAAGTGGCTTTTCTTAACCCCTTGGAGCCGGCGCCTCCCGGCCCTTAAAGTGGTTTTGGATGCTGGGCGGCGGGCTGGGGTTTATGATTTTGGGACTGCTGTAATTGGCTTTCCAATAGTCGCCGGTAACTGTTGGGAGCGTGCTCTCGGCACAGCCGTTTTTGCACTATTGCAAGCAAATATGGCCAGCTTGGCACCAAGGTCCACCCACCAAGAGTCAGCATATTTGCATGCGGCTGGCGCCATAAGGTTAAATAAAAGGTTGAGAGAGTGGATGTACTATACCATTGGAGGCTTTCATTATTTATTTTTACATTTTATGGGTATTGATGAGCCGGACAGAAAAAAATTTGTTATTTTGATATTTCGAGGTGGAAATGTGATTCCATCATAAGCACAAAATGCCAGCCATGAGAGTGGGTGGCATTTTAGTCTGGTGAGTGATGTCCTGAAGGCAGAGGGGTTACACAAGCATCGGGTGGTGAAATATTTATTTTATGGGGATTGTGGATTATCTTTTCTTCTATTTTGCACCTCTTTATTGACATTCATTTAATGGACTTTTGTTATTGATGTTCTTCATTTGCACTACTGTGAAATATTTTTAGTGTATATTTTGTTTGCACTAATTTATTCACTATTTACAGTAGTTTTTTTCCTTTTGGGGATAAAGAATTTACATAAATAAAAGCTGACCGTTGTAAGCAGCCTTGCTAGTGTTAAATAGTTTTTTCTCATCTATAACTAATATTCTGCTGGAGAGCTTGTTCTTTTGAAAAACAACAGACTAAGGCCCCTTTCACACTGGGGCGGGAGTGGTGTTGGTGGTAAAGCAGCGCTATTATTAGTCGTTTTAGTGGCGGTATTCGGCCACTAGCGGTGCAGTTTTAACCCCCACTAGCGGCTGAAAAATGGCTGCAGCGGCGCTTTGCTTAGCCGCGCTGCCCCATTGATTTCAATGGGTAGGAGCGGTGAATACACCGCTCCTTCACCGCTCCAAAGAAGCTGCTAGCAGGACTTTTTTGACCGTCCTGCTAGCGCACCGCTCCAGTGTGAAAGCCCTTCGGCTTTCACACTGGAGTGAAAGGGGACGTTTTTTTTCAGGCGCTATTTTTAGCACTGTAGCGCCTGAAAAACGCCTCAGTGTGACATGGAGTGACTGGACTACGAGTTAAAAGAAGGAGAAAAGCCTAAAAAATGATTTACAACCATTACATCCAAGAAATGGTAAGCTGCAGTATAATAAATGTTTGCTTTTGGGTTTAATGCCACTTTAGGACATCATAATTACAAGGGAAACTCTAGGATAGCCCCTTCTTTTGGTGCCAAAAGCACATTCTTTTTTCTTGGTAATCCAGCCCCGAGTATGGGCAATAATGCCTATTTACAGACCTGAACGTGTAACCTTGTTTAGCTCACTGACCCAAAAAAATGAAATAAAAAAAAAAAAAAAAAAAACAACAACACTATGAAGAAAGGTATTCTGGAAGCCAGGAAAAGGAAAGGACTGGGTCCCAAGGACAGCAGTTGTGGCCGGGCCTATGAGGCTGCACTCAGCAGGATAGTACTAGGTTAATGCACTGGGGCTGGGACTGCAGCATTTTTCCTTAGAAAGGCCTCTTGGGAATGAAAAGAGTTAAGGACATGTTGCTTCTCAGGAAAGCTTTAGGAGGTAAGCAAGTGAGACAATTATACATCTGCACAATCCTAAAATTAGAAAGACTGCCATATGGCTTGGGTAAAGCCAGCACCACATTCGTATTCATTAGGAATCATTCTGCTAGCATACAAAACACAAGGCCCTTCCTGTGCTCTCTGAATCTGTTTATCTTTACAACATTAATGCGCCATATATCATCTGGCTGCCGAAATCTCCCACAGTGCAGAAAAAAAAAAAAAAAAAAAGGAAGGCAAACGGGCGCAGCTGCCCTTCTTCTCACTGGGAGCAGCCCAGAGCGATTCGTACCGTCACTTGCCTTTTTTTCACATGCACACTTCATCCTCGTTAGCAAAATCACAGTTTCCTTAGAACAGATATCACCGCTCCAGACACAATTCCGTTTTTTTTCCCCTCTCAGCTGAGAAAGTAAGACTTTGATGCACTACAGCTCTGCCAGGAATTGCTATAGAGAGGCGCGTGACGAGATGACTAAGCAAACAGTGGAGGGCTGCCATGCACTGAGCACTTTTGGTCGAAGTATTGCAAAGTGAGCGCGACATTTCCACATTCACCTGTAGCCCCAAAACAAACTGTTTTGCTGTATAGTCAAAACTGGCAGAGACTGCTAGTTTGCCACTAGAACACTGTGTACTCCTAAAAGGCACAACTCTGTTATAGTCAGGAAGAACCCAACAAAAAAAGAGCAATGTACAAAGGCCAGCTATCCCTAGCAACCAATCAGATGTTCGCTTTATGGTGTCAGATCGGTGAAAGATTCATTCTGATTTGGTAAACTGGAATAAATGCACTTTGCTCTGTGCCAACCTAAATCACATTTTAAAGTTGCATCATGAAAGTAGAATAGAAGTGCCAATGAACAAGTATTTGCCAGTGAAAACCATCCAGACAGAAGTTAGCCACCAGCTGGAATTGTTTTCAGGCAGACCGGGTACCCAGATTTGTCCAGTCCAGAAAATGAACAGGACTTAAGCTGGCCATACACCTATAGATTATCTGCAGATTTTCTATGGTTAGATGGAAAAAGTGCAACAGATTTCTCCATGTACGCTAAACTGTGTGGATGGAGGAATCTCCCACTTTTTCCATCTAACCATAGAAAATCTGCAGATAATCTATAGGTGTATGGCCAGCTTTATTTTAGCTTTCTAATGACTTGCAGCTGTTCATTAAAATAAGTTCACCTTTGTAAAAAATAAATAAATGCACATCTTTTTGCAGGTAAAAAAACGTGCATTATTTTTATTTATTTTTTTTACTATGAGCCTGCAAAGCATTCTACCCACAATCAGCAAATCATGGAGGCTGGTGCATTTGTATCATGTTACACCCCGAATATACCCACAGGAGCCTATCAGATCTCAGCTTTGTGGAGCAAGCGTAAAGAGCAACTCAAACAACAAAACAAAAACACACAAAACAAAAAACACAAAACCAAACACAAACGCACAAAAAACAGTCCCCTCTGAGTGATGTATGTATATTGCAAGGATCATAAATTTTTTCCAGATTTCTACCTTTTGTTACTCTGAAGACATAGCTGTTCGTGTGTCTGTGTCCATGTGCGTAGTGAATCAAATGGGAGTGGTTTTAAAAGTATCAATCAGCTGCTGCACTTGCAGGGCTCCATCAAGGAAAGTTGCAGGGTCTGCATCCCTTCAGATGTGATTTCCCTTTGAGAGTATCTCACCAGAAAAATACATTTTTGTTGCAGGGGATGCCAAAGATCTGACTTGTATCTAAGTGCAGACTTCTGGGAAATCAGTGAGCCAATCACACAAGCAGGAAATTACATTGGGGGTGGGGGGTTCTGTATACATTCTGTGTACAAATCTCCTCCAGGTTTCCTTAATTGTATTTGTATTCTTGCTGAATTGATGGAATTCAAACTGTGCATGGCCCTGTCTGCATGACAAAACTCAATTTAATAATTGAAGGACCTTGGTGGAAAGTTGTTGGCCAAACAGAGAGACTATATCCAGTCATATCCAGCCACACTTTGGGTATTGCAGTTGCATAAATATAATAGCCGGTAGGGTTGAATCCTTATCCACGCTATTTGGTGGGAATGGGGGTCTATTGGATTCTTTTTCTCCCTCGATCAAACCGCTCATTAAGGCTGTGCTATTCTCTTGGAGCTGGATGTCCTATTTATTTAATTTACATTAAGGAGTAATATTTATCAAGGAAAATCTTGATTTCCACACCATAAGCTATAAAAGATGGTAAAATGTTATTCACCTTGTTGGAGCTCATGTTAAAAAAAAAAAAATAATAAAAAAAAAAAAAAAAACAATAAATCAGTTTAGGGTTGGCCTTTATAAGAAGTATGGCCAAAGCGTATTTGGTCATACTTATCATGTGGGTCACAGGAGTGCACTTACTTTTTCACTCCTTAGACCCAGAATCAGCTGACCATGGGCAAAAGAACGCTATCAGCTGACATCACAGAGTTGCTCCGGTCTCTGGATGTATCCAGACAATAATGTCATGATCCACCCAGTTGCCTGGATTGACAGCTGGCTCAGTTGCTCCTGCTGGTGGGGGACAGCAGCAGCATCACACCAATGCTGCAGCCATAGAGGCTGGAACACATCGGTCGAAAATGGTGTTTTCTGCATTTTGCCGCTAGAGAAAAAGGTGCGGATGAAGGCGCCGAAAACGATCTTGCCACAATTTTACTGTACTTATGGTGTATTTTTCATAGGTCATGTGACTCAGAAACGACATCAAAAACATAACATGGGAGCTTTTTCAATGCATTTCAACGGGGAGGTGTGTTTTTGTTGCGTTTTTTTTTTTTTTTTAACTGACCAAAAATGCAGCAAGATTTTTAACACCACAATGAAAGCGCACAGGACTAGTGTGAAGACATACATAGAATTTAAAGTGATGCATTTTTCTAGAGCTTTTCTTGTGCTAAAAAGGTGCCAATAATGACCGACAGTAAATTGATATTCACTTAATATCCATCCATATTCATGATATTAATTAAAAAAGTTGAATATATAACAAATGTACATTAAAAAAAATAAAATAAAAGTGTATATAATATTTATCTATTATATCCTATATATATATGTTTATCTATTTTTTAACTGTCATTTTCGGTTAAGTGTATCCTGAATTTTCGGTTTCGGCACCAAAACTTCCATTCGTTGCACCTCTAATAGAGAGGAGTACAGAAATTATATTTTAAAAAATAAAATAAATAAAAGAAGCAGCCTGCTCGTATTGGGTACAATCTATGAGAAGATGTACTATACTAATGGATTTCTATGCTGGTATGTGGTTGGAGGTAGATTTCTCACACGTCTGCAGTTGGTAGAGGGTATAACCTACTCCTTAATAAGAACTGGAGTGGCCTACTTTACAGCTAATGAGGTTGTTAATCCTAAACTGTCGGCTGTAGGTTTACAAGAGACCAAAATTTAAATAAACCAAAAGGGAATAAAGACTCCGAGAAATTCTATCAAATGTGGAATAGAACTGCCTGTGCTAGTTTGCGTTCCCATATATAAAATCCGCAGTGCATTTCATATGTAATGAAAGCAATACCACGCTAAAAGCCTCTGATCTCAGACACACGGAAATCAGAGTAATCTTTGTTTTTTTTTTTACTTTTGTAAAAACAAAAACAGCTCACAACATTTTACAACAGCATACAGTACATATCTGATATTGGTTTTCATATCATGTGTACGCATGCAGAGCCATCTTTGTTCAGGCATCATCCATGGTCCTGGACTGAGATAATGGCTCAGAGAAGACAGGATCAGGTAAATTCTGGTGCCTGTGTAGTTTTTGGCTCTGTTCACACGGGTGGTTTAACACAGATCACCCCCCTGCTGCAACCTCTCACCTTGTGACTTGTACAAAGTTGGAATGTAATAGTCTGAGAACGGGAGACAAGATTTTCTCCGGCCTGCAGCAGACTGACGACATCATCTGAGCCTCAGCAAAAGCATTTTACTGGCGCTCAATGACTACTTTTTAAAGTGTATGTAAACCCAACACTGAACGTCCTATTTGCCCCATTTTTGGCTGTTAAATAGAACTTTAAAAAAGTGTTTATTGATCTGTTCAAAATGTTCATAAAATACCTGTTAAATTGCCAGAAAATCTTGTGAGCCTGTATACATGGGGGGGGGGGGGGGGGGTGTGGGGGGGGGGGGGGGGGGGGGTGATGAAGAGGAAGGTGTGTGTGGGGGGGGGGGGGGGGCTCCATTAGAAACTAAAACTGAACTCCAGGAATCCCATTACTTGAAATTGTTGGTTTCCTTCACCAATAGATGTACAGAGAGCTAGAAGCGCCATATTAACCATTTATAGTGTCAGCTACATACAGTATACAGTGCTTTCCCCAGAACACAACTGAGTCAGGCAGAGAAGAGCTCAGCCATTCATAGAAAGCCTTGTATTTTATGAATGAAGGCACGTGAATGACAACTCCACCTCAGCCAATAAGAGGAAGTCTTGTATTCATTTATAAAATACAAAGACTCTTGTGAATGGCTCAGCAGCGCTCAGCCCAATTCAATTTTGTTCCCGGGAACAGGAAGGGCCAATACTGCTGCCAGAACCAGTGCTGTATACTGTATGTAGCGGATGCTATATTACTCCGACAGTATTTCTTGGTCAGTTATTTCTCTATGTTTGCAATGTGTGTATACCTTTCACTGCCGGACAGTTTTTTACTTACATGTTTAAAAAAAAAAAAAAAAAAAAAAAAATGAATTTTTAGACCGGAGTACATAAAACCCCCAAATTATTATATATTGTCTAAAGTAGACACCTTCGAGAATAAAATGGTGGTAGCTCCAATTATGTCATATGACATTTTTTTTATGTAAACCAATCATAAGAAATATGGGAGAATCTATGGCTAAACAGTTTCTAATTTCTAAAGTGGGGTATACACTAAGAAACCGTACGATCGTTCCCCAGACAAAACGGGTCACACAATTTTTGTAAAGTGTGTATGAGCCTCAACTGTGTGGATGTATTGCTGACTCGCTGGCTTAAATTTCAGGAATGGATCTGGGGAAGTATGGACATTGAAAAGGTCAGAGACCAGTCAGAAGCCCTTGCCTGCATTCTCTTCCAGATCAATGAATCAAAGTACTGAAGTAAGTCAGCAGAAGAGCCAAGCAAACATCATTTTCAGAAGTAGAGGTCAGAAATGCCAGTGATTCTCCCAGGACAAATTTTTATTAAAATACTACAAGTACCCACATATTTTTTGTAGGAGCTGCCAAAAAATGTCAGACTGAGGGACAGAAATGTGAGCCAGTCAGGCTTTACTTTATGGAACAGCTCTGTCAATCTAATCCTTGTGTGCAGGTTCTGTGCATTGGGGAACCCATTTAAATGAATGGGCTGCCCTAACGCAACGCGCACATGGTAATGTGCATAAAGAAGAATACATTGATGTGCATGCACTGCAGCATCGCACAGATCTAAATCTAAGCACATTTGCAGTTTTTCCTTTTTACAAAGCAGACCCTTCCGAATCACAGGGCCACAAACTAAACAAGCAGCTATGATGGGCACCCGCATAATTTGTGTTTTGAAATTAAGAATCTATCCTTATGGATAAATAATTAAAGTAAGTAGAGCACAGTCCGCAACAACCAGATCCCCAATCTATGAGATATTAAATAGTAAAGTACATTTCATGAGCATACTAGATTATGCTTTATACTTTTTTCCCTGTAGACTCTTTTACTCATATATATATATATATATATATATATATATATATATATACACACACATACATACATACATACATACATACATACATACATATACACACACACACACACACAGAAATTAGGAAAGGCTGAGAAAGTAAAAGAAAAATGAAACTTAAAATGCAGAAGTGAAAAGCATGAGAAAATGCCATCAAGAAAGGACTTGAATTAATGCCAATTACAGAAGCGGGCAATCAAACTTGCAGCGAGGTAACCAAAAAAAACTAAAGTGAATCACGACCACAAGGCACAAAGAGCAACTCTGGGCTAAATGAAAAAGCTACATTTTAGTCAAAGCTGAGCTTCAGGCAAATATATTAGAACAAGAATCCATGCCGTGTATACCTTGATCTTAGCAAACTGTAGTTTAACATACAACTGGTATGACTATGTAAGGCCGTCTGTCATCCTCTGTACAGTTCTACTTCTCTGTACATTTTTCTGGTCAATTTTTTCACTTATTTTTCATCAACAAAAATAAAAAAATCTATATTGTAAATACAATTTAACAATTGATAAGAGACTTTCTGCTGCTCAAACTTTACACTAAATTGGATGTAATCCGTTTACTTTTCAAATAACTGAGTTTTTGTTCCCTTCTTTTTACCGTTCCTTTTGTCATTACAATGCCTCACATCACACTAATCAAAAGAGCAATTCATTTGGCATCTATCTTAATGACCATTCTTCCCACACACCCCTTTAAAGAGGAAGTAAACCCTCCTCACACAAAAAAAAAAAAAAAAAAAAAAAAACGGAACCTGCAAGGCAAAGGCATAATGAGCTAGTATGCTTAGCATACTAGCTCATTATGAATAACTTACCTGAGAACGAAGCCCCTGAATCGCCCCTCGTCCACATCCTCCTCCGCCGCCATCGATACAGGAGTGACTTCCGGGTCTCTCCGCTCCAGCGCTGTGATTCGCTGGAGCGGCGATGACGTCACTCCCGCGCATGCGCAGGAAAGCGGCATATCGCCGTGAACTCGGCATGCGCAGTGCGCCTGCGCGCCGCTGTCTACAGCGCATGCGCCGTAGACAGCAATGCCTCTTTTTTTATATAAATATCTCCTAAACCATGTAGGTTTAGGAGATATTTATTGGACCTACAGGTAAGCCTTAATCTAGGCTTACCTGTAGGCCAAAGTGGTTTGGGGGGGGGGGGGGGGGGGGGGGGGGGTTTACTTCCTCTTTAAGTAAGGGAATTATTCCAAGGCAAAGGTGAAAAGCAGAAGTACATTGGCCATTGTAGCAAAGTTAAAGTGATTGTAAAGTCTCGTGTTTTTTTTTTTGTTTGTTTTTTAATAACAAACATATTATACTTACCTGCTCTGTGTAAGACCCCTTTCACACTGGAGGCGTTTTTCAGGCGCTTATGGGCTAAAATAGGGCCTGAAAAACACTTCCCCTGCAGTCACAGTGCGAGAGCCTGAGTGCTTTCACACTGGGGCGATGCGCTGGCAGGATGTTAAAAAAAAGTCCTGCAAAGCACTTCGGCAGCGGCGCTGCACAGGCACATTTAACCCTTTATTCAGCCGCTAGCTGGGGTTAAAAGCGCTCCACTAGCGGCCGAATGGCACCGCTAAAATTAAGGTAAAGCGCCGTTAAAACTAACAGCGTTTTACTGTCAACGCCCGACCTAGTGTGAAAGCAGCCTTATGGTTTTGCACAGAGTGGCCCGATCCTTCTCTTCTGTGCTCCTGGCACTGCCCTCCTATTGAGTGCCCCCACAGCAAGCAGCTTGCTATGGGGGCACCCAAGCCGAGTCACAGCTCCCCGTGTCCATTCACTCCTCACCCCTCTCTCTCCTGATTGGCTGACTGACTTGTGCTGTTGTCTTAGCCAATGAGGAGGGGAGTCCCTGGCAGCTGAGACACTCCTGCAACTTCGTTGGATAAAGGTGGGCTCAGGTAAGTATTGGGGGTGGCTGCTGCATTTTACAATCCCTTTAATTAAGCGAGTAGAACTTCAGGTAGTGATTTAGAAAATAAATACGGCATAGCATTTGGTTGCTTTAGTAATTTAGCCAAGCAAAGAGACTGCAGCAGAATTTGTTAGGCCTAAATTAAACCTGGGCTTTGCCTTGGCATTACCTCCTCTAACAGAAATCAGTTTCTTCTGACTCTCTGTGCTCGGCTGAATTAGTAAAGAAACCAAGTCCTGGGCCACCTGAATTTCCAGTTTACTGACCAAGTTTGACGATGGGTTTCTGTTCACTTCAAACAGGTTTTGTATAATCCTACAAGTCTATAGGAATAGAAAACCCACTTAAAGCAAGTCAAATACAGGTCAGAAGGAGGTCAACTGCACCGGTCAATGAATTCCGAATGATCTCTGAAGTGTCTCCATTGCAAAGCTAGTAGACAACCCAATGGCGATTGACAAGTATAACTAGGGGCGTCTGGCATTTTTTTCCCTGCCTCCTAACTCCCCTGCATGTTATTCTATGGGTTGATGCACATGTAGGCTTTTAGCAGCATTTAGTTGACGGAGAGTTTAGAGGCAAAAAAAAAACAAAACAAAAAAATAAAAAAAAACACTGCCAGTGCGTCCAGGAGCAGCAGACATCTTGGTAGAAAAAAAAACGCATGGCTTGTCTAAGCGCTAAGCGCTCCAAATTAAACTTGCCATGCTACTCTAGGCTGAGACAGATCTGCCTGACAGTTTCAGTGAAAGGAGCTTGCATCAGTGCACCATTAAGAGGAGTAAGAGAATTACCATAAGGGCAAAAAGGGCGCCGCTCACCAACCCAGTGCATTTATACGTAGATTAAAGTGGCCTCAGCCTGCGCCGCTCCACCCACTCCCCACAGACATGTTTTGTCCACTGGGGCTTTGTCACAGCGAGCGGGGCAAAACATGTCAGTGGGTCGTGGCTAGAGCGGTGTTGGGTTGGGGAGCAAAGCCCTTTCTTCCCATTGATAAGCACTAGGCGCGTTTAGCTCTTCAGCGTGTCTAAATCTCACAGGTGTTGCTCCCTCAACTTATAACATTGCACCTAAAATCTCTGCTCCACCTTCACAGTCACTCTGAAGAACATGATTGGTGGGCTCAAAAGAATAATGAACAGGACCTTTCTACATAGTTATTCTACAATTCCTATGCAAAGCAGCTACAACAGTTTGCAGTGTAATATACAACCAGGAAAGCTGGTCTGACGGGTACAGTTCAGTCAACAGCAATTTTCTAATGGGCACTGCACCTATAGCACCTTCCTTGGTTATTTTCTCACGCCAGCACTTATTACGCCTCTTACCTTGCTCTTTGATCTGTCGAATCTGCTTCACAGTTTCCTTCAAGATTGCACATTTGTCGGGTTTAAAATTAAAGTTGTCAATATCGTTAAAATTAGCGAAAATCAGTTCAGCAAGCTCCTCGATGTATCGATTCTCCTGCTCGCGGTTCCGCTTCTCTGTACTCCGCTTAGGGCTGAAAAAAACATTAATAAACATTTAGTTAATAACAATGACAACACAGTTATTTGTCAACGCTGATATGACATGTTACACAAAATGTCTCATGTGAGGATTAAGGGCTCTTTCACACGGGACGGATCTGTAATGATCCACCCCGTGAACATCCACTGCTCAGCAGGGATCGCTCCGTTGATCCCCGCTGAGCCGGCGGATGACAGGGCGGTCCCTGCAATGTGCAGTGTGTCAGATCTCCGCTCTCCTCTATGGGGGATCGGATGAACACAGACCGTCTGTCCGTTTTCATCCGATCCACTCTGCAGACGGATAGAAAAATAGGGTTTTCCTCCGTCTGCAGAATCGGACCATAGCGGAGACGGACGATATAGGGGGTCAGCGGATGTTCATCCGTTGACACCCACTATCCCATAGGGATGCATGTATGTCCGTATTTCATCCGAAAACGGATGGATGAAATACGGACATATGGTCTGCATGTGTGAAAGGGGCCTAACACTAAGGGAAGGGGAAGCATGACCATTATTTGGCTATGAGTGTGACAGTGCCAGTCTCCTCCTTATAAGAGAAGTATGTTTTTTTTTTTCCCCCGAATCATACTTACCTAGGCGGATGTGGCATTGGTCAGACACTCCATCTGGCCCTCTGCGCCTCCAACACGGAGAACCAAGCGATGGAATACCATTGATGGCTCGGTTCTCACAGCTCCCTGAACAGAGAGCCGGTGACTGTCAATCACCGCTGTCTGCTCAGTCACCACCCTACACTCACTGAAGCGCTGGGCTATGAAGGGGGCGGGAGCGACCGGCTCAGGCATGCGAGTGGATCCCGCCTCCATTGTCCCGATCTTGCCCGAGCCTGGACTGGCTCTGTGACTTCAGCCTACTGTCTGTTGAAAAACGGGTCACAGGAGAGCAACACAAACTGCATTCCTGTGATCCACAGAAGTACAGCCAAATGAGCTTTGGCTGTACTTCTCCTTTAACTAGCATCATCAGTGATTGGACAAGACAGACAGACAGAACACCTTGTCCCATCACTATTGTATTCCTGCTGGAGGTCCAAATGTCTATAAAAGCACTGGCTGGGAAAATATTGAATCACAATCAGCTTGTGCCTACCTTGACCACAAACACCAATAAGAAATTTATTTTAACAAAATCTTACTGTTGAAGATTACAGAACAAGCCTGGTTGTTTTGTTCATTCCAACAAATGGTCAAACATCTTCATAATGCAGACAGAGGCTATGAGAGATGTATCAGGTTATAAAGATTTTTGCTGAATGATTAGCTTCAATGACAAGCTACAGGTTTTCCGAATCCCCATTATGCTGTAGTCTGAAAGTCTGGTTCATAAAGAGAAAACCTGCTCAGCTATTTACGATGCTGCGCAAGCACTTAAGCAGTCTTTCTGGCAGTGTAGTATGATTTATATGCTCTTATAGACACAGGTACTGAATTACAAAAGAGGTGTTAAGTGTCTCTGTCACTCATGGAAAGTAGACTTTTCCTGCTTTTCCAATGCAGGTTAGACAAAAGCAATCTGATTGGCCATCACAAGCAGAGCCTTCTCTGTTCCTTCAATCTTACTAAACTCCGGACCCGGCATGCACTATATCCGATCTGAAATCCAACCATTTTAGTAAATATAAACTAAATATCTTTTCTCATCAGCAATATATAGCAGTCTTGTGACTTCGATCAGTGTCTGGTTAAAGCTTGTAGGAGTTTTTATTCTCCCCTGACTGTCCTATGAGGCTGCAGGACCCCTAACCCTCTGTCTAGACAGTGCTGATTGGCACAGTGCTAATCACATGCACTCTCCCAAGAAAAAAATTAAAATAAAAACTAGCAATACACACCAAACTGAGCATATGCGGTTTACATCCCAAAGCTCTGTACTATCCAGAGATGGATTAAAGACTGTGAAAGAAGGGGAGGATCAGAGAAGACAGGATCAAACAGCTTTTTTTTTTTTTACACAGAGGATTAGGTTCTACAGGGAGTATAACCAGCATGCTTTACTGCATATACAGACTGATTTTACTGTTGTGGGTTTAGGAAGACTTTAATAAGAACTCTTTTTTAATCCGTAGACAAAGTTGTAGTCCTCAATGTCACCAAACATAAAATCTCAGGCTTGATTACACTTAAAATTAAAGCGAGGGCATAGTATTTTTAACCACTTCAGCCCCGGAAGAATTTACCCCCCTTCCTGACCACAGCACTTTTTACGATTCGCCACTGCATTAATTTAACTGACAATTGTGTGGTCATGCGATGTTGTACCCAAACAAAATGGACGTCCTTTTTTTCCAACAAATAGAGCTTTCTTTTGGTGGTATTTGATCACCTCTGCGGTTTTTATTTTTTTGTGCTATAAACAAAAAAAGGAGCGAGAATTTTGAAAAAAAAATAAATAAAAATACACATTTTTTACTTTTTGCTATAATAAATATCCTCCAAAAATATATAAAAAAAATGTTTTTTCCTCAGTTTAGGCCGATATGTATTCTACATATTTTTGGTAAAAAAATAAATCGCAATAAGCGTATATTCATTGGTTTTCACAAAAGTTATAGCGTCTACATCTGCTGATCGCTGGTACAATGATATAGGCTCCAGAAACAAAATATTAATATTAATTTTAAGGTGAACTCAAGCAAAGAAGTTCCAGTGGGACCTCCATCTAGGGACTAATCCACAAATTTTGAAACAACAAAATTATGGAAGACGACGCAATTTTAAAAATTACAAATCCCAAAACAAAGCAAAAGCATGGCTACCGAAAAATCATATTACTATACTTATCACCACATCTGACCCAAACACCTGCACACAATTACATTTACAATGTGATGACAACAAGAGCTACAACAAAGGCTCGTATCACATTAGATGATTAAAACAAAACAAAAACAAAAACCAATGGATGCAACCAAAGCCTGCGGACACTGCGAGAGGCTTGTCTAATCCTCGACTGGAGGGACACACATTTGTGGGCCAGTGATGTTTAATGCTGATCTCTCACTTGATACTAGAATTTATTCTTCGTCAAACAAAAAATCACTGCTGTTTTTTGCTGAACATAAGGCCCTTGCTCCGTTCTGGCTCCAGATGTGGGATTTGTACAGACCATTGCCTTTAACACATTATGCTAGCAGAAGAACACAATTTCCATGGGGAACGAGACAACGCGCCAAAAAATTAACAAAAAAGCTTCTGGAAACCACACCATTTGTCAAGACTGTGCCGGTACAATGGCTGATATATGGCCGATAACCTTCTCCAAACTTTCTGTAACCTATAGAATAGTATTTATCTCAAACTATCAGATTTTACTGGGGTATTTCCAAATTCACAGAGATCAACAACTGATCATAGGAGAAAACGTCTGTCCTCTCCTTTCTGTGAACTATGGCAGAAAAGGCAGCCTGGAACCTCAGGGACGTGTGTGGAGCCGAACGATTCCAGGTTTGAATTGCTCTGGTCTGACTCGTGTCGGAATCTGTTGTAGAGCAACTTGAGACAACAAGGAGAGCAAGATTTATGGATATAGTTATCACATGCACACAGAGCTACTATTGGGGGGCAGAACCTACTTGCATCCTAAAATTCACCCTGTGTACATGATGTCTGCTTGGGATTAACAGGATTGACCCCTTTCACACTACTAGCACAGCGGTAAAGCGCCGCTGGTTTGAATGGCGCTTTTCACCCCGCTAGTGGCCGAGGAAAGGGTTAAAAGTGCATGCAAAGCGGCGCTTCGGCAGCGCTACCTATTGATTTCAATTTTCAAGGACGATGAAGGAGCGCTGTATACACTGCTCCTTCACCACCCCAAAGACGCTGCTTGTAGGACTTTTTTTTTTTTCTTCCGGTCCTGCAAGCACACCACCCCAGTGTGAAAGCTTGAGGCGTTTACATGCACTATTTTTAGCCCTAAAGCACCTGAAAGACGCCTCAGTGTGAAAGGGGTCTTACTACGGCTGCATTCGCACCTGGGCGCTTGAATTGTGGGCACCGTGATTCTGCCCACGATTTTAAAACGCTCTGCTAAAATTACAACGCAAATTTCAGATGCCATTCATTTTAATGGCACCTAAAAATGTGGCAGCTTTGCTGTGATAAATCGCGCTGCAATCGCATCAAGCCGCACTGTGCAAAGCTCATCGCCTGAAAGAAGCCTCTCATCCTTGTTTGGGTTACAAGCTTCACCACGATTGCGCAGCAGAACCGCACCGCGTTTTAGCACCTGGCTGCATTCACACCTGAGCAAAGAGACTTTCAGACATTTTTATTTGAGAGTTTTTGAGCATTTTTGGAAGAGTATTAAAAGCATTTTACAGATTTCAGGTGTTTTTGTTTAGCTTATAGAAAGCACTAGGGGAAGGAGAGGTGGAAGAGAGCTGCTGTTTAAGCAGAAACCGTGCAACAAAATGCTTGTAAAACGATGTCACACTTTCAGGTGTTCCCACTGAAGTCTATGGGGCCCAATCTGCCAAAAAGAAGCTCATGCACTTTTCTTGAGCAACAAGCGGTTTGCTTCAGGTGACAGAACGCTCAGAGGTGAACAGGGGCCATTGAAATTAAAGGGATTTGGCTTGTTGAGCGTTTTAGCCCATGTTCACATTGGCGCGATTTGACATGTCAAATCGCAGCCTATTGCTTTGCGGCGCTGCACAGACTTCCAAAAGCAGTTCCTGCCCTACCTTTGGTGACTTCAGGGGCAAGTTCAATAGACATCTGTTCATGAACCTGCACAGAGGTCTATCAAATTGCCCCCGAACTCGCACTGAAATGCGGGTTTGAAATAGTGCGAGTTCAGCCGAATTTGCGCGATTTCAAACCCGTGTTCAGTGTGAACGTACCCTTAGATCTACAAGTTCAAACAGAAAATCGCTCAGGTGTGAACAGAGCTCAACATACACAGTGTGCCTACGTTAACACTGTTGCCATTTATCATGCGATTTGACAGTTCCAAATTGCATTACAAGTCACACCCCATTGTTGGCAATGGAACCATTAAAATTGCCACGACTCATGTCGCAGTGAGTATGAAAAAAGTTCCTGCACTACTTTTTGCTGATTTCACTGTGACTTGCATAGACTTCTGTTAAATGCAGTCTCAATGAAAATTGGAGGTGAAAAAAATAAAATAAAAAAACAAAAAAAATAAATAAATATAAAAAATAAAAATCGCACTGATCTGTAGCTTTGAAATCACGCTCAAGTAGCGTGATTTCAAGGCCGCACCAGTGTGAACCAGGGCTAAATCCCAGTAGAATAGTCCTCCTCCCCTTTGCCAGGGTTAACGGCCCATTTTACTTTAGGGAATGATGATCAGGTGCTGTAACACGGGTCCGGTGAAGCCGCTTTTCTTCCCTGCCCGACCAGTCACCACTCTCAGGCGACATCCCATACAATGCAAGACCAGCAGTCCTACAACGAGATCATTACGTGAGATCGCCAAGGGCCCACCCACAACATTGGACAGCACTGGTTTCCAGGGGAGCAAGGAATAAGGCAAGTATATCAGCTTATTCATTACCCCCTAGGCAAAACAGGCCGCTCATACACTGAGGACGACTCACTGCAAGTGTAAAGTTTATTAGTCCCCAGAAATCTGCTTTTATTACAAAGCTCTTGTCCTGCTAGTGTACTTATTTCCCCAAGGTCCCTGAATGCAAGATTGTGAAGATGCAAATGCTGTTGTGTTCCTGTTCTTTTAATAATGTGTGTGGGAAGAACAAACCCTTCATTCAGCTTTTCACTATTGTTTATAACCCCACTGGAAAGTGCTCCTCATTTCCAGTTCAATGACAACACTCTACAAGGGGTATAAAGCAATACAAACCTGCCACATTCTACACTAGCTGGAGTTCTACCTTAAACTGTATGTCAAACAAACTTGCCGCGGGACCATTCACAGAGTGCAATGTGGATCGTGCATGCGCAGTGGGGAGCTGGTTGTGAAGCCGCAGGAAGTCGGAGCCCGCCTCCACCAGTAAACATGGAAACGCCGGGAACTCAAAGATCTGCAAAGAACCGGCCCGGGTGAGGACAGCGCTGGATCCCTGGATTATTAAGGGTCTCTTTATTAACAGTATCTGTAGCCGCTGACTTAATTTTTGAAAAGGTGACTAAAGAATGTCTGTCACGTTGTGAAACAGAAGAGAAAATGAAAAATGAGAAGTCATAGGGACAGAAAGTCTGATAGTAATAATCTGACAGATGTTCTAACCCTTCAGTACTTTACTGAGAAAAAAAAGTTCTGGGTTGCAGTTTGTGTCACCACTGGAGAAACTTCCCATCACTTACAGCTCCAAAAAGAAGTGAGAGAAAATCTGCACAACAGAGACGACTGCAACAAAAATGTGACTGCGGCGATGGCTTGTCGTGGAATTTTCTTGTAGATTCCTGGCTTTTAAGTAGATGTGATCAAGGCCCAATCTCTCCTCTGTGCAGAGATGCCTGATGTCTCCGTAAAGAGGACCTGTCATCTGTACTAGGACATCACACAGGGGGACTTACAACCTTTATGATAGCAATACATTCAAGTAAAAAAAAAAAATGGATTGGAAGAATAATAAAAATCTAACAAAATACATGTAAAACTATTTTTAAAAACCCCTGCCCCACTGAACTTGCGCACACATTAGGTATTACTGCGCACATCAGAAAATAATTCTAGGATCATTTAAAGTGTCTGTAAACCCTTAGATATACCCAGTGAAGTGACTGTCCTCACAGATACACAGGTGATACACAGAGAGGAAACAAATCCCCCCTATAATGTTTTATCTGTTTATGAATTTTAAAGCTCTTCTGAAAGTGCAGAAAAAAGGGTGCGCAGAGGTGAGGTTACACAGAGCTCAGCGAGGAGACCGATGTAGAGCGGAGGTTGTCAATCTGCTGGAGGTCCCTCCACCATCACCACTTTTCTCTTGGCATCAGGAAAATTTGTCATAAGTGATCCATGCCAATAACAGAGGAACAAAGCAGCAGACAAAAAGTGACACTAAAGCCTCGTACGCGCTAGTTTTTTTTTTTTTTTTTTTTTTCTCAACCCGGCAGGGCTTTACAAAAAAAAAAAAAAAAAGCTGCCAGGAGGAGCCGATATACTAACTATCCAATGTTAGTACAGTGATCTCCCCTGCTGGGCTATTGTGTTCTGACATGTAGTTATAAAAAAATAAAAAAATAATTATCCCAAGCTTTAAACATCTCACAGAGCACTGTTCAATCCATCATCAGAAAATGGAAATCGTATGGCACAACTGCAAACCTACCAAGACATGGCCTTCCACCTAAACTGACAGGCCGGGCAAGGCGAGCATTAATCAGAGAAACAGCCAAGAGGCCCATGGTAACTCTGGAAGAGCTTCAGAGATCCACAGCTCAGGTGGGAGAATCTGTCCACAAGACAAATATAAGACCCCTTTCACACTGGGGCGGTGCAGGTTTTAGCGTCGCTTTACTAGCATTATAGTGGCGCTTTGGCACCACTAGCGGGGCGCTTTTAACTACCCAGAAAGGGTTAAAAGTACCTGCTTAGTGCTGCGTTCAAAGTGCTTTTAAGGTGCTTTGAAAGTGGCGCCCATTCATTTCAATGGGCAGGGGCGGTGGAGGAGCAGTGTATACACCGCTCCCGCAACGCCCCAAAGATGCTGCTTGCAGGACTTTTTTCCTGTTCTGCAAGCACACCGCCCCAGTGTGAAAGCACTCGGGCTTTCACATTGGGGCTGCAGAAGAGGCAGTTTACAGACGCTATTTTTAGAGCAAAAACGCCTGTAAAGCGCCTCAGTGTGAAAAGGGTCTTAGTCGTGCACTCCATAAATCTTTAAAGTCATTGTTTAAAGAAAGCCATAAGAAGTCCCATTTGAGATGTACGGGGGACACAGCAAACATGTGGAAGAAGGTGCTCTGGTCAGATGAGACCAAAATTGAACTTTTTGGCCTAAAGGCATGACGCTATGTGTGGCGGAAAACAAACACTGCACATCACCCTCAACACACCATTCCCACTGTGAAACATGGTGGTGGCAGCATCATATTGTGGGATGCTTTACTTCAGCACGGACAAGGAAGCTGGTCAGAGTTGATGGGAAGATGGATGGAGCCAAATACAGGGAAATCGTAGAAGAAAACCTATTAAAGTCTGCAAAAGACTTGACTGGGGCGGAGGTTCACCTTCCAGCAGGACAACGACCCTAAACATACAGCCAGAGCTACAATGGATTTGTTTACATCAAAGCATATTCATGTGTTAGAGTCAAAGTCCAGACCTAAATCCAATTGAGAATCTGTGGCAAGACTTGATAATTGATTTTCACAGATGCTCTCCATCCAATCTGGCAGAGCTTGAGCCATTTTGCAAAGAATGGGCAAAAATGTCACTTTCTAGATGTGCAAAGCTGGTAGAGACATCCCCAAAAAGACTTGCAGCTGTAATTGCAGAGAAATGGGATTCTACAAAGTATTGACTCAGGGGGGCTGAATACAAATGCACCCCACACTTTTCAGATATATTTGTAAAAATAAAAATAAAATTTAAAAATTGAAAACAATTTATCAATTTCTATCCACTTCACAATTATGTGCTACTTTGTGTTGGCCTATCACATAAAATACATTTACGTTTTTGGTTGTAGCACGGCAAAATGTGGAAATGTCAAGGGGTATGAATACTTTTTGAAGGCACTGTACACATTATAGAGGTATATGCTTTGTTCATATTTCAGGTCTGAGGTTTACAACCACTTTAAGGTTAACTCTCATTTGATAAACTGTACAGGTTTTAAAGCATTGCCCATGTTAAATGTGGTCTATCATAGTATGTCGCTGTTCCTCAAGCAATTTTGAGGCTTGACATATTTGACATCTATTTATTCAACACAATCTCATCTTTTTGCTAACATTTTTTGTACTGAAAATATAGGTATGATAAAGTTGTGCAAACAAAAAAAAAATTGCAACCATCTTTTAATTCTATAAATTCTCTACTTTCAGAAAATATGTGATGTTTTGGGGGTCATAAGTATTATTCAGGCCAAAAATACATATTTTATGCATGTAAAGAAAAAATATGGTGCAGCGGCAAAAGGGTTAAGTTGCAAAAATCCAGTAAGTTTACTTTTGATGTATTATTACGATACTTTTTCCTCCCATATATATCAAGATCCCAGCAACTCTAGCTGCCAAATGAATGCGTCATGGACCTTGTAATCATTAGCTTAATGACTAAGAGGGCAAGGCCAAAGCTTTAACTCGGTTTTATTAAAGGTACCTTATAGGGCTACAGAAGTAAGCAGAGCCGTATCCCTGCCATAACACCCATAGAGAATTAACAAGCTTTAATAAAGATCCCTTCACAAAAAGCTGAGGTCAAGCCAGCTAATGTTTAAAGCACACAGACACATTACCAATACCTGGTGATGCAAAATTAGGGTATAAACCACAGAATAAAATGGACTTTTAAAAATATGGTACAAGTTTACCCTAGAGCCTCCAAACTGCGGCCCGGGGGCCAGACGAGGCCCTTTATTTGCCTTTATATGGCCCTTGGGGAACTATTCCACCGACACCCATGATGGAGCACTATTCTTCTCATTGACAAAAAATGGGGCACTATTCCCCCAATGAAGGGGCATTTTCTACTTCTGGCTACAGTCCGGTCCCCCTGAAGGACAGTAAATTGGCCCTTTGCTTAGAAAGTTTGGAGACCGCTCCCCTACAGTATGTCTGGTATAACTTTTCTAGCTATGCTATCCTGGGATTCCATATTTTCAGAATTCAATATTATAGACAAATTCCAGCTTTAGTGACTACCTGTATGTTAACTGTTACACAAGGTAAAAAACAAAATGACCAAGACAGGTTAGAAAAAGAGCAGATATTTCACCAGGAACAAATGGGCAGGGAGGCAAATGCCTATACCCATACGAGTGACTATTTGAATTGACCGATTGTGGATCAGACCCATGCCTGTCATTCGTAAATGAGACGTTTGCCCATCCTAATAATCACTTATGTTTACATCAAAATACTAGGACAAGAAAAATAATTTCATTATAGGAATCGTTAAGAGATGTAGCATAAAAGAGGCAGCAACGGTAAATGTGCAGCGGGGCTAATGTCTTTTAGTCATGTGAGCAATTCTTCTTTCCTTGCATGGGCTTAATGGCAGTGTGTAAGATAATGAGATACTGTGAGGGGATTACCACTCTAACGCCACATGCTGGATTTCGGCGCTAAAACAATGTTTCTAGTCTTCAACCCTAAACAAAATATGTATCTGAATCACACAAGACAGTCACAAGATTGTGTTATTCAGAGGGCCTGGTCCCTTCCTCCCATACCCCTCCTGCAATGAAATATACATATTTCATGGCTTAGCAGGAATTAGCGCACATCACACTCCCAGCTGCCATGTTTGCATCTCCCTGAATACAGCCATAGATGTTCTGACACTCCTACAGTGATAAAAAGGAACAAAAAACTGTGGCAAAGAATAATAGGCTAAACTACAAGAACATTATAAAATGTCATGATCCTAAAGGATTTAACCACTTGCTGGCAGTCGCCTCATTTGCAGCACAGTGAGGTCACAGTGATGCAGGGTGCAGTGGTGAAGGGGTTAATTTGCAGAAAAGCATGAAATAAAACACGCTTGTGCTGTTTGGTCTCCGTGCATTACAGCAGTCCAGTATAAATGGAACTATGGTAAAGCTACAGAAGAAACCCTTAAAGGAGAAGTACAGCCAACGCTCGTTTGTCGGTACTTCTCCTGTGGTTAACCTTGAGTCAGTCAGTACAGCAGACATTATATCATTACAGAACTACATACAAATTTCAAAGTGATGCATTCTTTGGCTGAACTTGTCACATTAAAATGAAGACAACATCTGTAAGGAAAGTGATAACTTACCTGGGACCAAGCTGATCTGGGCTCTCCTTCCTCTTCCGCTGCTCCACCCTGGAAGGGTCCGAGGGATTATCTCCAATTCCACTCATCTTGAATTCATATCAGCAACTGAAGGGTACAAGGAAATGAGAACAGTCAGCAAATCCCACCATAAGAGAGGACTTTTCTGCAACTTCTACAACTCACTTTCTAGCACATAAACTGAAAGAACCAGTAAATAAATTATCAGCTGACAGACATGAAATACATGTTTATAATAAATATATACAGATAAACCTTTTAGGAGCAATGCCAGCTTGGAAATATTGGCGATAACCCCCGGGTATCACTTCTTTGTAAAAGCATGGAAATTACACACTTATGATGTCTACTTAGAATTTGTTTTAGTCTCTTGCTTTACAGGTAAACGTCAATCAGTGTATGTGTATTAGTGCGTTATTCCTGGCGCCCAAACTTTATTTACCACAGACCCCTAAATTATTTAAACCTTCCTTACTTTTTTTTTTAATGGGGCCTTCTCCTAGCAAGCCCCCCCCCCCCCCCCAAAAAATGCATTCTGTACCCCAATGACCTGATGTTGTTCAGGTAAATCTGAACATGTTACATTTCCAGGGTTACCTACCCCTGCTTTAAGCCAATCATAGGTTTGGCAAGAAAGAAAGAGAAAAAGAAAGAAGAAAGAAAGAGAAAAAGAAAGAAAGAAAAAAGAAAAGAAGAAAGAGAAAAAGAAAAGAAAGAAAGAGAAAAAGAAAAGAAAGAAAGAGAAAAAAGAAAAGAAAGAAAGAGAAAAAGAAAAGAAAGAAAGAGAAAAAGAAAAGAAAGAAAGAGAAAAAGAAAAGAAAGAAAGAGAAAAAGAAAAGAAAGAAAGAGAAAAAGAAAAGAAAGAAAGAGAAAAAGAAAAGAAAGAAAGAGAAAAAGAAAAGAAAGAGAAAGAGAAAAGAAAGAAAGAAAAGAGAAAGAGAAAGAAAGAAAGAAAGAAAAGAAAGAAAGAAAGAAAGAAAGAAAGAAAGAAAGAAAGAAAGAAAGAAAGAAAGAAAGAAAGAAAGAAAGAAAAAAAAGAAAAGAAAGAAAGAAAGAAAGAAGAGAAAGAAAGAAAGAAGAAAAAGAAAGAAAGAAAGAAAGAAAGAAAGAAAAAAAGAAAGAAGAAAGAAAGAAAGAGAAAGAAAGAGAAAAAGAAAAGAAAGAAAGAGAAAAAGAAAAGAAAGAAAGAGAAAAAGAAAGAGAAAGAGAAAAGAAAGAAAGAAAGAAAGAAAGAGAAAAGAAAGAAAAGAAAGAGAAAAAGAAAGAAAGAAAGAAAAAAAAGAAAAGAAAAGAAAAAGAAAGAGAAAGAGAAAAGAAAGAAAGAAAGAAAGAAAAAAGAAAGAAAGAAAAGAAAGAAAGAGAAAGAAAGAAAAGAAAGAAAGAAAGAAAGAAAGAAAAAGAAAGAAAGAAAGAAAGAAAGAAAGAAAGAAAGAAGAAAAGAAAGAAAGAAAAAAAGAAAAGAAAAGAAAAAAAAAGAAAGAAAGAAAGAAAGAAAGAAAGAAGAAGAAAGAAAGAAAGAGAAAGAAAGAAAGAAAGAAAGAAAGAAAGAAAGAAAGAAAGAAAGAAAGAAAGAAAGAAAGAAAGAAAGAAAGAAAGAAAGAAAGAAAGAAAGAGAAAAAGAAAGAGAAAGAAAGAAAGAAAGAAAGAAAGAAAGAAAGAAAGAAAGAAAGAAAGAAAGAAAGAAAGAAAGAAAGAAAGAAAGAAAGAAAGAAAGAAAGCCTTAGACTCTACAGATTGTATTACCATGCAGAAGGGATTCACTCCTCTGTATGTCTTGGTGACCACTGCCCCCAAGGCAGAAAGTGGTACAATCTAATATTTTAGAGCTGTGACCAGAACAAGAGGTGAAGTTAAATAAGCCAATAAGGGCAAAAGTTCAAGTGACAACTAAGGATTGGGTCATTTCCCCAATCGTTAGATTTCCATTGACTTCCTGGTACATCTCCAGGTCAGGCAGTGAAGGGAAAGTCCTCCTCAAGCAGAACTCAAAGTGGAACTTTAGTCAGAAATGAAGTCCTGCTAGATCACTTCCGGCTGGCCCCTTCTGCAGGTATAGAAATGTAAATCATTAAATACAAGTGCCTATACTTTTTAAAATCCAGTAATACACGGTCTCACCATGCTCTGCACATGCTCAGTTGCTCTCCATTTTTAGACACTGCTGAGTTTGCAGCGGCCGATCTGCTTAAAGTGGAATTAAACCCTCTTATCCTTTACAAAGAAAGCTGCTTCTGTTTGATCTGCAACTACCATGCTACTACACATATGATCAGTTATGACATCAGCCATTTGATGATTTGACAGTTTGGTTGAGGACACAAGCAAATGTGACAGTTGGCAATTCCAGGAATGTAACTTTTTTTTTTAAACCATTATATTGATAGGTTTAGATTGGCTTTATGATTTACTGCTGTTCAGGGGCTCTGGGATTCAGCAAAATGGCAGCCTCAAGCAAGAAGAAACAGGAGTAATGCTGAGGGCAATTTACAGCACACACTTACTGTGGTAGCAAAATTATTAATGTGGAATGTTCTTGCTATAAAGAAAATTATTTTTTTATCAAGTTATGGGTAAAGTTCCACTTTAAAGACAGCTAAATAACTGGAAGAATGTTAACTCTTCCATCCAAACACATTTTGGCTGTTCATATATTTTCACTGCTGCAGTTCATCCTGCCCATGTTAAAAGCAGAATATTTATGCAAAATGTACATGTGCCACAAGTTGGCATGTAAAAAAAAGTCTAAACTGTGCATGACCAAGCTGCAGGAATTAGGATAAAACTGCACTAATTAGACAATATATAGTTATTTATGAGATAGATAGAGAGAGATTATATATATATATATATAAAATCACACATACATACACACACACACACACACACACACACACATACACATACAGGCCACTTTATTAGGTACACCTGTTCAATTGCTTAGTAAACACAAATTGCTAATCAGCCAATCACATGGCAGCAAATCAATAAATTTAGATATCTAGACGTGGTGAAGATGACTTGCTTAAGTTCAAACTGAGCATCAGAATGGAGAAGAAAGGAGATTTAAGTGACTTTGAACGTGGCATGGTTGTTGGTGCCAGACGGGCTGGTCTAAGTAATTCAAAAACTGCTGATCTACTGAGATTTTCACGCACAACCATCTCCAGGGTTTACAGAGAATGGTCTGAAAAAGAGAAAATATCCAGTGAGCGGCAGTTGTGTGGAGAAAAATGCTGTGTTGATGTCAGAGGAGAACGGGCAGACTAGTTTGAGATGATAGAAAGGCAACAGTAACTCAAATAACCGCTCGTTACAACCAAGGTATGCAGAATACCATCTCTGAACAGACAACACACCAAACCTTGAAGCAGATGGGCTACAGCAGCAGAAGACCTCTCCGGGTGCCACTCCGGTCAGCTAAGAACAAGAAACTGAGGCTACAATTCACACAGGATCACCGAAATTGGACAATAGAGGATTGGAAAAATATTGCCTGGTCTGAGGAGTCTCTCAGCTGCGACATTCAGATGGTCGGGTCAGAATTTGGTGTAAACATAAAAGCATGGATCCATCCTGCCTTGTATCAATGGTTCAGACTGGTGGTGATGGTGTCATGGTGTGGGGGGATATTTTCTTGGAACACTTTGAGCCCCTTAGTACCAATTGAGCATCATTTAAACACCAAAGCCTACCTGAGTATTGTTGCTGACCATGTCCATCCCTTTATGACTACAGTGTACACATCTTCTGATGGCTCCTTCCAGCAGGATAACGCACCATGTCACAAACATCAAATCTCACCACTGGACAATGAGGTCACTGTACTCCAATGGCCTCCACAGTCATCGGATCTCATCCAATAGAGCACCTTTGGGATGTAGTGGAACGGGAGATTCGCATCATGGATGTGCAGCTGACAAATCTGCAGCAACTGCGCTATGCTATCATGTCACTATGGACCAAAATCTGAGGAATAACGGGGTCCAACCCAGTACTAGCAAGGTGTACCTAAAAAAAGTGGCGTATATTATAAATAAAATGTGTGTGTGTGCGCGTATATATATATATATATATATAATATATATATATATATATATATATATATATAT
>CM053030.1:110976838-111079338 GCA_028564925.1 Lithobates sylvaticus | reverse complement strand
CCCCCATCACCACAAGTATAGGATACAGACCCCCCCCCCCCCCCCAATCACCACAAGTATAGGATACAGACCCCCCCCCCCAATCACCACAAGTATAGGATACAGACCCCCCCCCCAATCACCACAAGTATAGGATACAGACCCCCCCCCCCCCCCAATCACCACAAGTATAGGATACAGACCCCCCCCCCCCCCCCCCCAATCACCACAAGTATAGGATACAGACCCCCCCCCCCCCCCCCCCCCCCAGACCCCCCCCCCCCCAATCACCACAAGTATAGGATACAGACCCCCCCCCCCCCAATCACCCCAGACCCCCCCCCCAATCACCACAAGTATAGGATACAGACCCCCCCCCCCCCCCCCCAATCACCACAAGTATAGGATACAGACCCCCCCCCCCCAATCACCACAAGTATAGGATACAGACCCCCCCCCCCCCCCAATCACCACAAGTATAGGATACAGACCCCCCCCCCCCAATCACCACAAGTATAGGATACAGACCCCCCCCCCCAATCACCACAAGTATAGGATACAGACCCCCCCCCCCCCCAATCACCACAAGTATAGGATACAGACCCCCCCCCCCCCCAATCACCACAAGTATAGGATACAGACCCCCCCCCCCCAATCACCACAAGTATAGGATACAGACCCCCCCCCCCCCCAAATCACCACAAGTATAGGATACAGACCCCCCCCCCCCAAATCACCACAAGATACAGACCCCCCCCACACGCAATCATGACAAGTATAGGATACAGACCCCCCCCCCAATCACGACAAGTATAGGATACAGACCCCCCAATCACCACAAGACAGGTACATGATACAGACCCCCCCTCCCCCTGGGAAATGGACAGGTAACTAGTACAAGACAACCCCCACTCCAACACACATAGAACAGGTGTCTGGTAACTGACCACTACACCCTTCCCCATTACCACAGGACAGATGTCTAGTACAGGACCCCCACTAATCACCAGAGGACAGTACCGCCCCTCCCCCATCCCCACTGGACAGGTGCCTAGTATGTGGCTCAATGTACTATATATATATATATATATATATATATATATATATATATATATATATATATACACACACATATACATATACATACACACACACACACACACACACACAGGTAAAATACAGGCCGCACTCCTCTGATCACTGACACTGCATTCCATGAGCGGAATTACTCATGGACCATCATCATTAAACCATGTCATCAATAATGGAGGGGGGAGGGGATGAACTGGTTATACAGGTTCCATAAAGAAAGCCAGCTAAGCATCCGCTTAACTGAACACTCCACCTCAACAACCGTCCCCTTAACAGAGCGCTCCACCTCAACAACCGTCCCCTTAACAGAGCGCTCCACCTCAACAACTGTCAGCGGCAGTAAAAGAGAAGCAGATCTGACTGACATGTCTAGATGTGTGTACACTGTCAGTCAGACCCTCTCCTCTGTATAGTGTACACACATCTAGACATGTCAGAGGAGAAGATCTGACTGACATTTCTGGATGTGTGTACACTGTACAGAGGAGAAGATCTGACTGACATTTCTGGATGTGTGTACACTGTACAGAGGAGAAGATCTGACTGACATTTCTGGATGTGTGTACACTGTACAGAGGAGAAGATCTGACTGACATTTCTGGATGTGTGTACACTGTACAGAGGAGAAGATCTGACTGACATTTCTGGATGTGTGTACACTGTACAGAGGAGAGGATCTGACTGACATTTCTGGATGTGTGTACACTGTACAGAGGAGAGGATCTGACTGACATTTCTGGATGTGTGTACACTGTACAGAGAAGATCTGACTGACATTTCTGGATGTGTGTACACTGTACAGAGGAGAGGGTCTGACTGACATTTCTGGATGTGTGTGCACTGTACAGAGGAGAGGGTCTGACTGACATTTCTGGATGTGTGTACACTGTACAGAGGAGAGGGTCTGACTGACATTTCTGGATGTGTGTGCACTGTACAGAGGAGAGGATCTGACTGACATTTCTGGATGTGTGTACACTGAACAGAGGAGAGGGTCTGACTGACATTTCTGGATGTGTGTACACTGTACAGAGGAGAGGGTCTGACTGACATTTCTGGATGTGTGTACACTGTACAGAGGAGAGGATCTGACTGACATTTCTGGATGTGTGTACACTGTACAGAGGAGAGGGTCTGACTGACATTTCTGGATGTGTGTGCACTGTACAGAGGAGAGGATCTGACTGACATTTCTGGATGTGTGTACACTGTACAGAGGAGAGGGTCTGACTGACATTTCTGGATGTGTGTACACTGTACAGAGGAGCTGGGGATGGCTGAGGAATACCTCATACAGTATAAATACTTCCCTGTTACCAGGGCAACAAGACACCCTCCTATTGGACAGTCCTCCAACACATTGGATCACATGCCCTCCTATTGGACAGGATGAGCCACTGGACCAGATACGAACCTATTGGACCTAGTGGACCGGACCCCCTCCTCCTATTGGCCAGGCGCAGTGCTGGGCGGCGATGACACAGAGAAGTTGTGTGTCCCCCGGTCCTCTCTCTCTATCCCTCCTCCGGGTGTGGAGGAGAGCCCCCGATCCGTCCCCCCCCCCCCCCTCTCCCCGGTCACCGCTCTCTCACCCGGGGGTCAAAGGGCAATCCCCGAGCAAGGTCAGAAGAGCCCCGCCGAGGCTCCATGTTGGTGAAGCTGCACGGCACGATCTGCTTACTCAGCAGCAGAGCGGAAAAGTTTCCGGATTACCTCCGATCAGGTCCGGGCATCACACCGAAATCCGTGCCGGGGATCATCTCCCTGGGAACAACATCCAGTCCTCCTCCTCCCCCTTCTCCTCCTCTGGAAGCCGAGCGGATCCAGCGATAGGAAGCGGCTGGGAAAACGTGATCAGCTGCTGGACTCCGTCTTCCTTCCCATGTCACACCGACACGCCCCCTCCCTCCGTGTCAACCAGCCCGGGGCCCGCCCCCTCCCTGACAGCCGCCCTATTGGCTGGCGGCGGCGCCCCCTGTGTTTACTATGCACACAGATCACTCTCCGGAGTCCGCTCCGACCAGCTTCTCTTATTTACAGTCTTCTCTCCGGGGGAGGAGCAACGGCAATGACGGACCATTATGCAACTAATCCTCCAATCAGCCGCCCCCTCCTTCACCCAGCTCACCCCATGGCTACTAGCACTCGGGCATCCAGTGTACCCCCTCCATACACACATCTATGTCCCAACTACATGACATTCCATGGGCCAGACGACCAATCAGATTATACTTTCAGCTCGTACCGTCAAGCTTTGAAAATGAAAGCTAGAAGCTGATTGGTTGCCATGCACACTGCTCCAGTCTCAGTAGGTCGGAAATCCAACACCCTGCAATGCAGCCGACAGAACACAAATCTCTTCATTGTGACACTAAAGGATAGCAATCTCCTCCACCCACCCCGAGATATTTCAGCCTGTGTCCCCAGTACACATTTCCCCTCACTTCCTGTCTGATAAGCGTTGTCACCCTGCGGGGAACGAGGAAGAGCCCCATGCAGGGTTGCCAACCGTCAGTAAATTTCCTGACAGTTTGTAAAAATCTGTAATTTTTTTACAACTCTAAATATCAGGGGCTGATCATTTGTCATGATGAGTTTTTAAGTCTGAACCAGGCAAATGACTTTTTAGGGGTGTTGTCAGTGTTTCCACATTGCATTTATACGGTTTTATATCAGTTGCCTTCGTTTTTAATAGAATATCTGGAATTTTCTTTCAGATGGGCAGTAGAAAAAAAAAAATGCTCTGCTAGTAAATTTCACATGTTTTGTCAGTTAAAAAAAAAAATGGTGCTGAGAATGATAGCAAGGTCCAGTTTTACTGACAATACTTCCTCACTCCATCCACTCCTCCATGACAGACCCCATGAGGCCCAACTACATGACATGCAATGGGTGGGGCAACCAGTCAGCTTCCACCTTCAGCTGGTTCCGTCAAGCTTTGAAAATGAAAGCTAGAAGCTGATTGGTTGCCATGCACACTGCTCCAGTCTCAGGAGGCCTGATACAGCACTGTGTATGAGGACATCCAACACCCTGCAATGCAGCCCACAGAACACAAATCTCTTTTATTGTGACACTACACAAGGGATAGAACCCCCCAGAGATATTTCAGCCTGTGTCCCCATTACAGATTTCCTGTCTGGTAAAAATGTTGTCACCCTGCAGGTAATGAGGAAGAGCCCAGGATGGACCACTGTCCAGTATTATTGATAAGACTTCCTCACTCCATCCACAACTAAGACATTTATATAAAACAGTTTCTGCTTTCACCCACATGGAGATTGAGGCCCCGGTCACACCCGGGCATTGAGCAGGGACCAGCCCAGATTCCAACCATGTATGGGCAGGCTGATTGTACCCACATAGATCAAACCATCAACTTGGGTACAACCCGCCTATCAGCCTTTTCATGTGATTATTGCCAGTGGTTGTAGCTGCTAGAAATCATCACTGTGTTCTCCCGGAAGGGGCGACTCCCCCTGCAGAATTATTGTGACGGGTAAATAGATCCCAAACATGTCAGGATTTAAAATTGCACCCGCACCTGTGAAATGGTGACAAAAGGCAGCTGCAGCCACAATCCTGATCCAACCACTGCTGCCAAGACCACTAATATATATATATATATATATATATATATATATATATATATATATATATACATACATACACATATATATACACACACACACACACACACACACACACACACACACACAAGTGAGATATTTTTACCCCTCATATTTTTGGAAATATTTTATTATGTCTTTTCATGTGACAACACTGAAGAAATGACACTTTGCTACAACATAAAGTAGTGAGTGTACAGCTTGTATAACAGTGTAAATTTGCTGTCCCCTCAAAATAACTCAACACACAGCCAATAATGTCTAAACCACTGGCAACAAAAGTGAGTACACCCCTAAGTGAAAATGTCCAAATTGGGCCCAAAGTATCAATATTTTGTGTGGCCACCATTATTTTCCAGCACTGCCTTAACCCTCTTGGGCATGGAGTTCACCAGAGCTTCACAGGTTGTCACTGGAGTCCTCTTCCACTCCTCCATGACGACATTGCAGAGCTGGTGGATGTTAGAGACCTTGCGCTCCTCCACCTTCCATTTGAGGATGCCCCACAGATGCTCAATAGGGTTTAGGTCTGGAGACATGCTTGGCCAGTCCATCACCTTTACCCTCAGCTTATTTAGCAAGGCAGTGGTCGTCTTGGAGGTGTGTTTGGGGTCGTTATGTTGGAATACTGCCCTGCGGCCCAGTCTCCGAAAGGAGGATCATGCTCTGCTTCAGTATGTCACAGTACATGGTGGCATTCATGGTTCCCTCATTGAACTGTAGCTCCCCAGTGCTGGCAGTACTCATGCAGCCGCAGACCATGACACTCCCACCACCATGCTTGACTGTAGGCAAGACACACTTGTCTTTGTACTCCTCACCTGGTTGCCCCCACACACGCTTGACACTGTCTGAACCAAATATGTTTATCTTGGTCTCATCAGCCCACAGGACATGGTTCCAGTAATCCATGTCCTTAGTCTGCTTGTCTTCAGCAAACAGTTTTCAGGCTTTCTTGTGCATCATCTTTAGAAGAGGCTTCCTTCTGGGACGACAGCCATGCAGACCAATTTGATGCAGCGTGTGGCGTATGGTCTGAGCACTGACAGGCTGTCCCCCCCCATCCCTTCAACCTCTGCAGCAATGCTGGCAGCACTCATACGTCTATTTCCCAAAGACAATCTCTGGATATGACACTAAGCATGTGCACTCATCTTCTTTTGTTGCTAATGGCGAGGCCTGTTCTGATTGGAACCTGTCCTGTTAAACCACTGTATGGTCTTGGCCACCGCTCTGCAGCTCAGTTTCAGGGTCTTGGCAATCTTATAGCCTAGGCCATCTTTATGTAGAGCAACAATTATTTTTTTCAGAACCTCAGAGAGTTCTTTGCCATGAGATGCCATGTTGAACTTCCAGTGACCAGTATGAGAGAGTGAGAGCGATAATACCAAATTTAACACACCTGCTCCCCATTCACACCGGAGACCTTGTAACACTAACGAGTCACATGACACTGGGGAGGGAAAAATGCTAATTGGGCCTAAATTGTACATTTTCACTTAGGGGTGTACTCACTTTTGTTGCCAGCGGTTTAGACATTAATGGCTGTGTGCCAAGTTATTTTGAGGGGACAGCAAATTGACACTGTTAGGCCCCTTTCACACATGCGGACCATATGTCTGTTTTTCATCCATCCGTTTTTAGATGAAATACAGACATACATGTACCCCTATGGGATAGCGGGTGTCAGCGGATGAACATCCGCTGACACCCGCTATCGTCCGCCTCCGCTATGGTCCGATTCTGCAGACAGAGGAAAACCCTATTTTTACTGCAGAGTGGATCGTATGAAAAAGGACAGACGGTCCGTGTTCATCTGATCCCCCATAGAGGAGAGCGGCGATCTGACAGGGCGGTCCCAGCACAGTGTGCAGGGACCGCCCTGTCATCCGCCGGATCAGCGGAGCTATCCCCGCTGAGCAGCGGATCTGCCCCGTGTGAAAGGGGCCTTATACAAGCTGTACACTCACTACTTTACATTGTAGCAAAGTGTCATTTCTTCAGTGTTGTCACATGAAAAGATACAATAAGATATTTACAAAAATATGACACACACACACACAGTTAAAGCCAAACTCCACTTTATAAGCAGTTACAGCAGCCTTTTTGGTTTTCCCTTTGAAATAAAGGTTTTACCTAAATAAATGCTGATCATTGTAAGCACACCTGCTAGTGTTAAATGGTTTGTCTCAGCCCTCTAACTACTACTTTGTCTGCACAACTTGGAATCTTAAAGAATGTTAAAAAATAACCAACGATCGACCCTGCTAGGGTGGATTATGTAAAGTAGTTGTAAACCTCAGACATGAAATATGAACAAAGCATATCTCCCCCTATAGTGTGTACTTGTCTTAAAGTGTTACTAAATCCAGTAAAGATCAGTCTGTACTGTATATGCAGTAATGCATGCTTGTTATACTTACTGAGACCTGAGGGGTAAATCCTCTGCATTGTGTAATAAGGCCATTTGTTCCTGTCTTCTGTGATCCTCCCCTTCTTCCACAGTCCCCATTGCATCTCCTGATAGAACAGAGCATTGGCGGCACTCTGCACATGCTCAGTTTGGTGTGTATTGATAGAGAGTTTGTCTTCTTGGGAGAGTGCATGTGATCAGCACAGGGCCAATCAGCACTGTCCAGACAGAGGGTCAGGGGTCCTGCAGGCTCAGAGGACAGTCAGAGGAGAATGAAAACTCCTACAAGCTTTAACCAGTGCTCTGCCGGAAACATATAGAAGTCACAAGACTGCTATATACTGTTGATGAGAAAAGGTATTTAGCAGTTTATATTCCTGTGTACTGTGGGAGACCAGATATAGTGAATGCAGGCTCCTGGGTTCAGTAACACCTTAAGAGCATTAAGTGTCATTTCTGTCTACTGCTTCCTTCCTCTGCTATCAGCATGAATCACTTCTGACAAGTTTCCCTGACATCAAGAGTAAAATGGCGACAGGGGAGGTACCTTCAGCTGATTCATAGTTTAATTTCTGTTGCTGTGTGAAGGGTCCCTTCCCTCCAATCAGCTGTCAGTGCTCTCCTCACTGAGCTCTGCAGAGTGTACCTTCAGCTCTCCACCACCCGCCCCACTCACAGCTCAGACAGGCTGTATAAATTCTGGACACTGAACTTCTAGAGAAGAGAAGAGAACAGCGGCGGCAGGTCCATAAGAGGTGCTGCCCCCCTAATCTCCATGCACCTGCCACAAATTTTTTTTAAGCACACGATTAGAGCCTGAGGCTCTAATTGGCTTTAAAAAGGTTGGGTTTGGGGGGCAGAGCACTGCACACCGAGCCCACCCACTTGTGACATTAGCAAATTAACATTCACTATTATCTTTGCGTTTCTCCTCCCGGCCAACCAGGACAGGAAGCGGGTCCCAAGACCAGATGGGCTGGGAGGAGAAGTGACCAGATTGACCGAGAGGAGAAGCTGCCCGCAACCTGGATGGGGTAAGTGCAGGTGGGCAAGCGGGCGGGGGTTCCCTGCCAAGCAGGGAATGAAAACAAACTAGATCCCACATCACTGAACACAGCTCTGTTTGCATTCACAGAGCTGTGTTCCCGGAAGCTCAGAGCCGGTGTTCTACCAAGAAATGCCTCTGATGGATTTGCGCATGCGCAGTATAAAACGTCACTCCAGCTCATATGTTAATCAGCTGGTGTTACGCCAACACAGCGCATGCGCAGATCGTCTGAGGCATTTTTTCGAAGGGAGACAGTATTCGACGGCCAGTATTCAAAGCTTTGCAAACAGTGGAGGGAGAATGTACTGGTCAGATTGTGCCTCGCTGTTGCGGGGCAGGTTTTGTAGGTGTTGCAGGGCGGGTTTGGTGTGTTGAACAGCGGGTTTTGCCTGTGTCCAAGGGTTGCAACACACACAACCCACCCTTCAACAAACCCACCACGCAAAAGTGAGGCTCAATCTGACAACTACGTTCCCCCGCTGTTTGCATAGCGTCGGATAATGCTTCAGACAATCTGCACATGCGCTGTGTGGACGTCACAGCAGCTGATCATCATATCAGCTGGATTGTCGCTTGATACTGTGCATGCGCAGACCCATGGGAGGCATTTTTCGACGGAGGGCATGTCTCAATAGAACACTGGTCGCTGGGGCCAGGTGTTTGGAATGTGCCGTGACGAATCACAGCAAAGCCTGGGTGTGTGCCCCCTACCTGGAAATGCAGAATCATTATATATGTTTATATATTATTATACACATACATATATACATACACACATACATACATACATACATATACATATACATATACACACACACACACACACACACACACACAGTTGCCCCACCCAACCCCTGCCCTGCTCCGCCCCTAATTCCACCTCTAAACACGGCCTCATAAATTATATCATGAAATTGCCCTTAAATGTTTTATGCAAATTAAGCAACTTTATTCATGCTCATCAATGCAGCCTCACCCGCGTCCACCAATGCAGCCTCACCCGCGTCCACCAATGCAGCCTCACCCGCGTCCACCAATGCAGCCTACCTGTGTCCATCATGAAGGTGAGCAGAGGAGAAGAAGAGCATTGCTGGCCGGATGATATGAGCACCGAGGGACATTACTGGAACAGCTTTGATTTAAATCGCTGTGTGTTCCCGCCGCTCGGCGTCCCGTACAGCCCAGTCCTCTGGCCAAGAAACTTTGATACACATCACTCGTCCCGTGTTGGACGAGTGATCTATCAAATTCCCCGGGACCGGGGGGCGGGGCTGTGTGTGAAAGCGAGTGCGGGGAACACACGGCAATTGAAATCAAGGCCGCTAGTTATGTTCCCTGCGCTCATATCATCTGGCCGGCCCTGTCCTCTCTCTTCCCCTTCGTGAGCACCGGGAAAGGGACTCGCCGGCCGGCAGTGCTCGCCCCCCCTCACTCCCAGACAGCCCTTCCTCGCCAGCTCTCAAAATTTACTCGCAAAATGCGAGCAGGCGAGTGTAAATTTTGAGGGGGGGGTGTGTGTGTATATGTGTGTATATATATATATATATATATATATATATATATATATATATATATACACACACACACACACACATACGATTCTGCGCAGACAGCCCACACTGTCGCAGTAAAGGTACAGTGTGCGGCCAACAAGTGGATAAACAGGTACAACTTATGTAGGAGGATTTGTTTCATGTCTGTGTATCACCTGAGGCCAGTCACTTCACTGGGTATAGATGTAAGGGTTTACAATCTCTTTAATATTCATGGACTTTAAAACTAAATCCTCCTATTCTTTACAGCCAAAGAAGCTGCCTGCGTAGCCGCCGTATGATCTGCAACTGCCATGGTTCTGCACATGTGATCAGTTAGGACTCCAGCCATTTGATGGTTTGACAGTTCAGTTGAAAGCACAAGCAAATGTGACAGTTAGCATTTACAGCATGCTTTTAACAGTTTTAGGTTTAGCTCCAGTTTAAGAACTACTTTTAAATAAAAAAAAAGCAACATAGCATACATGCCATAAATTCAGAAGAGCCGTGCGATAACATTTAAATAACTGAAAACACAATCTGATCTGATTAAAATGAACAAATTACACTCGGTAAGAACGATACTACAAGCATTAAGCAAAACTCAGTCAATTGTTCCGTTTCTTAGAGTCACCACAAAAAAAAAAAAAAAATGAAATCCTTTGATCCAGATGGACTGTCCTGGATTATTCATTAGAGTTAAAGTCCAAACTAATAGGCTCTGACCTGCAGGATGGAAGGAACACACAACTAACAACTTTTTTGCTCGTCAGCAGTTTGAAACTTCAAAATAGTTCTAGAAATATGTACATGCATGCAGAATAAGTAGCATTTTGATACCCTTTTAGCTATTTTTTATCTTAATGCTGCTCGCATTAGTAAATAGATAGGAAGACATTCTATTTACTTGTCTTTTTTTTTATAGAATTCTTTAGTTGCTTCCTGGTTTCTGGCCTAGGCCACAATGTCGTCATACATCCCAGAAGTCTATAGCCATTTTTTTTCTTTCATCAGGAGAAGGGGAGGAGGGCTTTTTCAGCTAAGCACACCCTCCTGCCTGCATGCCTGAATTAAGGGCAGATGGATTCCAGGAGGTAACTTCTACATGAATCATCTGCCCTTACTCAAGATGCCCACAGCCAGAAATGCTAGGGGGGCATTTTTAAAAGTGATTTCTCAACAAAATAAAGCATGGAGACATGGACAAATGGGCAAGTTTGCTTTTTTATATTAAAAGCGTTTTCAGTTTGTGGTGCTCAGATACAGTTAAGTATTGCTTTAATGTATTCAATTGATATGCGATTTTATTTATGTGATGTTTTGCATTCTGTTCATATCTTTACATATACTTGGAATATTTTATATCAGAGGTTGAATGTACTTTACCAAAGGCATCTTAACCGCTCCAGCCCCGGAAGATTTTACCCCCTTCCTGACCAAAGAACTATTTGCGATTTGGCACTGCATCGCTTTAACTGACAATTGCGCGGTCGTGCAACGTTGCACCCAAACAAAAGTGACGTCCTTATTTTCCCACAAATAGAGCTTTCGTTTGGTAGTATTTGATCACCTCTGCGGGATTTATTTTTTGCGCAATAAACTAAAAAGTATGACAATTTAAAAAAAAAAGAAAAAAAAAAAAAGAAAGAAAGAAAAAACAATATTTTTTACTTTTTGCTATAATAAATATCACCCAAAAATATAAACAAATTATCTTCCTCCTCCTCCTCCGATATGCATTCTTCTACATATTTTTTGTAAAGAAAAAAAAAAGAAAAAAAATGGCAATAAGCGTATATTGTTTGGTTTGCGCATAAGTTATAGCATCTACAAAAAGGCTGTTTGATCCAGTCTTCATTGATCCTCCCCTTCTTCCACTGTCCCCAGTCCATCTCCCAATAAAACAGAGCCTTGTGGGGCAAGCTGCACATGCTCAGTTTGGTGTGTATTGCTAGAGAGTTTTTTTTTTTATTCTTCTTGGGAAGGTGCATGTGATCAGCACAGGGCCAATCAGCACTGTCCAGACAGAGGGTCAGGGACCTGCAGCCTCATAGGACAATCACAGGAGAATGAAAACTCCTCCTACAAGTTTTAATCAGACATGGATAGAAGTCACACTATCATACTACTGATGAGAAAAGGTATTTAGCAATATATTTACTAAAACTATTGAATTTTTATATTCTGTGTACTGTGGGAGACCAGATATAAAGAATGCAGGGCCCTGGGTTTAGTAACAGACTAGAACCACATTTATAGAACTACAGCCAGTAGGAGTGTCTGTTTGTCAGCGTCACATTTTCAAAAAATAATCTCCCCAAATACCAGAAAGAACACTGTACAGTAGACCCAATAACAATGTGCCTCGATTATCCCTGATGTCAAGGGATCCCCAATGAACCAATAAGCCACCCACATAGCAGCAGCCTTCATTGTGTGTAGGCAGATAGGTTACATATTAAAATGGGTAAAAGTATTCACGGCTTGGTGGCTGCCATGTACATTCACTGCTGAAATCTGCTTCAATTCCATCTAAAGCCAAAAAAAGTAATACTAACCAGCTATAGCAGGGTGAAAAAAAATTATTAAAAAAAATAAAAGTATATGTAAACTAAAGAACTAATAAAATGATAGAGACAAGTGGGCCCACATCAAATCATAGCACTGACAGTTGCCACCTACTTATCCCCAAAGGTTTGGAGGTTCTCAGTGCAGCGCAGTGTTCGAGGCACCATGACATTCTCACCAGCAGATCAGCACTTCCTGCTTTCAGTAAAGAAACACGATTTATAAATTGACCTAAAACGATGTTAGCTGCAGAAGAAAAGGGAAGTGAACAGAGAATGGATTCTGTTCTACAACAATCAAGCCATTTGTGCCGTCAGATGCCCTGTAGCTTGGTGTAATCACAGTTTAAGGATTGAATTCTTCCTGTTAAAGTGTTATCATTGGTAAACATCACACAGACTAGATTTCATTTAACACCATTTTAAATCACAACAAATGTATTTTTTATTTTTTTTAGAAGGTTATACACCTGCATTACAATCAGATATTATTATTATATACGATTTATATAGCGCCAACAGTTTAGGCAGCGCTTTACAATGTAGAGGGGGGACAGCACAATACAGAAGGGTCAGGAGGGCCCGGCTCATAGAGCTTACATTCTAAAGGGAGGGGGTGGTGGTAGAGGCGGGGGAAGGAGTTGATGGGGGTGATATGTTAGATTAAACAAGCTGCTTTAAAATAAATCAGAGAAATACAGGCAATGCAACTTCTTATCTCTCTGAAAATGCTAGCTGCCTGGCCATCGTGCTGATCCTATGGCTTTAACACTTCCTAAGTAACTGACCAAGTGGCATATAGGCATTCTTATTCCCAAATGTCTGTTTAATGTTTCATCTCAGCTATAAAACAAAACGCTCCAAGTGAACAAACCCTGAGCCCACGTTCACATTGGGCCGATGTCAAATCGGGGGCTACTACCGGAAATGGCACCAGCCAAATCGGTGAGGCGACTCACCGATTCCAAAAAAGTAGTTCCTGTGCGACTTTGGGGGGCAATTTAAATAGACATATGTGCATGAACCTGCACAGATGTCTGTCAAATGGCCCCCGAAGTCGGACTGCATTACCGGTTTGAAATCGTGCGCGTTCAGCTAAACTCTAACCCGCATCAGTGTGAACCTAGGCTAATAGTAGTATAATGGCCAAGTCCGCCTTTTATTCCATACTACATCAATATTTAGTGTGTAAGGTCCTTTTACACTGACTGACCGATTGGGTCCATCCATTGCTCTCTATGGAGCGGCAAATGTCCGCTGGCACCCAAACCAGTTCTGTCCGCTAAAAAAAAGACGAATGCAGATTCCCCATCCATCCAGTGGATCCGATCAGAGGATGGAAACAGACATGCGGTCCATTTCCATCCAACCGCCCCATAGAGAACAGCGGGCTGTGTCTGTGTCCGCTCTGCATATTGGAGAGGACAGATCCCCCACTGAGCAGGCGGATCCGCTTGATGGAGTCAGGACCCTTTCAGATGGGGCGAACACGTAACATGGTGCCAAGCCCCTGCAGCGAGAGAGAGAGCAGGATCATGTGACTGGACAACAAGACTGGCCTGAAAATAGGCAAGTATCAGTATCTTCATATACAGGTTAGTTAGCATGGGTGTTAGGAGGGGGGTGGGGACAGTTTTAAGAGTTTTTAGGATGAAGCTGGAATTCTACTTTAAAAGGACATTTTCCAAACGCTCCCCTTGCACTGCAGTATCACCAGCGCTTTACAATCCACTCTTCAGCCTTATCATTCTATATCTGTAGGCTGTACATGCAAAACCTCTGCGTAGGCGAGTAAGAGTAACTCATCTACATGCTCAGGAGTTGCATCATCTGAGCCTGGCCAGTCAAAAGGCTGAAGATTCCAAATCCACAAGTCTGCCGTAATGTGCAAATATGCTGTGCATACCTGTACATTATAGTGATAACCTTCCCAGGGCCCAAGATTTTTATTATTTAGTCTGGCAGTTTACATCTGCCTAAAGCAGAACTTTAGTCATTTTTTTCAACTTTCCATCAGTTCAATCTTCTGCCCTTGTTGTTTTAACTCTGCATAGTAAAACATTTTTTTTCTGCCAGCAAATACCTTGTACAGCCCACTTCCTGTTTCTTGTCTGGCCATTGGCCTAGGCACATGACATCACGCACAGCTCTCTCTAACTCTCATGCAAGTTTGCCAGGAGGGGGGGGGGTAAGTCATAAGAGGGCCAATGAGGGCTGCAGAGCTGGAGGTGTGCCTGTAAATCCAGGAAGTGAAAAGACAGCAGCTTCAGCTGCCCACAGTAAAAATGATTGCAGCCAGACTTAGTGCAAGGAGATTTCTGCAGCACATTTGGCAAGTACAGAATCATCACAGTATATATACAATAATATGCTTGGAGGGAAGCTTCAGAATGGCAAAGATGCTTTTATTACAAATTATGTAAGCAGTCCGCAGTTCCTCTTTAACGACCACTTCAATAGAAGATTTACTGCTACAGGGCAGCCGTTCTGTGCAGAATCATGTATATACAGTATACACATGATTCTGCACTTCCGCATAGGGGGCACACGCTGCTTCTGCTGTGATTAGTCACAGCAGAAGTCGATCGGTGGGTTCTGGCCAATGGATGTCCGGCACCTGCTGGTCAGTGGGAAGAGACACAGGACGGAGCTCTGCCTATGTAAACCGGGCAGAGCTCCGTCCTGTCAGCAGGGATGTGGTGGATTTGGTTTCTCTGCAAAGCAGGGAATAAAATCCAGCACACCCCTTAGTACAAAAACACTGGTTAGGCATACATACGTTAGGCATCCCAGCCAATGTGATTAGTACAGTGACAGTGCCTATTTTTAGCACTGATCACTGTATTGGTGTCACTGGTTCCCACAAAAAGTGTCAAAAATGCCAAATAAATACATATATACACATATACATACATTATATATATATATATATATATATATATATATATATATATATATATATATATATATATATATATATATATATACACATATACACATACACACACACACACACACACACACACACATATATATATATATATATATATATATATATATATATATATATTTTGTTTTCATAGGTTTGTAGATGCTTTAACTTTTGCGCAAAACAATCAATATACGTTAAACTTTTTTCCCCGATGGGATTCCGCTCAAGCTTGGCTTGCATACACACAGTCCCACAAAAGTTGAACTTTCGACCGCCAAGAACGCGGTAAAGTACAACACTACGATGAGCCGAGAAAATGAAGTTCAATGCTTCCGAGTATACGTCAATTTTTTTTTTCGAGCATGCATACGAATTTTGCGTGTCGGAATTTGTACAGACGATCGGAATTTCGGATCAGAACTTTTTCCGACCGAAAAATAGAGAACATGCTCTCAATCTTTTGCTGGCGGGAATTCCGACAGCAAAAGTCCGATGGAGCATACACAAAAGCTCTCATCTGACTTTTGCATTTTTACTATTTAAAATTTATACAGTGTATTTTTTGCAAAATTTGTCTGTCTTTTTTAGTTTATAGCGCAAAGAATAAAAAAAGCAGTCGTGATCAAATACCGCCAAAAGAATGCTCTATTTGTGGGGAAAAACACAGATAGTGTTGCATGACTGCGCAATTGTCAGTTAAAGTCACACAGTGCTGTTAAGCAAAAAAATGGCCTGGTCATGGGGGTGGGGCTCATAAAGTAACAACTTCCTTTATTGGGGATATTAGATATGTTAATTGTGTCCAAGACATACTTTTTGTCCAAATTTCCTCCTAAAAACAGTGCATTTGCTTTTATATTGGGGTGCGTATATCTGCTGTCTAAGATTTAAGCCACTGTGCATCTACTAGTCTTAGGAGATTTGGTGATGTCCTTACTGTTCTGCTCACTGTGCTCCTTGCAGGAGGCTCTGAAAGGAGGAAGCAAAACCCTGCCTCTACCAAGATGGCCACCTCCACATAGACACAATGCAAAACAGGGCATAGTAAGCCTGTAATGCAGGGGTCTCAAACTGGTGGCCCTCCAGCTGTTGCAGAACTACAAGTCCCATTATTCCTCTGTCTGAGGGAGTCATGCTTGTTACTGTCAGCTTTGCAATGCATCATGGGACTTGTAGTTTTGCAGCAGCTGGAGGGCCGCCAGTTTGAGACCCCTGCTGTAATGTGATAAGAGGAGCTGCAGGAAGACCACAGGCACTGCAAGTTCTTTGTCTTCTGAATTTTTTCTTCCTTTTGGTGTGTTTTGTTCCCCTGATCATGTGTGTTGCACTAAGGCAGTCCACTCAAATGAATGGGCTGGCAATGCACAAAAAAAACAAAACAAAAAAAAAAAGACCCCAAAAAAATAAACACAAAAGACAAAAAAAATAAAATAAACACAACAGTGTACACATCCACAATTTTAGGGAATGCAGTGCACAATGCACCCTAGTGTATTAACACGCATTGGGTGCATTGCTACAAATTTGCATTTCCATAGCACGTTGGGGTGCAATTGACAATAAAAAGCATGGCACCGCGCTGATGCACGTAACGTGCGTTAAACGCGATGTAACAGTGTAAATCTGGCCTTAATGATTTCTTAATGAAAGCAGAACTGCATTAAATAGAGTTTTATATGTGCCTGAATTTCAGCTTTAATATTTCCTCTCATTTTCAAAATTGCCAAAAAGACAGCTGGAGCAGTTTTCATTAACCAGCTGTACTGTAATACAAAAAAAACACAAACAGGAAATATGCAGCTTGTGCTGAAAGCCAATCAGGTGCCTTTTAAATATATTTCCTCTGCATACCTTTAATGGCTGATTACGTCTAAAATTTATGTGTGCTGCTGACCTTCTACATAAACCACATGGTACACCAGAGCAGTCTCTGAACTCCTACTTATCTCTCTCATAATGACTGAGACATTAGAAAATCAGCAGCATGCACAGCTTTAGTGAAGGCGCTTAATCTGACAATAGCATATATTTCATGCCTTATCTCTGCAGGCCATCTTCCAGAAACGGCCTGTTACACCAGACCGTCCATTGTCAGTTTAACTAAAGCTCTTAAAGAACAAATTAGTCGGCATTATACTTAAATCTTAATCAGCCTCGCTGGGCCAATAGGTCAAGTTTAAGAAAATGAACATCTTCTGCATGTCCATCATGACAGCCTATTATATCATGCTTGATTTCTTCCGAGTATTTAATCAATTCCACAGACTTTATTACCAGTGCTGACCTACCTTGCCATAAATGATCATTGTGGGCTTCTTACCTAACCAGCTCCAGCTCCGATACCATGATTACTGGAGGACTGCTATGGAGCAATGGTGAAGTCAGCAACCCCATGCATTTTACCCGAATGCAGGTTTGTTAAAACAAGCAGAATTTTGATGGGATCTTTTTTTAGGCATGCAGTGCCATATAACCTCATTCTCCCATTCTCCGGTATTTGCTACTCTAGCGTACAAATATAGAAAACTCAATCCATGTGGCGTCAGAGGTATAGTACAAATGACTTAACCAGCAAAGAAGAAAAAAATAATTAAAAGCAGAGCTGAAATGTTTTGGTGAATTATAAATCGGTGAACTATCTTTTTTAATTTGCTGTTTATCCATTTGTAGCCCCCTGCTCCTAAAACATCTTACTGGTTGCTAGGTCTGTATGAGAGACGTACCCAGGTATTCAAGATCTGCTAAAAGAAAGCCGTTTTGTCCTTTGATTTAGGCCCGGTTCAGACTGCTGCTGTGCGGGAACGCTGCGAATCTACTGCGGGTTCCCGCACCGCATGTCTCCCGCCGGCAGTTCACACTGCCCTATGCGAGCTGCTGGGAGTGTCAGTGAAATGTTAATGACACCCCCATATCAGCTCGCATATCGCAGTGTGATCTGCAAACTCGGACAGGAATTGTATCGCATGGTGAGAACACCATGCGATCCGATTCTGCTGCGGACCGAAAAAAAGGGTCCTGTGCGAGTTTGGGCCGAATGCGATGCAAATTCAGCCATACTATCTGTATGGCTGAATTCGCATTGCACAGAGATCGCATATGATTTGAACTGCAGTGCGGTGCGAATCATATGCGATCTCCCGCACCGCAGCAGTGTGAACCGGGCCTCAAGGAGTCTGTAAATGATCTGCTAAAAAGGGTATCTGAAACCTCCCCTCAACCTCTTTCCTACAACCTTCCTCAAGTTCTAATTAAAGCATTGAAAAAATACCTAAAGTGACTAGCGCCCATATTCTGTTCAAACTTCCCATTATAGCCATGGACTCAACCCCGGGGTGAATGTAAGCTCGCTCCCTGTATCTGGCGGTACCTCTTTGCTCCCAGTAGACCCAGGGGGGGGGGGACGCTACACATTTTAAAGAATTTAACAGTCACATTTTTTTTAGCACGATACACAGTGCTGCCGGTCACCGACATGAATGCACCCTCACTGCCCTGAACTGTCAGCAGCCTGCACATTTGTGATGGAACGAGACATTTAAATACTTCAGGTTCTAGAAGGCTCTTCTGTGCTTGGCACTGGTTCAGTGGGGTTTGTTTTTTTTTTAGCTTTTTGACACACCTCACCATATCCTGGCAAATGTTGCTCTCCCAGTAAAAATACATACAATTGAAAGGTTTCACCCACTAAACGTTTTGGAATTCTGTTCATCCAGGCACTTCTGCTAGGCAGCACAGCCTAGTCCAGGGATATGCAATTATCAGACCTCCAGCTGTTGCAAAACTACAAGTCCCATCATGCCTCTGGGTGTCATGGCTTTCATGGTTCATAGTTCTGCAACAGCTGCATCTCTGATCTAGTCGATGACCTTACTTTTTTCACCATTTTACCTTAGCTTATCAATGCAGGTTGGGCACCAATATGAACTCAACCTACTGATTGGACAGGTCTGCAGGGGCAGCAGCACACTGATGAGGTCATCACCCAGAAATTCAGCATTTGTAACCTGCAACAGAGCCCGACTGGCTGCTAGTGCTGACCCGTCCCTATCAGAGTCCTCATTACAGAAGGCCGAGGAGGACTTTAGCTTTCAGCTAAAAAAACAAATGTAACAGAAATACGTGATCTTAAATCCAATGTTATAGCTGCCCCTCTGTGTGTTTTTAAAATAAAACTTTGAGAAGCCCTTCTACTGCACCCTGTGACTTGTCGGAGAAAGTGTCAATCAAAGCATGTAAACATGGGTAGAATTGGAAAGAATATTGGCACATAAATTATGTACATATATTTTACTAAGCAGTAATCAGGGAGTAAGTACTGAGCTCCTTATAATAAAGGTGTATTTACAGTGTGCAGTCTATGGAGAAAATTATAGGAGATACTATGCTAATTAAATGAGAACGATGACAAACGTAAAACTACTTCATTTACAAGCCATTATGTTAACAAACTTAGCAATGAATCACAGCACGACGACTGGCCTCAGGAGCCAATTACCATGTTACTAAAACCACATTTTTGCCAATAAAAGCAATGCAGCATGAGTAGGTGAATTGGAGTGCGTAGAGTATATATTATGCAACTACTACACAGAAAGTGGAACTTCTCATAGGCTGTCACATGATCCGACAAATAAAGTACTCAAATCAGAAAAAGGCAGGACTTTGTTTTACAATGAAGTGCTGTTGAAATTCCTAAATACAACCAATTATCACACAGTGGGAACAGCTAATAAGCAGCCTAGGACCTGTAACACTGAATACAATTGTGTGTGTGCCCGCCTTCTTCACTACACCATGGTGACATGATAAGCTTGCAAATTAGACAGTGGAGAAAGCTGACATGACAACTGATCATCATCATCATCCATAGAGGACAGTGGAGAAAGCTGACATGACAACTGATCATCATCATCATCCATAGAGGACAGTGGAGGAAGCTGACATGACAACTGATCATCATCATCATCCATAGAGGACAGTGGAGGAAGCTGACATGACAACTGATCTTTATCATCCATAGAGGACAGTGGAGGAAGCTGACGTGACAACTGATCATCATCATCCATAGAGGACAGTGGAGGAAGCTGACATGACAACTGATCATCATCATCCATAGAGGACAGTGGGGGAAGCTGACATGACAACTGATCATCATCCATAGAGAACAGTGGAGGAAGCTGACGTGACAACTGATCATCATCATCCATAGAGGACAGTGGAGGAAGCTGACATGACAACTGATCATCATCTTCCATAGGGGACAGTGGAGGAAGCTGACATGACAACTGATCATCATCATCCATAGAGGACAGTGGGGGAAGCTGACATGACAACTGATCATCATCCATAGAGAACAGTGGAGGAAGCTGACATGACAACTGATCATCATCATCCATAGAGGACAGTGGAGGAAGCTGACATGACAACTGATCATCATCTTCCATAGGGGACAGTGGAGGAAGCTGACATGACAACTGATCATCATCATCCATAGAGGACAGTAGAGAAAGCTGACATGACAACTGATCATCATCATCCATAGAGGACAGTGGAGGAAGCTGACATGACAACTGATCATCATCATCCATAGAGGACAGTAGAGAAAGCTGACATGACAACTGATCATCATCATCCATAGAGGACAGTGGGGGAAGCTGACGTGACAACTGACCGTCTTGATTAATGGACAGTGGAAAAAAGCGGATGTGACAACTGGCAAGCTTGTACAGAGGACACTGACTTGACAACTGGCAAGCTTGTACAGGGGACACTGACATGACAACTGGCAAGCTTGCACAGAGGACACTGACATGACAACAACTGGCAAGCTTGCACAGAGGACACTGACTTGACAACTGGCAAGCTTGCACAGGGGACACGGACTTGACAAGCTTGCATAGAATACAGTGGAGGTAGCAGACATGACAACCTTGCACAAAGGACAGCGGAGAAAGCTGACATGACAATCTTTCATAGGGAACACTAGAGGAAGTCAACATGACAACTGATAGCATTGTACAGAGGACAGTGGCGGACGTTCTGGCTGCATTGTAACCCCATAGCAACAACATCAGCTTTCACAATGCTAATAATTCAGGAAAAGATGAGCCATGTGAAATTAGTCAGCCAACAGTAAACAAATGTATTCCACTAGAATAATTCTGTTTAGTATTTATACTGCTCTAAATGCAAACCTGTGCTTTGCATGCAGGGTAAAGTAACAGGTTTGCTTTAATCACCTTCACCCAACATCATCTGCTCAATTTTCCTATACTCCCCTGTAGCAAAGAGGAGAAGCCACTTTGTGTGAGAGATATGAATTGTTCAAGTCATAGTTTATACAGGGCTGAGGATTTGAATAGGTACCTAGAAGTGCTATATATTTCTCTGGGATTATGTAGGCCAAGCAAAGTGATGATTAGGCTAAAAAAAAATAAAAAAAAAAATATTATATATATATATACACACACACACATACATACACACACACACACACCACACACACATACACACACAGTATCTCACAAAAGTGAGTACACCGCTCACATTTTTGTAAATATTTATTACATCTTTTAATGCGACAACACTGAGGAAATTACACTTTGCTACAATGTAAAGTAGTGAGTGTACAGCTTATGTGCACAGCAGTGTAAATTTGCTGTCCCCTCAAAACAACTCAACACAGCCATTAATGTCTGAACTGCTGGTAACAAAAGTGAGTACACCCCTAAGTGAAAATGTCTAATTTGGGCCTAATTAGCCATTTTCCCTTCCCGGTGTCATGTGACTCGTTAGTGCTACAAGGTCTCCGGTATGAATGGGGAGCAGGTGTGTTAAATTTAGTGTTTTCACTCTCACGCTCTCATACTGGTCACTGCAAGTTCAACATGGCACCTCATGGCAAAGAACTCTGAGGATCTGAAAAAAATAAATTGTTACTCTACATAATGATGGCCTAGGCTATAAGAAGATTGCCAAGACCCTGAAACTGAGCTGCAGAGCGGTGGCCAAGACCATACAGCTGTTTAACAGGACAGGGTCCACTCAGAACAGGCCTCGCCATGGTCGACCAAAGAAGTTGAGTGCACATGCTCAGCGTCATATCCAGAGTCTTTGGGAAATAGACATATGAGTGCTGCCAGCATTACTGCAGAGGTTGAAGGGGTGGGGGGACATCGTGTCAGTGCTCAGACCATATGCCACACACTGCATCAAATTGGTCTGCATGGCTGTTGTCCCAAAAGGAAGCGTCTTCTAAAGATGATACACAAGAAAGCCTGCAAACAGTTTGCTGAAGACAAGCAGACCAAGGACATGGATTACTGGAATCATGTTCTGTGGTCTGATGAGACCAAGATAAACTTATTTGGTTCAGACGGTGTCAAGCGTTTGTGGCGGCAACCAGGTGAGCAGTACAAAGACAAGTGTGTCTTGCCTACAGTCAAGCATGTGGTGGGAGTGTCATGGTCTGGGGCTGCATGAGTACTGCCAGCACTGGGGAGCTACAGTTCATTGAGGGAACCATGAATGCCAACATGTACTGAAGCAGAGCATCATACCCTCCCTTCGGAGACTGGGCCGCAGGGCAGTATTCCAACATGATAACGACCCCAAACACACCTCCAAGACGACCACTGCCTTGCTAAAGAAGCTGAGGGTAAGGGTGATGGACTGGCCAAGCATTTCTCCAGACCTAAACCCTATTGAGCATCTGTGGGGCATCCTCAAATGGAAGGTGGAGGAGCGCAAGGTCTCTAACATCCACCAGCTCCGTGATGTCGTCATGGAGGAGTGGGGGAGGACTCCAGTGGCAACCTGTAAAGCTCTGGTGAACTCCATGCCCAAGAGGGTTAAGGCAGTGCTGGAAAATAATGGTGGCCACACAAAATAGTGACACTTTGGACTCAATTTGAACATTTTCCCTTTAGGGGTGTACTCACTTTTGTTGCCAGCAGTTTACACATTAATGGCTGTGTGTTGAGTTGTTTTGAGGGGACAGCAAATTTACACGGTTATACAAGCTGTACACTCACTACTTCAGTGTTGTCACATGAAAAGATATAATAAAATATTTACAAAAATGTGAGGGGTGTACTCACTTTTGTGAGATACTGTGTGTGTAAGAGAGTATATACATATACACACACACACACACACACACACACACACACACACACACACACACACACACTATATAGACATTGTGAAGCCAGAGAAATCCAGGAAACCAACATCGTCAGGACAAGGCCAGTAATGGAAACCTCTACATTTGGCATGCTGGGTCGCCTCCCTGTATCCTCATTCTGAGCAAATACAATATGAAGGACGACGATGAAAAGGATGAGAATTTCTCCAGTGTGAAATGCTAATCTCCATCGCTGCCCTTATCAGGAGTCTGTCAGATAGAAAGAGACAGAAGTCAATGTGGAATTCCTCCTGTGTTTCACAACAATAGAGGAAACTATTTCATTGACTTTTTATTCAACTTCCACGAAACTCCCATAAATAGTTGTAATTACATCTATAACAACATGTACACGCTCCGGGACTTTCAGACTGGCAACCCTCCAAGCAAACCACTGTCCCGCTTCGATGAGATCCTCCGCACACTGCATTGTAGAATATTTTCAGCAATTTACTTTATAGGTTTTCATTTGACATGTTAGCAGATAGCATGTTACAAATTAACAGCATGTACTACCTGCTACCTAACCTACAAACACGGAGACATTCACTGCATGCTTATTTATAAGATTTGTGTAAGCTTGCACTTGTCCAGTATAAATATATTAACCACTTACCCACTGGGCACTTAAACCCCCTTCCTAACCAGACCAATTTTCAGCATCCGGTGCTCTCACACTTTGAATGACAATTACTCAGTCATGCAACACTGTACCCAAATTAATCTTGTGTCCTTTTTTTCACACAAATAGAGCTTTCTTTTGGTGGTATTTAATCACTGCTGGGTTTTAAAATTTTTGCGCTATAAATCAAAAAATACAGAAAATTCGGTAAAAAATAAATAAATTATTTGTTTCTATTAAAATTTATTGCAGAGTATTGCACAGTATTGATAGAGCATTGCACAGTGGTGGCAGAGCATTGCACAGTGGTGGCAGTGTATTGCTGTCAATGACCAGCGCTGTGGGCACTACACATCCAGCCCACAGCGCTGGTCCCATCTCATCCCTTTTCCGCTTCTCCCCTCTCACTGTACCGTGATTTGACATGTCATTTGACGGGGCGATCACGTGGTAAACGGCCGCTATCAGCAGCCGTTTACCGCGATGCGCCGGGTCCTCGGGACCCGGCAGTCACGGATGTTCCCGAGTGCGTGCCCCAGGCGGCGCGCGGGACCAAGTTTCTGGGAGGACGTCCACTCAGGATAAGTCGACCGCGCTGTAGACCTCTTTCGACTATGGCCAGGTCGGCATGTGGTTAAAGTGGTTGTAAACACATTTAAAACAAAAATAAAAAAACTAACACGGGGGGCTACTTCTGGGTATCACAGCTCCAGCCAATCACAGCACCGGAGCCGTGATACACGGAAGTAGCTGGGCAATGATGTCACTCCCGCGCATGCGCGCGGTAACGGCACACTTACTGAAGAAACGCCACATACGTGCCATTGCTCCAGTTGGTGTCAGTGCGCATGTGTCGATAACATCGGCACATGCAAATACAGGGGATATCTCCTAAACCGTGGAGGTTTAGGAGATATCCTGGGTAGCTACAGGTAAGCCTTATTATAGGGTTTACTTCCTCTTTGTTTCCCTGCAAAGGTAAAGCATAATGGGCTACTGTGCATCGCATAGTAGCCCATTATGTGTCACTTACCAGACACAGGAGCCAGCGATGTCACCACTGTCCCCTCTTCCACGGAGCCGCGATTACGTCACTCCCGCGCATGCGCACGGGAGCCGCTACTAGCGGCATATCGCCGTAAGCAGCGGCGTGCTCAGTGCATGCGCCATAGACAACAGTGCCTGTCTTTTTGCAAATATCTCCTAAGCCGTGTAGTTTTAGGAGATATTTCTTGGACCTACGGGTAAGCCTTAATCTAGGTTTACCTGTAGGTCAAAGTGGTCTGTAAGGGTTTACAACCACTTTAAGTGTAATTTCTGTCTGCTGCTTTGCTCCTCTGCCATCAACATGATCATGGCTGACAAATTTTCCTGACACCAAAAGAAAAATGGTGACAGGGAAGGGACCTCCAGCAGATTGACAGCCTCAGCTCTGTTTTCATGCGCTGTGTGGAGGGGGGGGGGGGTGTCTCTTCCCCCTCCAATCAGATCTCAGCTCTCCTCACTGAGCTCTGCACCCCCTTTTTCCTGAACTCTGACAAGCTTATAAATTTTGGACTTTGAATGAATGTAGAGAAGAGAGGGCTGCAGATAGACAAACACAACGTATGTAGGAGGAGGATTTGTTATATCTCTGTGTATCACCCAAGAATAGTCCCTTCACTTGGTATATGTAAGGGTTTACAACCACTTGATCATTTCCCAATCCAACCAACCGTTCTCACCCAGATGGCATAGCTCTCATGACCTAAGAGGAGACTTCATCCAACCAAGGATCAAGTCAAGTGATATCACAGTGACATTTACAATAAAGTCAATAGTCTGCATGGTCTAGTAAGGCCTCATGTAGAACTGCTGCTGCTAAATGGACGTTTAGGAGCAGTTGGGCATTTTTTTCCAACTGCTCCTGAACTCTCCTCTATGTTATCAGTACATGTACACAGGGTCGTTTCTAGGCAGTTGAGTTTAGAGGCTTTTTTTGGAAAGCAAAATAAGGGTTCAGAAACCGAGTTTAGAGGGATTTCAAGCGACAAACGCTTCTAAACGCAGCTAAATGCATTAACTTGCGTTTAGCCGCAATTCGTTTACAGGCGTTTTGCCTTTTTGGCTATTTTGAAAGTCTTCTAAACGCAAATGCGGCTAAACGCGGCTTGTAAACGCCGCTAAACAGACGTTTTAAATGTGGGTTACCATCTGTCAAGTTAAGTCGTTCAAGAGAAGTTGTAAAAACATCCCGTGTACACGAAGCCTTAGAAACAAACCCTTAAATGAAAGTGACATTGACTTGCTAGAAGTAGAGGGAAAACATAGGCACTGCAGAGAAATTCTATGAATGTACTTCACATAACTTCACACGAGGAAGCAGGTTTGTTTTCACAATGTCAAGAAGTCCATGCAGAGCCAAGCCGATTCACTGATCTGGGAACAGTTCAAACAAGGCCGCAGCAGCTCTCAGCCTCCGTAGACACTTCACAATGCAAATATTGAATCACCTTGTGGGTTACCAAGAAGGATGGCTCTTAATGAGCCATTTACATCTCTACTCCAAAGAATCAGCAGAACTGAAAACAATTTCCATCTCCCTCAAACACAAAAAGAATCCACCACTAAAGCATGCAGTACATCCAAGTCCCCACTATGCTTCACATAAGGGTAACCAGGGAAGGCAGGTGGAGTAATATTGAAGGTGGGGGATAAAAATGACCACAACTTGGCTAGAACAGTATAGGAATCGATCAGAAAGACAAAGTCAATGTTGATCGTTTGCTACAACACCAATGGTAAATTTTCCTGCATTGATCCAACTGCTTTTAAAAAGGGAAGTCCAGCCTGAGCTCGTTCGGCCGGGCTTCTCCTATGGATCATAGGAGTGCAGGTCGTTTTGCACTCCTGGGACCCGTTTTCATCAGAGATTGGGCTGAAGTCCACCCTCTGCTGACGTCACGGATATCAGTCCAGGCACCACGTCATCCAGACAATGGAAATCAGGATCCACCAGGTGCCTGGACTGATACCCGGCTCAGCCTCTCAGTGAGCAGGTGAAAGCCTGAGATGACCGATTCCCACAGCTCAGCGCTCCAATGAGCACGGAGAGAAAAGAGCAGAGAGCTGTGACTGACAGCTCATGGAGCTCTGAAAACCGAGTGATCAGAGGTGTTCGATCGCTCCGTTCTCAGTGCAGAGGCACCAGGGGACAGATACAGCATCGGACCGATGCTGCATCCACCTAGGCAAGTACGATTCAGGAAAAAATAATAAAATAAATCCATACTTCTCTTTTAAAGCTGTAGAAAATGCAAAACCAAAAATATAACATATTACAGCTTACCAATCGTTAGATGTAGAGGCTGCATTATTCTTTTTATAGGCTTTGTCCCTCTGTTATAACCTGGTGATCTGGCCAATAACAACCCCTATACTAGAATGCCCCCACTCTAGATGAGAGCACAGGAGCGCAGCAGTGTTGTCAGTCTGGGGAGGAGGGGAGTGTTAGTGTATTTAAATCTGCTAGTGCCCGCCCGGACCACACAGACCCACCGCCCGGACCACAGATGAGTTTAGGAGCGTTGGCAAAATACCCCAACTCCATAAAAGCCTGTGTACAGTACATGTACACATAAGTTTTTAGCAGAGTTTAGGAGCTGGCATGTTTAGGTGCGCTACCTCCCTCTCCTGAATGCAGAAGAATCGTGTTCAGGATAAGAATGTTTTGTCCACTGGCGACGGACGGACGGACAATAGACGGACGGACAGACGATACGATCACCTTCATCACAGTTCTGGCTGTTTTCGAGTCCCTTATGACCAGCTAAATGTGTTGTGTTTTTAGATCACCCCACTAATAAATGCAAATAACTGGTGATCCTGGTAGTACCTGGCCATTTTTGCCCTTCCTTTGTCCAGGTGACAACATTAATAAAAGCTGGCTATGCATGCTGTGTCGGCGTTATCATCCTGTGCTCTCTCCCACCCCGGGACTGCACACACGTCAGAGGCCTGTTGTCAGCCAATGACATCGTGGATCACTGGACATTTAGTACTCTATAGGCAGCGGTCAAATGCTGCAAGTTTGAAATCCTCGCAGAGCTCAGGTGTGCACCTTGGATACAAGAGATATTGTGGTGATGTGACCGCTGGCACTCATGGTTTCACACATACTTCACAAACGGTCACAGTTACATGCAAAAGATTCTGGGTGCAATCATTCCAATTACCTGACAATACAAACACATACATGTAAGACAAACACTTGTATGATGGAAAGTGGACATAAAAAGTACTGTAAAACTGATCCATCTTTCCATAGATCGATTTACCTGGCAGCAGCCGGCTGCTCCATGGATCACTTTACTAAAATTTTCTTAAAACAGCAAAGTGGTGGCTAATGAAAACCGGTCATGGGCAAAAAAAAAAAAAAAGCGTAGGCTGCCTTTGCGGATCTTCTTAAAATGCTTGTTGCTTGGCTGCCATATTGATTTAGTAACTCAATGCTAATCTGGAACAGGATGCAAATCAGATGCGCTAACTTCACTGGCTGCATACATGCTCTGGTACACCGATTAAAAAGTACCGACTCCATGAATCCAGGTGGTACACATACAATCCAGACAACTAGTATGTTGGGAAGAAATCTGAAAAGAACGGTCTAAGCATTTCTCCAATGCCATAATTCACTTAACACAGGTTTTCCTTTAAATAAATGTTTCTATACCCACAGTGAGTGTATTTCAAGGGGACTAAGGCCCCATTCACACTTGCAAATGGGACCGTTGGGGTCTTTCACACTTGGGAGGAGGTCCGTTGGAGTTAAAGCGCTGCTAGTTTTAGGGGTGCTTTTTGGCCGCTAGCCCGGATGCTTTTAACCCCCACTAGCGGACAAAGTAAGTGTTAAAAGCGCCCATTTGCAGGTGTGAATAGGGCCTAAAACTGTAATACAGTTACATTCCAATGGTGTAAATTTCTGCCCTAAAATTTGGATGGCACTAGTTCTTACTACCAAATTTCTGAGACAAAATTCTATATGTATATACAGTGCATTTTGACATATATTGTCTCTGAAAATTCATGGGCAGCTGCATATCCTACAGGGTGGATTTGATTTAAATCAAGTCAATTTAAATCACTAGTAAAAAGGCTTGATTTAAATAAATTTAAATCATAATTTCTTAAAAAGCAACTGTCATCTCTGTCCCGCAGCGGCTCCTCCTCTGACCTGCTGTTGACTCACCGACAGACCTATTAACTTTAATGGGACGGCTGGTGATGTGGCAGTGACAACAAGGTGAGGGACGTGGTGGCAGCAGTTGAGTGGATGCCCGCTAACAGGCGCTGCCATGATGGATCTGATATGACAGGCTCTCGTTAAATGTAAGGACTTATTCTTGCTGGTAGTTAAAATCTTTAATATTTGCAAACAAAATGAAGATTTCCTATTTAGATTAATAAGCTGTCAGGTTAGTAAACAGTGACATCAGAACCGATTCAATCATACAGTTTGTAGTGTACATAGATTTGCAAAACAATGGGATAAAAGGAATATTCCTGAACTTTGATTTATCTCATGGTTACTGTGAAATGCAGAATATACAGCCTCATGCTACATAACCAAGCTCCATTTAATGCTGAATAAACTAAATTATTAATGTATCTTAAATGGAAAACTATCTTTAGATAGATTTTTACTCCAAAAGCATTTTATTAAAATAAATTTGATTTAAATAAAAAAAAAAAAAAAAAATGTTTTTTTGATAAAAATAAAATTAAAAATCATTGATTTTTATCCACCCTGATATTCTAGTCTAGTGTAGGACCATACATTGTAAAACTATAGCTCCTCAACCAAAGAAGAACGGACCTTCCAGATGTACCGATTGGTTTACTAGAGTAGAGACGCTTTCAGATTGGCAATTATCTTTATTAGTCCCCTCCTGTTTGTAAAACTGCCTTTGGTCAGTATTTACTAGCCACAGATAACTTGCACAATATTAAACATTCATTAACATCATCAGCTCTTAAATAACTGTACATTTACAACAAAGCCTATATCCCATCCCTCCCACCATACTCATAAAACGTGTCTGGAAGACTATCTGACCTCAGGAGCAGACATCTTCTTGCACTGCCGTAGCCTGGCCAGGGTTGGGTTGTGGAATCCCAGTTCAGCATACATTCACGCTCTGGGGCTAACAGGCCAGAATAATGGCAATCTTAACCTTCATGTGATCGGAAACCGTAAAAATGTACTTTTCTTCCATTTTGACTCTAAAATAAAGAATTTTGCTATATCTGTTGGATAAGGACAAAAATTTGGCCAGAAATTTTATGAGCTGAAAGCTTCTTGTGCGCTCTCTGCTCTACTCTTATCAGTTACATTGTTCCCAGGTATCTACAGAACCCCTTCCCTCTATTTTAGGCCCCATGCGCACCCCGGTACATGAGGTTCTGGTGTTTAGGTGCACCGTTCAGCAGCCTCTGATAGGTCTCATAGTCTTCATTCACAGAACATGGAGCAAGATAACTCCACCTCCCATATTTAGGGTGTAACACGAAGGATGGTCAGAAGGCACAGCCCCATACTCAAACAATACTATTGATACTGTCTCCAGCCCCTGGGGCGAACTGACAACTCATGGGGCCCCGGGCAATAGGAGATTATGGGGCCCCCAGGCAATCAGAGATTATGGGGCCACACAGTATACACATACATGTACACACAGTATACACAGACTTGTTTCTATTGGCTGAGAAGGTACTGGAGAGGTGGGGCAGCTATAATCTCTGTTTTTTTTTTAGACCAAAAGGATGTCGGTAAGGGACATTTCAGAAACAGATGTAAAAAAAAAACACAGATTTTTACATACTGTCCCTGGTTTTACTGAGGCTGGCAACCCTGATGGGGCCCCCCAGTGGCCCAGGGCCCTCGGGAAGTGCCCGAGTGGCCGAATGGTCAGTCCGCCCCTGTCCAGCCCCATAACTGAAGGTCCATACATTGGCATTGACCTCAGCTGGAGAAAATCTGCAGGAGCCAGAGCATTGCAGGATCCACCGATCGCAACTACAATGCTCTTCAGGCTCAAATGCAAAAAATAAATAAATGCACATTTTGGAATATTGCAATATCGGTGAATTATTCTTTTGTAAAATGTGGAACTCAACTATTTTCCTGTGTCATGTATGAGGCTGGTTAGGGGCAGAGCCTGTAGAATACCGCACTGTGTGTGAAGCATGGTTCACTCATTCATTGCTCTCCTGTTTACAATTAGCTGCCTCATCCTCCTAAATAGATCCTCTTCCTGATCTGCTGCAACACAACACACGACTTCAAGCCTTGCTTCACCTTCATATAGAAATGTCACTTTCCTCTCCTCCAGATTACAGGGAATATTCCACTTCTGGAGATGGGCTGAGTAGCCCTCATGAATGTTTTAGCACAAGCTCTTCAACGTGCAACTGAGAAGATGGTTTAATAAACACACATTAGTCTGCAATTAATGGCTGAATTACTACTTCCTGAGAGCATTAGAGACCTAATTCACTGTGCTGATGCAATGTCTAATTTGCACTCTAACATTAGACTTGAAAAAAATAATTAAAAAAAAGTACTCGGGATGCACAAAAGCATGTAGAGTCAATAACACTTCATTTCAGCCAGAATAAAGAGTATGAGTGTTAGAGCCACGTAACGGAAAAAAATATATGAAACTATCAAAATATACACAAATATATAAAGCAATAGAATCCCAAGTAGCCAGAATAAAAAAATGGCACAAAGGAGATGGGATAGAGATGATATTTATGGGAGACATTGTAGCAGTGATAGAGCTGTAGAAGCCGTTGTTGTGGATAGAGATGTTGTGGAAACAGATACCACATCTGTGTGTTTTGGTGATTCATTATAAGGCCTCATTCACATAACGCACGTCAGAACATCAAGCTAATTTTACATACAAAGGCTGCATTCACCCTAAGCATGGGCAGTGGCAGTAAACTCCCATGCATAATTTGTACCTATAGGTAAGCCTATAATAAAGCTTACCCATAGGTACTGTAAAAATCTCCTAAACGTGCTCCGTTTAGGAGATATTTACTGTACTTGCTGCCATCTACGTCACCGGCGCTCTGAAAGAACGGCCACCCAGGCCCCTCCTTCAGTGTCCTGTGCTGACATCGGTGGCTCCCGTGTGATGTCATGGCAGCTTCGGCCACTCACGTAGCCGGAGTCCGCAAACCCAGAAGACCGGGTGAAGATGGAAGCCTGGTCAGCGGTGACAACTCGCTGCTGGAAGGGCTTTGTTCTAAAGTAAGTTTCACATAATGTGCTAGTATGGGATGCATACTAGCACATTGTGACTTTCCCTTGCAGGTTCCAGAAAAAAAAAAAAAAAAACAGCGGTTTACTAAAGCAGTTTACGAGCGGTAGTAAATTCAGATTTTTCACTTGTATCTACAGGTAAGCTTAGAATATAAGACTTTCCTGTAGGCACAGTGTATATCTCCTAAACGTGTGATGTTTAGAAGATATTCACATTGGCAAAAGCTGATTATTCCACTGCGCAGGGCACACCAAGTGTGTTGTAAATGCAGAGTTAGAGCTGCACAATTAATCGTTAAAAAAAAATTGTGATTTCGATTCAACCCCCCTGACAATCTCTGTTGCAGAGTTTGCCGATTCTTTCATATAACAAGTGGAGAGTCTTATCTGCTCACTCAGCTGTCAAAAGAAAACAACTGGGCAGTCTGACAAGTTTTTAATATGAAACATTGTAACTAACTCTAAGGCCCCTTTCACACGGGACGGATCCGTATTGATCTGCCCCGTGAAGATCCGCTGCCCAGCGGGGATCGCTCCGCTGATCCCCGCTGAGCCGGCGGATGACAGGGTGGTCCCTGCACACTGTCCTGCAGGGACCGCCCTGTCAGATCTCCGCTCTCCCCTATGGGGGATCGGATGAACACAGACCGTTTGTCCCTGTTCATCCGATCCGCTCTGCAGACGGATGGAAAAATAGGATTTTCCTCCGTCTGCAGAATCGGACAATAGCGGAGGCGGACGATATCGGGTGTCAGCGGATGCTCATCCGCTGACACCCGCTATCCCACAGGGGTGCATGTATGTCCGTTTTTCATCCGAAAATGGATGGATGAAATACGGACAGTATGTCTGCATGTGTGAAAGGGGCCTAACTTCTTCGATCAAAGGGAAACACTTCTGTTTGTAAAGAAAAAATCAGGGCAGTCTGCCAAGTTTTCAACAACCTGTAAATGCAGGAAGTTTAACCACTTAAAGTCTAAATCTTTTTATGACTTTTTATTAACATTAATATTTTTTGCTAGAAAATGACTTGGAACCCCCAAACATTATATATATATTTTAGCAGAGACCCTAGGGAATAAAATGGCAATTGCTGCAATATTTTATGTCACACTGTATTTGCCCAGCGGTCTTTCAAACACAATTTTTTGGGGGAAAAAAATACACATAAAAAAAAAAATTGAAAATGAAAAAACGCAGCAAGAATCGTGATCTATCTTCTAAGCAAAAAAAAATTGTGATTCTCATTTTAGCCAGAATCGTGCAGCTCTATGCAGTGTTGTGCTTTGATTGGGTTTTCCTTGCACATGTGCAGCAGTGACATCATCACAGCCCAGCCCTTCAAATGGCCAGACAGCGCAAACCTGTAAGGAAGATGGGAGCGCCTGGAGTGGATGCAGAGCAGCACTGCAGGGTTCTGCTTAAAAGGCAAGTCTGCCATAATGAGTTTGCATACTAGTCCATTCTGGCATAACCCGGCAGCAGGCCTATTTTTTTTATATTTTGTTAGTGGACTTTACTACCACTTTAACAGGTGATTTTGGAGCATTATTTTCAGTTTTTTTTTATTTTTTCAAATTTTTCAGGCATATTTATGCTTGAGCATTTTTGTTTTAGCCAATGGAAATCTTCTAGGACAGGGAGATGATTGTTTAGGCCTGAAAAGTCATTTATTTTCAGGCGCTCCAATTGAAGTCTATGGGGCCAAACAAGCCCTTTTCTGAGTCAAAATGTACCTTTTTGAGCTATAAACAGAAATGCCAGTGCTACTACCCATACAACATATAGATAACAGAGCTCCCGAGAACTCGATCCAAAGTTATGACTAAGGCCTTATAGGCTGAAACGCGTCAACTGTTTTCATCTGCGTTTGTTCACTGTGGCTTGTCAATAAAAACAAAGATTTTTCTTTTAACCGCTTCCCGACCGCCTCACGCCAATATATACGTCGGCAGAATGGCATGGCTAGGCAAAACCACGTATAAGTACGTAGTCCTTTAAGAGGCCAGCCGTGGGTCGCGCGCTCACGACCCGGTCGGGAGCTCCGTGACCATGGCCGCGGGACCAGCGGACCCAATCGCCGCTGGTGTCCCGCGATCGGGTCACAAAGCTGAAGAACGGGGAGAGGTCTGTGTAAACAAACCTCTCCCCGCGCTTCCTACACTGCCTGTCATTGATCGGTTGTTCCCGGTCATCGGGAAAGCCGATCAATGACGTCAGACATCAGCCTCGCCCCCTAATGTTAAAAAAAAAAAAAAAAAGTCACACACCATAACCCCTCCCCGCCCCCTAGTGGTTAACTCTTTCACTGCTAGTGTCATTTATACAGGAATCAATGCATTTAAATAGCACTGATTGCTGTATAAATGACAATGGTCCCAAAAATGTCCATAATGTCGTAGTCACAATAAAAATCGATAATCGCCGCCATTACTAGTAAAAAAAAAAAAATATTAATAAAAATGCTATAAAACTATCCCCTATTTTGTAAACGCTATAACTTTTGCGCAAACCAATCAATAATCGCCAATTGCGTTTTTTTTACCAAAAATATGTAGAAGAATACGTATCGGCCTAAACTGAGGAAAAAAAAAAGTTTTTTGATATATTTTTTGGGGATATTTATTATAGCAAAATATCGCTCTATTTTTGTTTATAGCGCAACAAATAAAAACCACAGGGGCGATCAAATACCACCAAAAGAAAGCTCTATTTGTGGGAAAAAAAGAACGCCAATTTTGTTTGGGAGCCACGTCGCACGACCGCGCAATTGTCAGTTAAAGCGACGCAGTGCCAAATCGCAAAAAGGGGCCTGGTCCTTTGGCTGCAAATTGGTCCGGTCTGAAAGTGGTTAAAGAGCAACAACCGGAGTGCGGATCTTTTTTCCTACATTAACTTTTTGAGCTACAGGCACCAGAGCGCTCCTATGTGAGCAGGCACAATTTACAAACATGACATTTTGGTTGATTGTTTTGGAGATTTGAGCTTCAAGCTACAAAAGTGTATGTGAGAAAGGGCTAGACCACGTGTCATCAAAGCATGTTAGTGACGGAGCCGTTCACATCTGGGTGCCGCATTGTAACACATTTTTGAAAAATATCTCAGGTCCGTTTGTCTCTTTAGGCCTCATGCACACTGGAGGTTTTGCCAACTCTACTAGAAATTCTTTCCTCCTGGCTGCAGCATTTTGGCAAAAAAACAAAAAAACGATTGAGGCTTGTAAAACGTGTATAATACGTCAAGTGCTTTTCATGTAATTCATGTAATTTGGTAGAATAACACGCATTTAGGCACGTCAATCGTTTTTCTGCCAAAATGCCGCTGCTCCTGGATGCACTGACTGTGGATTATTTTTGCCTCTAAACACCTAGGTGTGCATGGATATATAGGCTAACATGGGGGCGTTTAGAGCAAATGAAAAATAAACCCCTGTAACCAAGTTACCTGGTTAAAAAGTGATTACTTCAATGCCAAAAAAGAAAAAAAAAAAACGTATTTTCGGGAGTATGCCTAAACAGCCATCGTAGGCTCCCAGGTACCCATCACCAGGATGTGATGTAGGTGGTGTCACATGACACTGATGTCAACATGTTTCATCTGGACAGGGGGCGGCTCCCAACTGTCCCTTATGAAGGGGCTCTCCCCTCTGGTATCTTGCCCATTGCAATGATCTTAAAAAGACAGTAATGAATTTGTTTGTCACCAAATGTATTCTATCTTAACCCCTTATTTTAGAGTTGACAATGCAAACTTGGCATCCAGTTGTTGTTTTTACATGTTATTTTACATGCTATGCACCCTTGTAGTGTGATTCTTAACTTGAGTGATTCCTCTAATGCCGGGGGTCAGTTTTGTGCATTTTTTTAATTTATGATATACTAATATCTTCAGGTATTTAAATAAAGCTATTTTTTCTCTGTATAGACCCAGCCATGATTTGTTTTTGTCATTAAAGTAACCCCTTCTTACCCAGGTAACTTGATTACCTTTTTTTTTTCCTTCTTCATTTGCAGTTGTTGTTTTTGGTTATAGTGACAACACCTAACAGGTGAGTGGTCAATTGGGTGACAATAACTAAAGTGACCATAAACAAAAAAAAAAAAAGTTTCAGTTTAAAAAAGAAATGAAAGGCAAAACATTTGTATAGATAAAAAAATAAAAATAAATTTATTTATATATATATATATATACACACACACACACACACACACACACACACACACACACACACACACTTTTTTTTTAAATAAGTGGCCACATATCCACTGTGCCCAACTGCATAAGAACTGGGGGAGGAAACGCAGCAGAACACTGAGCTCCAGGGGGTGTCGGGACACAGCCCAGCTAGAGAACTGACCACAGTTTGCTCTCCTGCTTAGTGTGGTCAGTGTTTAATAGGAAAGCAAGGGGACTAGCAGGAACAAATACATGGTACAGCAGGCACATATCAGGAATATGAAGTGTTGGGGTAACAAATGCTTTAAAGAAAAACCTTCTACATTGCTGCACCCTCTGCAAGGGGACCCCCTTACAAAAAGGTACTGTACCACCAGGCAGGGTGAACATTTAAGGGGACACCACTGTGCCCTATGCATGAGACCCCCATACTGCACACTACCTCACACTGCACACACACAGCAGGGCATGCACCTAGGGGTCTCCACTGCATTGGAACCCCCCCCCCCCAATACCGCCAGGGCAGGACACACACCACTCAGAAGGGAAATGGCAGGGGAGACCCCCAGGGGTCTCTGCTGCCTGCCCTGGGACTCCCACCAATCCATGGGGGGAGGGGGGGAAGGCCAAGTTTAACCAGGGGACTTTAGGATGAGAGGAGGGATCCTGCAGGCAGGTCCGACCATCCCTGGAGCGTACCTGCGTCCACCCCAAACCACACAAAGGGTGAAAGTGGGAACTGTACTTACTGATCCATGGTGCAGGTGACCCTCCAGACAGAACTTCTCGCCACCGAAGTGGGGGGCTTTCGGCCAAGGGACCACTGCGACTCGGACCAGAGTCCGTTCTTATGCCACCCTGCGAGGCGTTTATCTCGCGGGCCAGCCTTCGTCCGCTGAGGCTATGTCGTGCCTGACCTAGCTGCGGTCGGCACGTGCTCGCTGGACTGGGGAGACCACTGGATCTAGATTATCCAGCCCGTCGCCCAGACCGGCAGTTGATTTCAGTTCTCCCAGGAAAAATAATGCATGGGAAAAAAAAAAAAGAGACAAAAAGTAAAATTTGCTAGGACCAAAAGATCCCAGCAAGGAGCTAGGTCCTTACACCTGACTAGACAGAAATAAACTGAATACCTGGAGCAGAGAGGGGTTATACTGAGGACAGCCCAGGCGTAGCAAGGTGTTTTTTGTTCTGCCTAGTCCTACTCCTGCAGAGGCGATATAACCCAATGGTCAAGACTGACACAATTTGAAATACAGCTACACTAGACTATATTTACCGCGGCAAAATCGTTTTCTCCCATGGCCAGTGGTCAAACACGGCAGCTCCTAAACTCTGCTAAAAACCTATGTGTACATGGACACACAGGCTTTTATGGAGTTGGGTTTAGGAGCTTTGGCAAAAAAAAACACCAAATGCTTCTAAACTCAAGTTTAGGAGCTGCCAACTTAGGCTAGTGCACATGAAGCCTTGGGCTCAGTACACACTAGTGTTTTTTTAAGCTCCTAGAAGCTAAAATAGTAATTCCATGTATTCCAGCATTTATTGTTCCTGGCAGAAAAAAAAAAAAAAAAAAATGCTGAACGCCCCCAAACACTTCTAACAGCTTTTTTCAAGTAGTTTTTATTTTTTCACGTACTGCAAAAAAGCTAATAAAACACGAATGCTCCTAAACTGCTACTAGAAGCCAGTACACAAAAAGACTATTATCAGTGTTTTTCATCCAGCATTTTTTTCTAGCGTTTTTTTTAAGCTAACAAAAAACGCTAGTGTGCATGGAGCATAAAACTGTTGAGGAATAGCTGTGCATTCTATTCACAAAAACCATAATGAAATAAAACCACTGGAATCAAGACAATTTAGAAGCACAAAATGTATAAGAAAAAAAAAATGATCCAAATACAACTCACGATCATAATGTAGAAACAAGACCGAGAAATATCCAGCAATTTACAAGAGCAGGAAAAGGAATGTAAAATCAATCCTTTTATGTATCTATTTCATCTTAGCATTAGGCCTCATTCACACGGCCACCCAAAGAGAACATGCAGCTAGGTTCAAGTGAATTTAGGTCCCCTGTTCTCTTTAATCTGCATTAAATGTTAGTATCCACAAAACATAAAAAATATAAAAAAATGATAGTATGAACCTAAAACAAGCACCGTACAAGCAAGCAGGAGCTGAACCCAAAACAAATATGTAATGCATAGCTAAGCCATCGCCACAAATGGACATGTTATGGCACGCTGTTAACATACTCCATTTAATTATCAGACTTATCAACAGCCGACAACTTCTTTTCTTCAAGTGTTCCTGACACCACAGTGCAGTGGTTGTGTCCAGTCTGCTGACAGAAGGAAAACTCACTGGGCTCTAATGTCACGACTGAACATGATTGATCAGAGAAGGTGAACAAACAGATGGGACCAAAAATGCCATCAAGACACCCAAACCTGGAGAGAATAGGCTCATGTAAATTGGGGCGCTTAAAATATCCCTCAAGGCCTCGCATGAAAAAAAAAAGTTCTAAAACAAAAACGGTTGTTGCCCATTGCATTGTTATTCCAGGACAAATACCTGCCAGGGGCTTAAAGTGAAAGTCCATGCTAAAACTAAAGTCCCTGCATCTATCGGCACCAACATTCCAAAACTAACCTATCTAGCCCAGTAAAGAAAAAATCAGTATAGTTATACATACATTTTCTGCAGGCGATCCGACCCGATCTCCAGCGGCGGAAGCTCTGATCCCACATTGAGCTGTCTGCACCCACCTACACAGCGAGGACAAGTCCGACAACTTCTATGGGTGACGTCACTCCCCATTCATTTCACAGCCGTTGTCAGACGTGTACTCAGCAGAGCTTCCTCCGCTGGAGATAGGATCAGATAAACTTCAGAAAAGTTATGTATACTCATTTTTTTTCTTCACAGAGCTAGAGAGGTTAGGGTTAGAATGTTGGTGGCTATAGATGTAGGGATTTTAGTATGGACTTCCACTTTAAAATAGAAATATGGCCTCCCATTAAAAAAAGCACTCAGTTACAGTCAGGGCTTTTTTCTTAGAGAATAGGTGCAGGTACTCCCCCTCTTCCAAGACACCCTTTGTCTCCTTCCCCTACCCACCTCCCAGCACCGTCCCTTGGTCCCAACCCCTACCCACCTTCCAATACCACCAAAACATCACCAAGTATCCTTTTATTGTGCTAGCTAAGTAATTTGAATGAAATGTGTTAAGAATAACATAAAAAGCTAAATAAATCGTCTGCAGCCAGCAACAATAGATTCCACTAGCAACAATAAACCCCCTGCAACAAAATATACCCTAACAACAGATCTACCCAAGGAACAATATGCCCACCAGCAACAATAGATCTCACAACAGACAGCATTAATACACACCAGTAGCAATAGACCACTCAACAGTAGATCCCACCAGCAACATAAGACAGCAAAAAAAGACACCTTCCTCCACAATAGAACCCCCAAGCAATAGATCCTCCAGTAGCCAGCATCAATGGACCCTCCGGCACACCCTAGCACCCCTTAACATTAGATACACTGAGTGCTGGAGGTGCCGGAATTGCACCCCCCAGCTTTCCCACAAAAAAAAAAGAAAGCCCTGGTTACAGTTTTTTCTTAGTCCCCCAGAAGTCATACAAATACCTGTTAAACCTGCAAGTCAAGCCCATCTGATGCAGCTTCCTGTGATGAGATGGTAATAATGCATTCGCAGCAGGGTTGTCACTCTTGTGTAGGCCGTGTCTGTTTGCATTACAGTGGGATGAGAAGATGCTGCATTGAATGTAGCCACCAGCATAGTTACTAATGATTCACCAGCCTGTAGCTGGTCAATAAGCCCCATGCCACACCTAGCCTTGCCAACTGCTTTCTTGAAAGTGCTTTTCTTTGGCGCATGCACAAACCTGCAGCTAAGGCTTCCAGCCTTTGGTTTGGGTGTGCACGTACCACAAAAAGGTGAGTGAACAGGACTCTGCGATGATGCAGAAGGCAGCACAGCAATGCACTTACCATGATGCTTTGCTCTACCACCATATTTTAAGCAGGGTCATGATCTGAATGTGCAGGTGCACTGTGCAGTTCAGATCAGGTGCATGCTTCAAAGGATGGCAACACAGCTCCTATAGCAAAACCTTGGGACCAAGTGTTGTCACCCTATCCCAAGTTGTCAAAATCTGGCAGGATCAACAGGGAGAATAAAAGCCATTAAAGTGGTTGTAAACCTCTCAGACATGAAATATGAACAAAGCAAATCCCTCTATAGTGTGTACTTGTTTTAAATAAGAGCACTAAGTGTCCTTTCCATCTGCAACTTCATTCTTTTGCTATCAGCATGAATAACTTCTGACAAGTTTTCCCAACACCAGGAGAAAAAAAGGGGACAGGAAGGAACCTCCAACAGTTTGACAGCCTCAGTTCTATTCCTGTGAGCTGTGTGAAGGGGGTGTGTCCCTTCCCTCCAATCAGCTCTCAGAGCTCTCCTCACTGAGCTCTGCAGAGTGTAACTTCAGCTCTCAGCCCCCTTTTTTCTGAACTCTCACAGGTACAATTTATGTAGAAGGATTTGTTTAATCGGAGGCCAGTTACTTCACTGGATACATGTGAGGCCCCTTTCACACTGATGGACCGTTCAGGTCCGCCTGTCAGTTTTGATGGCAGACCATGCTGGTTTATGGAGCGACGGATGTCAGCGGAGACATGTCCGCTGACATCCGACGCAGTCCGATCCGCCAAAAGCAGACGGGTGGCTCTACGTCTGGATCCGTCGCTGGCGGATCGGATCAGGTGAGATCTGATAAAACGGATACGCTGTCCGTTTTCATCCGATCTCTCCATAGAGACCAGCGGCGCTCACAAGCCCCTCCCCGCTCAGTGAGCAGAGAGGGACCTGTCATCCGCCGGCTCAGCGGAGATCAACGGAGAGATCTCACGCTGAGCCGGTGGACAGAGGCGAACTCCGTGCAAGCGGATCCGCCTCGTCTGAATGGGGCCTAAGAGTTTACAACCACGTTAAAGGAAAACAATATCCTAAGAGTGAACAAAAATAAATAAAAAAAACGTTATCAGAAAAGAAAGCAAAAACGTAAACATGAGTTTAGTTACGCTTTAAAGCAGGCCTTCACCTCTCCAACTACTTTAGTTAGTTCTATGTCCCCCCACCCCCTTAGAAGAATCAGACAAAAAAAAAAATGAAATACCTCTGGGACCTGGCCCGCTCTTCTGGCTTTTCTCACCAAGGCAACAATGATGTATCCCCCTCCTCCCAAAGTCTCCTGGGATACCCACATCTCAGAAGGCTTCAGGGTAATGATGGGCACACTGTTCATATTTAGTATTGCATCACTGGAGGTCAGGTGCAAGAACCCGCTCCTCTAATGATTTAGTATCAAAGGTGGTGGCATGGGACCCAGCATGTAGCAGCAGGTTTCACCAGACATCGCTGGCTTAGCTGGGCAAAGGAGTATGAATAGGTAAAGGCTGGGAGGGGGGGTGTAAAGTTTCTCTCTAATGGTCGCTACAGACAACAGTCCCTGAGCACAAGAGGCACCGTCTCAGAGGTCAGTCCTTCTCCTTTCAGTCTAGCTGTAAAGGCTGACAGTCAGACAGGCAATTGTCATGCATGTAGCAGACCGATAACAAAACCTCATTATTCTGGGACTTGTCACACCAAGCACATTTTCCAAAAGGGCGAGAAAAAAAAAAAAAAAACTGCCGGCCTCATTGTTCTGGGAGCTGCAGAAAAAGAAGGTTTTATCATACACAACATATACATTATAAGTGCAGTGCAATCCAACATACATGCTGGCCTAGGACATTCCTCCATACAGGCTTATCTTGTGCCCTCTACTCCTAGCGACAGCTGGCAAACCAGCTACACAAATCCTCTGGTTAAGTGCTGAGCTGAGAGATCCCCGACCCTCCCCCTTTACCAACAGGGAGGGGCAGCAACAAATTCCTCTCGCTTTCCTGCTGAGACTGCTGCAGGAGGCAAACCGAAAGCAACAAAGTCAATGATTTTTGCTGTGACAAAAGAATATTTTCTGTTGACTTTACAGAATTCAAACTCTTGTCAGAGCATAAAAGGGGTGGGCTGGGGGAGGGGGGGTCTTGTCCATGCCAAACATCCTAGAAGACAAAAAAAACAACAAATAAAATATTAAATGCAATCTTATTAACCATGCTGGACACTGAGGAAACTACGTACATCTATAGTCTTACCTCTAAATATTGGCAAATAAATGTGTATAGGGAAGGAAAGCAGAAGATGCATGGAAACCTGACTTCCAAAAGGTCCTAAAGAGGAATCTGGGAAATGATCTTTTAGGAAAAAACTTATGTAGCGCTGGCTCCTGACGAGCAGGGACTATAGTTTTTGCTAAATTAAGTTGCCTGAAGACACAGTTGGGCTTCAGGATAATTTCTCTAAATTTCTGTTCAGTCCAGCTGGGTTGCACTGGGTTCTCCTTGACCGCAGGTGTCGCTGTCACCGCCGGCAAGAGTAGAAACGCAGTCTAGCTGGATGCATTGAATGCCACTCATCTCTCGGAACCAGCCCAGTGGGAGTGTTTTCCTGCTGTGCATTCTAGGGGGTGGTATTTAAGGTACCGACGCCATGTTGGAGGGTGAAGTTTTTCTGTCCGTTTGGTTCTGGTGCTCCTCCTGACCCAGCTCCATGGCCCTCCTGGCCTGGGGTGCCGAACTATGCATCCTGTGTCTCGGGGCAGGCTGGCCCGAGGCAACGCAACTGAGGGGATAAGCCCGAGCGAATTTCGGAGCTTACTGATCCAGGGATGGTCCGGTGCCGTCTAATCTGAAGGGAGAGGCCCAGCAACTGAAGAACCCCAGGGGAGGACTCTCAGGAGAAGACCGTGCGCAAGGCTGCTTTCTCTGAAGGAGCCTGGAGGCTTAGTTGAAGGACGCAACCTGGATCAACACTCATACGGTATCACCGGATCGGCTGAGAGAAACTGGTACCGTATGTCAGTTTGTTAAATTCATCCAAATCCCTCAGTAAAGCTCAAGTGTAACTCACAAGTCTGTGGCGGAGACTTTGCAGAGCATCCCACCGGCTGCTAGGCCTAGTGAGAGGTCTATCCGGGGGTTGTTGAATCCAGTTTGTGGAACAGTTTTATCCTCTGGATTTTTCGAATACCTTCACCCTGCAATCTAAGTGTCTGAACTCACCCCTAACCATCTACCCTTTACCAAGAGACTGACACTGAATCCTCTTTTGGGTTTTTTATTTATAAAGAAGACAGTTTCAACATTCTTTGGGCCACTTTCCACGGGATCCCTCAGGACGGAGAAGCAGGCAGGTGAGGTAACGGTAAGCCCAAATAAAACCAGCAGCTCCTTCGGGGGTTAGTGCTACACTTATATTGTCCAGTTTGGCTCGAGAAGGACTGGCTCACAGTCTCCGCTCTTATTCATCCCAAACGTGTTCTATCGGGTTGAGGTCAGGACTCTGTGCAGGCCAGTCAAGTTCCTCCACCACAAACTCACTCATCCATGTCTTTTTGGACCTTGCTTTGTGCGCTGGTCCAAACCATTTGGTGGAGGTGGGATTATGGTGTAGGGTTGTTATTCAAGGGTTGGGCTTGGCCCCTTAGTTCCAGTGAAGGGAACTCTTAAAGAGGAAGTAAACCCTGATGCCAGGCCTTCTCGTCCACATCAATGCCTGACCTCACAATTGTACTTCTGGAAAAATGGTCAAACGTTCCCATAGACACACTCCTAAACCTTGTGGACAGCCTTCCCAGAAGAGTTGAAGCTGTTATAGCTGCAAAGGGTGGGCCAACTCAATATTGAACCCTACTGACTAAGACGCCATTAAAGTTCATGTGAGTGTAAAGGCAGGTGTCCCAATACTTTTGGTAATATAATGTATATTGTACAGTCACAATTCAGTCCTTGCCCTCAAGGAGCTTACAGTCTAAAGTCCCTAATTCACATTCATACTAAGGCCAATTTTGACAGGAGCCAATTAACCTACCAGCATTTATTTGGCGTGTAGGAGGAAACCAGAGCACCCAGAGGAAACCCATGCAATATTCATATCTGATAACCAGAGAGTCACTGGGGATGCTGAAAATCACTGTAATAGTTGGTACTACATACGGTGGGTCTTGGTGCTGCTCCAGTAGCTTCCCTCTGCACCTGGACCACAGGGGGTCGCCCACTTGGCTCCACTGCCATTCAAAGAACACTTTGTATTTTCGTTCAATTAATACAAGGTGTTCTCTGATTGGACTAGGTGGAGATTGTGATGTCATCACCCCCATCTCCATGAGTAGCATGGTGGGCCTTGGTGCTCTGGCAACTAGTTTGAGTAAGAGGAAATGTCTTCCTGCTTGCCCTCCTTAAGCTGGCTATAGACTGTTAGGCAGCCCATAAATTAATCAGTTTATTTTTTTTCCATTCAACCAGAGGGTTGAACAAAAAAAAAAAAAAAACCTTAGTTAGACTTACCGGTGACGGTATTTCTACGAGCCTTTCAGGACAGCACCTTGGAGAGAGCGCAGCTCCGCCTTTACCCAGGAAACACTGCGTGACAACGCCCCTTTTTAAGATCAGCTGCTTCCACCATGCCTTCAGTTGTTATCGAGAAATCCTCCGACATGCTGGAAAATATAAGCAGACAGTTACCATGCCCTATAATTATACATTATACATCATAACCTAGGGAGGGAAGTAGGCTGCTGTCCTGAAAGGCTCGTAGAAATACCGTCACCGGTAAGTCTAACTAAGGTTTTCTCTCTTCGCCTTTCAGGACAGCACCTTGGAGAGGATAATCAAGAAACTTACTTCAGGGTGGGACCACTGCCTGCAAAACCTTTCTCCCGAAGGATTGGTCTGAGGCTAAGAGCAGATCCATGCGGCAATGCTTTATAAAAGTTTGAGAAACTGGACCATATGGCAGCCTTACAAATTTGCTCAGGCGATGCTCCGGCCTTTTCTGTCCATGATGCCGCTACTGCTCTGGTCGAATGGGGCAAGATTCCTTCTGGAGGCTCCAAACCTAGAGAGGCGTATGCTCCTTTAATAACTTGCTTTAGCCATCCTCCAAGGATGTTTTTGGAAGCTTTACATCCCTTGTGAGCGCCCTCCATTAGAACAAAGGGTGAGAATGGTTTTCTAAAGTCCCTTGTTATCTCCAGATACTTAGGAAGATCTCTCCTGACATCCAGGGTATGGAAGGCTTCTTCTCCTGGCCCCGACGGTGAGGGGCAAAATGTAGGGAGAATAAACTCCTGTGCCCGGTGAAAATGCAGGGCTCACCTTCAGTAGAAAGGCTGGATCTGTTTTTAGGACTACCCTATCTGGTAAGCGTCTCATGAAGGGCTCCTTAATTGATAGAGCTTGTAACTCGCTGCCTCTACAGGCTGATGTTACTGCCACCAACAACACAGTTTTAAACGTTAAAAACTTAAGTGATGATCCTTCTATGGGTTCAAACGGAAGCTTTGTTAGCCCTTGAAGAACCAAAGATAAATCCCATTTGGAAAAAATAACCACAGATCTAGGCTTTACTTTAGCCATAGCTCTGAAAAAACGAATTATCAGGGGCTCCCTTACCAGGGTTCTTTCAAAAAACCTAATAAAGTCGCTACATGCGTCTTGAGCGTACTAGCTACTAGGTCTTTCTCCAATCCTTCTTGAAGGATTTCTATAACTGAAATTGTACTAGACAAACTAAAGTCCTCTCTGGAACACCATGTATTATATACTTTCCAGACCTTAAAATAAATGTCTGTCACCTTCTTCCTACTTGCAAGAAGGATAGAGATGAGTTTTATATTATAGGCCCTTTTGTCTTAGGATTTGTTCTTCAGAAACCAAGCTGTCGGGTTGAGAAACGTTGGATCTGGATGAAAAAACTTGCCCTGACTCAGTAGATCTGACCTGTTAGGTAACTTCCAAGGAGGTTTTACTGAGCGGTTCATTAGGGTTGCAAACCACGGTTTCTTTGGCCAATAAGGAGCTATCAGAATTAGTTCCGTGGATTCCAGTCTGAATTTGGCTAATACCCTTGGAATCAGTGAAAATGGGGGAAAGCATAGGACAGATAGAAATCCCATCTGTGGGCCAGAGCATCTATCCCCAGAGCTTGATCTGTTCTCTGGGGGGAGAAGAACACTGGTATTTTTGCATTTTCTTGTTTTGCCACCAGGTCCACCTGAGGACAACCCCACCTCTTGGCTATTGTCTCGAATAGATCCTGATTCAGAGACCACTCTGCTGCTCTTAATTTTTCTCCTGCTGAGGAGACCTGCCAAGGCGTTTTCCGTCCCTTTTAAGTGGAACTGCCGATAGGGAGACCAAATTGTTCTCTGCCCATCTCAGTATTTGGCAGGTTAACTCCAACAAAGTTCTGCTTTTTGTGCCACCCTGTTTTGTTAGGTATAACACTGCAGTCATATTGTCCGACCAAATCTGGACATGCTGACTTCTTAGAAGTTCCTGGAAGGACAGAAGACTCAGATGAAATAGCCTTAAACTCTCTCCGGTTTAATGACCTACTCGCTTCTGGCTTGGACCAACCCCCCTGGAATAGTTTGTTCTTCCAGGTGGGCTCCCCCCCCCCTGCGCTGGCATCTGTAGTCAGCCTTTGGGTTACTGGGAAGGACCAGTGGAGACCTTTTGAGATGTTTCTCTGGTTCCTCCATCACCAGAGTCATCTTTTTGCTCTTACCCCTATGACGAACTTTTTCCTCCAGAGATTTCTGGAAAGACCAATTTGTCAACATGTCCACCTGCAGCGGACGAGCATGCAGTCTGGCCCGCTGTACCGCGGGGATTGCTGCTGTCAGAAGACCCAGAGCCGACATGGCTTGTCATACTGAGAACCTTGAATTGGACTGAAGTGCCTTCAGAGCTGTTTCTATTCTTTCTTGGGGTAGACCCATCTTCTGATCCAGTGAGTCTATTTCGTACCCCAGAAACCTTACTCTTTGGGCAGGCTTTACGTTGGACTTCTGAATATTGAGAAGCCAACCCAAGCCTCTTATATGTGCTTGAGTCACTTGAAGATTGACTTCCACCTGACTTTGAGTCGGCGAAAAATAGCAGATCGCCCAAGTAGAGCACTATTGGGACCCCTTTCAGTTTCAGGGGTTCCAATGCTTCTGCCATCACTTCCGTGAATACTCTGGGTGAGAAGGAGAGACGGAATGGCAGGGCTCTGAACTGTAGATGCCAGATCTCCCCCTTTCCCAGATTGACTGCGAGGCGCAGAAATTTCTGGGACTGGGGTGCTATTGGGATATGGAGCTATGCATCTCTCCAATCGATGGAGGCCATGTGACACCTGGGGGTCAGCAAGTTCTTCACCGAAAAAATCGTGTCCATCCTGAATTTTTTGTACTTTATGGACCGATTCAACAGCTTTAAGTTGAGGATCAGGCAGAATTTTCCCGATGGTTTCTTTACCCAGAATATATGGGACTAAAACCCTTTTCCTTCTTGCCCCTCTGGGACCTGAGAGATGACATTCTGTTGCATCAGCTCTAGAAGAAGGGACTTCATAACCAGAGCCTTCTCCTGATCCCTCGGCAAGTTTGTTATGTAGAACCGATTTGGGGGGGTCTTCTAACAACTCTAGATGGTAACCCTGCTGGATTATCCCTAGAACAAATGGACTTCTTGTTGTTTCTTCCCAACTAAACCAGAAGTCCTGAAGCCTCCCGCCTACTGGGAGCTGGTCATTTCCTCTCTGAGGATTCCAATTTTCTTTGTTTGGTCCTTTTTCTGAGGAAAAGCTTCCTTTTTGTCTGCTGTCCTATCAAGTACAGCCTTCTAATTCTGGACCAAACAACAAATCCCCTGAAAAGGGAATTTCACACAGTTTCGCTTTAGAGGCTGAATCCCCTGACCAGGTTTTAAGCCAGAGGGCTCTCCTTGCGGAATTGACCAGTGCTGATGACCTGGCAGACATTTTGATGGACTCTGCCTAGGCATCAGTCATAAATTTGACGGCTTTTAATAGAGTAGGGAAGGACTCTAATAATTCTTTCCTGGAGGTACCTGCCACCACCTGATTTTTGAGTTGGTTTGACCAGCATTCCAAAATTCTGGCCACCACTGTGGCTGCCATTGCAGGTTTCAGATTGGCTAAAGAAGAGTCCATGCTTTCTTCAGTAGCCCATCTGCTTTTTTGTCCATAGCGACTTTGAGAATTCCCCTATCCTCAAAGGCTAAGCCCGTCTTTCTGTACACTTGAGAGAAGGCAGTATCTATCCAAACACACTCCCCATTCTCCTCAAAAGGGAACCTCCTTTTAAGGGCTTTAGAGAAGAACTGTCCATTCTCTGTCCTTCCACTCCTTTAATGGAGTCTGTTAACACTTTGTGTACAGGAAAGACTATGCTTGACCTCCTCCAGCCCCTGGTACATTTTGTCATGTACTGACAGCTGAATTTTTTCTTCCTGGATCTCCAGTGTAGTATAAATTGCCTTGAGTAAATCATCAACTTCCTCAAGTGACAGTTTATATCTAGAAGCCTTGGCTTCTTCATCCTCTTCCTCAACATCAGAATCAAACGCTGAGGGAGGAATACTTTCCCTTTCTTCCTCAGACTCACTTTCAACTTGCACAGAAGTGGACGGAGGGAGACTGGATTGAGAACTCTGTTCTTGGCTGGAACTCTGACCACGTTTTTTCACAAGGGAGCGTACTGTCCCTAGGGCCTCTGCTATTTCTTTTCTCACTGAAGACAGGAGTTCCTTGCACCCCTGTGAGGACCCCTCCTTCACTAAACCCGCAATGCAAGATCTGCACAGGGGTTTAGGCCAAGAGTCCCTTAAAGGATTTTTACATGAGGGGCATTTTCCTGAAGTTCTCTCTGACTTAGCAGTAGCTTTCTGACACGACAGAAATAAAAGAACCCGCAGGTCCTCTTTAACTGCAGCCACTAAAGAGTACAACAAATAGACCCCAACGCCAAACACCCTAAGTGCCCAGAGTCTCAATCCCTGCTGAACTGCTAATGGACCTTTACACCAAAGCAGACAGCTGCAGGTTTAACTTAATACATGAACAAAAAACACCCAGTGATGTAAAGGAAAGAGGTCCCTCTGTACCTCTCCTACCTGGGACTGGCCGGGAGCCTGGGCGCCTGCATCCGCCATAGCTGCTGAAGATTCGTCCTCCATTTCGATCGTAGCAGCCGCCGTCCGCGCGCTTTGCATGGCTTTCCGACCGTGCCAAACAAACGGAAGTCCCGGCCAGAGGACCTGCCCCTTCCTCCTGCGTTCCAGCAGCTGGAACCAATTGCTGCTACGCCCTGCCGGAGGCCTTCACCCACCGGAACTGGCGTCCCCCGCCGTCCGGGATTCGGCGCCGCCATGCTGAGGCCTGGCATGGAACGCTCGTTTCTGAGCACAACCGCGGCCCCCCGAACGCACGGGTGATCAACCTCCGGCAGTCCATTACTCCTGTGAGCCGACGAAGGAAGGGAACACCGGAACACCTAACCCATCGTTCGGGAAGGTGCTGGGCTGGTCTTTGCGAACGTAAGCATGAGGCACTGCCAAAACCCTCGTTTTTTCCTTAAAGAGAGCGCAGCACCCCTGGTTCCCCAGCAGTGTTCCACCATGGCGGAGGAAACACTAAAACTGAAGGCATGGTGGAAGCAGCTGATCTTAAAAAGGGGCGTTGTCACGCAGTGTTTCCTGGGTAAAGGCGGAGCTGCGCTCTCTCCAAGGTGCTGTCCTGAAAGGCGAAGAGAGAAAAAAAGACCCAATTCACCCATCCACACATTTGAGGTGAATGGGGTAATCACTCCCACTCAGCTATTGTATTCTGACAGCAGGGAGACAGACTGATGCATAGTTGTATCTACACTGATCAGAGCTGTCAGTTATAGCCGGCAGCATCGATCAGGAATAAACCAGACAGGGTGGCTGTACAAAAGTCAATCAGTAGATCAATTTCTGTGCAACCACTGCCCCCATACAGGGATTTCAATTTAGCTTGTCCCTGCTTGACTGGCTGAATTTCCATACATGTATGGCCAGATTTAGTTGTTTTTTTTTCCTCCCAATTCAACCAGCGGCTGTATTAAAAAAACAAAAAAACAAACATACCGTATTTCCTCCATGCACACAAGTGAGGTGGACAGAGGAAATCCCCAGCCAGGACATTTTATTCCGACAGCGGGACTCTTTAGAATACACTGATCAGCGGCTGCACCCAATGATAGACAAAGGTTTTTCAATATTCCTAAATAACTTCCGTTGAGCGGGGGCAGCCACAAAATGGATCCAAATCCGTCCGATTCCTGCTGAACCGGCTGAATTCCGATCCATCTTTAGGAGAACATCTGTCCCAGGTCAATACACAGCCACAGATGTTTTAGAACAGGGGTCTCCAAACTTTCTAAACAAATAGGGCCAGTTTATTGTCCTTCAGACTTTAGGGGGGGGGCCTGTGGTCATTGGAAGTACAAAATGTCCTGGCGTCAGTGGGGGGAGAACTGTGCCCCAGCGCAGGCGGCAGTGGGGGGGGAGAACAACTGTGCCCCAGCGCAGGCGGCAGTGGGGGGGGGGGGGAGAACAACTGTGCCCCAGTGCAGGCGGCAGTGGGGGGGGGAGAACAACTGTGCCCCAGCGCAGGCGGCAGTGGGGGGGGGGGGGGAACAACTGTGCCCCAGCGCAGGCGGCAGTGGGGGGGGGAGAACAACTGTGCCCCAGCGCAGGCGGCAGTGGGGGGGGAGAACAACTGTGCCCCAGCGCAGGCGGCAGTGGGGGGGGAGAACAACTGTGCCCCAGCGCAGTTGGCAGTGGGGGGGAGAACTGTGCCCCAGCGCAGGTGGCAGTGGAGGGGGGGAGAACTGTGCCCCAGCGCAGGCGGAAGTGGGGGGGGGGGGAGAGAACAACTTTCCCTGCTCTTCAGTACTGATCAAATATGCCATAGGATCAATTCTTCCTTCACGCTGGAATAAATCTGGTCATATAAAAAAATGCTCATGGATTTTGAGTCAACATTAACCAATGAACAACATCTAAAATGTGAACAGTAACATATTTTGCAGTTGGATTTCTAGTGATCCATCGTCCTCGGAGACCGCACTGAACACCCGTTCAGCAGTAAAGCATCCCCAGAACCTGGCAACTATGACACTAACTAGCAAATGTACATTTTAAACCCATCCACAAACAAAAAGAAGAGTGCTTTGGCATGCGGCCATGCACTAATGTTGCTGCCAAACCTGTGTCAGTAGCCAGATTCATTGTACAACACAGCAGTGATATCGGTGTGCAGATATTTGGAATCTGCCATACCCAGAGCTCCTGGAAGCTGCTTATTGCTGAAAGTCTGACATTTACATTATGTAGACTAAAAGTAACAGAAATTCCTCCCAACTTTCCAAAATGTTCCATAACAATGTGACTTTGCTTGGCATGCCACTTACCAAGGAGTCATTCTAAAAAATAATTTTATCACGTCGGCACATTGTATTCCTTCCACCCCAGTATTGGTGCAATAGAGGAAAATAACAGTCTGAATGAGGAAGGAACGTGTCAATTCATCACAACAAAAGTACACCGAGTGGTGGTTTACAATCGTGATTTCGGATGGACTTCTGTGCTGTAACTTCCTCTCACTTTATACCCAGAAAGACAAAAAACTGCTGAGAACAGACACTGACTGCTAAGAAATCTGCCTTGCCCAGGATGCTGGGGAACTCCTGCCCACCAGGTTCCAGGGCTCGAGCGCTCACATATACCAGGAAAGAGACATATGGGTTGTTGGCAGATCATATGGTACAGGAGCTGCCAAACTCTGCAAGACTAGCCAAATGTGTCAGTACCACACAGTGACACATAATAACCACAACCATCAATGAATGCAGTGGCTGGAAACCAAAATAGATACAACTATCAAGTCACTTACGATTAACCCACAAAGATTAATTCAATGCCACAGTGATTGGACCAGAGTCACAACAAAGAGGTTCTGGAAAGATTTCACAATGAGGTTTGTGCACTCTAGTGGCCAATCTACAAACCCTTATATTTAACACATAATAAAACAATAATAATAAAAAAAAAAAGGGGTTTCAAGCGTGTAGAAATTTGAAAGTCACATAAAATATTACTGTTTGGAGGTCCTTTTACACAAGCATTACAAAAAAAAAAAAAAAAAAATAATTTCACATCAATTACTACAGCCGTCTTCAATTTAGTTTACATCAGTATACATCTGTTTTTTACATGTTTGTTCTTTTAATTGTTGCAGAAAAAAACGAAGTAATAGGTGGACAAAAGTATAAACACCTAAAAAACAGACAAACATACATCCATTTATAGTAATCTTTTTATGTTTTTGTTTTACTGTAGACATAAATGGGCAGTGCTGTGAAAAAGTATTTTCCCCCTTTCCTTATTTTTCTGCATCTTTGTCACACTTCAATTAAGGCTTCATTCAAACCTAGGTAATTTTATTCGCACGTGGAATCTGCGCAATTCAAAATGTGGGATATGTTTGCAATGCCATTACTACTTAATGGCACCACAATAGTGGTGCAATTTTGCTGCGATTGTCACCAGACAAATCACAGAACGCGTGATGCCCAAAAGAAGTTCCGAAACTTCTTTTGGGCAACACGCATCCCGTGATTTTGTTTGCGCAATTTTTCAGCAATTTGGCATGTGACCATTGCGGGAAAGAACGAAACGCATTTAGGATGCCATTGAGAAATAATGGCATCGCAAACGCTTCCCGCGATTCAGAATTGCAGCGATTCCACTCGCTATTCAAATCGCCCAGGTGTGAATGGAGCCTAAATGGTTTAGATCATCAAATTTTAATATTACACAAAGATAACTTTGAGTAAATACAAAATGCAGTTTTTAAATGATGATTTTATTTAATAAAGGGAAAAAAGCTGTCCAAACCTGGCCCCTATGTGGAAAAGTAATTGCCGCCCCCCCCCCCCCCCCCCCAAACCCCCTGCCGCATAACCCAAGTGTGCTTGAGGTCAGGAACTGATGGCCTAAAATTCTCCTTCAGGATTCTTTGGTAGAGCGCAGAATTGATGGTACCATCAGGTATGGCAAGTTCTCCAGATCCTGAAACTGCAAAGCAGCCCCAGACCATCACCATGTTCAACTGTTGGTATGTTTATTTTATGAAATGTTAGTTTTACGCCAGATGTAGCAGGACAAACACCTTCCAAAAAGGTTCAACTTTTGTCTCATCAGTCCACAGAATATTTGCCCAAATGTCTTATATATATTATATATATAAGATAAGCAAGAGTTTCCAAATGTGAGATGAGCCTTTGTGTTCTTTTTGGTCCGCAGTGGCTTTGGCTCTGCAACTCTTCCATGGATGCCATGTTTGCCCATGCTCTTTATTATTGTTGAATCATGAATAAGTTGTGTCCTCAATCACACTGGTGCATTTGTCACACACAGTTGCAAATCTCATAACAAGTCGCACCCAATTGCCAGCAATGGAATCGTTCATATCCCCACGACTCATGTCACAGAAATTATGAAAAAGGGTCCTGGACTACTTTTTTCTGATTTCATTGCAACGTGCACAAACTTGCATAGACTTTTGTTAAATGAAGTGACAAGCTGCAATGAAATTGGCAGTGCTGATCTGCGGCTTTGAAATGGTGCTGAAGTAGTACTACATCAGCACAGTTTCAAATCCGCACCAGTGTGAACCAGGGCTAACTGAGGCAAGTGAGGCCTGCAGTCATTTAGAGGTTGTCCTGTTGTCTTTTATGACCTCTTAAATGAGTGTTCGTTGTGCTCTTGGAGTGAGTTTGGTAGGCCAGCCACTCCTGGGAAGGTTTACCACTGTTCCAAGTTCTTTCCATTTGTGGATAATGACTCTCACCATGGTTTTCTGCAGACCCTGAGGCCCCTTTCACACTGGGGCGGTGCAGGCGTCGGTGGTAAAGCAGCGATATATTTAGCGCTGCTTTACCGTCGTTTTAGCAGCGGTATTCGCCCGCTAGCGGGGCAGTTTTAACCCCCGCTAGCAGTCGATAAAGGGTTAAAACCACCCCGCAAAGCGGCGCTTTGCTGGCGGTATAGCCGGGCTGCCCCATTGATTTCAATGGGTAGGAGCAGTATAGGAGCGGTGAATACATCGCTCCTTCAAAGCTCCAAAGATGCTGCTAGCAGGACTTTTTTTACCGTCCTGCTACCACACCGCTCCAGTGTGAAAGCCCTCCGGAGTGAAAGGACCCGCTGAAAAACGATTGAGTGTGAAAGGGGCCAAAGCCTTGGAAAAGGCATTGTAACCCTTTCCAGACCGATACTGGTCAATTACTTTGTTTCTCATCTGTTGTTACATTTCTTTAGATTGCGGCATTATGTGTTGCTTTTTGAGATCTTTTAAAGGTGCTTCACTTTCTCAGACAGCTTTTATTTAAAGTGTTTCTAAACCCACAACAGTAAAATCAGTCTGTATATGCAGTAAAGCTTGTTATACTCACTGTGGAACCTAAGGGGTTAATCCTTTGCATTGTGTATAAAGGCCATTTGAATCCGTCTCTCTGATCCTCCTCTTCTTCCACTGTCTCAAAAAAAATAACCCGATACTTACAGAGCCAGTGGACGGGCTGCACATGCTCAGTTTGGTGTGTATTGCTAGAGTTTTTTTTCTCTTGGGAGGGTGCATGTGATCAGTACAAGGCCAATCAGCACTGTCCAGACAGAGGATCATTGCAGTATGAAAACTCCTCCTACAAGGTTTACTAGTCACAAGGCTGTTATATACAGCTGATGAGAAAAGATATTTAGCAGTTTATATTTATCAAAATAATTGCATTTCCATGTTCTGTGGGAGACCAAATATAGTGAATGCAGGGTCCTGGGTTTAGTAACTTTGTGTGATTTATTGCGTCAACAGGTCTGGCAGTAATCAGGCCTGGGTGTGGCAAGCAAAATTGAACCCCTCTAATCACAGTTCATTCATGATTTAGCAAAGGGGGGGGGGGGATTACTTTTTCACATACGGCCAGGCAAGTTTGGCAGCTTTTTTTCCCTTGATAAATTAAATCATAATTTAAAAACTGCATTTTGTATTTACTTGGGTTATCTTTGTGTAATATTGTTTAATGATCCGAATCATTTAAGTGTGACAAATATGCAAAAATCAAGAAGGGACATATACTTTTTCATTGCACTGTACATCTGTTTACATCCACCTGCCCACAGACATACATTATGGCTCAGTATGGATCCATCAGACAGGTGGTTCCAGACTGAATGCCCGCATGAAAAGGGCCCAAATGCTGCACTTACAGCCAAGAATATACTCTACTATTGAGGGCTCGTTCACATCAGCCGGCACTGTGTGGGCTGGTGTCCATTGTATAGCCATTGAGAGGGGCGCAGCCTTGCATTGTCAAAACAAAAAATAGTGCTGTTCAACAAATTGTCTTCCTTTTTAGGCATATCCGCTTATTAACACAACCCACCATAAAGGCAGCAAAGTGGTGTGAACAGGGCACATAGAAAACAACTGTGCCCAGGCAACAATAGTACAGCTAAACTTTTTTTCATTAAAAAAAATAAAAATAAATAAAAAAAGAAAAAGAAAAACTTACTTTTCCCTTAGACTTGAATTACCCCTTGAAATGTCCTGATATTGTCACAGAAAATGTGTAATGCAGACATTATTTCATCACCTAAAATAGAAAACAGGAAAAAGTCTCATTAAAAGTTCCTTTGATGTCTGTACTCAATGTAAACTTTACATTTTTTTTAAAACAGGTGTAAAAAACTCATAGGTGAGGATCCCACATACAGCCCACAGTTTTGTCCTCCAGGTTTCCATCTCTGCCGCCGGGTCCTGTGGTGTTGCACATGAGCCCAGGACTTACATTATCCAGACACTTGGCTCTGTTCTCATCCAGTATAGAACCAGGATGTTCAGTGCACAGCGCATGTGCCATGCCATATACACAGAAAACAAAAAGTCACCAGGAGCAGGGTGGGGGAAAGTTATTTGCCAAGAAATCTTGCATCTCTCTACTCGTATCTAACCTCTCCACATCATGGTGATCTGTGTTTGAGGGACTTTAGTTCTAGTTAGTTATATTAAAAACACAAGTGTTGCGTATTCTGCATAAGGCTTCCTGTACACAGCCATACAGCATCCAGAACCTTCATTGATGTCCCTAGGACCCACAGCCATACAGCATCCAGAACCTTCATTGATGTTCCTAGGACCCACAGCATCCAGAACCTTCGTTGATGTTCCTAGGACATACAGCATCCAGAACCTTCATTGATGTTCCTAGGACCCACAGCATCCAGAACCTTCATTGATGTTCCTAGGACCCACAGCATCCAGAACCTTCATTGATGTTCCTAGGACCCACCGCCATACAGCATCCAGAACCTTCATTGATGTCCCTAGGACCCACAGCCATACAGCATCCAGAACCTTCATTGATGTCCCTAGGACCCACAGCCATACAGCATCCAGAACCTTCATTGATGTTCCTAGGACCCACAGCCATACAGCATCCAGAACCTTCATTGATGTTCCTAGGACCCACAGCCATACAGAACCTTCATTGATGTCCCTAGGACCCACAGCCATACAGCATCCAGAACCTTCATTGATGTTCCTAGGACCCACAGCCATACAGCATCCAGAGCCTTCATTGATGTCCCTAGGACCCACAGCCATACAGCATCCAGAACCTTCATTGATGTTCCTAGGACCCACAGCCATACAGCATCCAGAACCTTCGTTGATGTTCCTAGGACCCACAGCCATACAGCATCCAGAACCTTCGTTGATGTTCCTAGGACCCACAGCCATACAGCATCCAGAACCTTCATTGATGGTCCTAGGACCCACAGCCATACAGCATCCAGAACCTTCATTGATGTTCCTAGGACCCACAGCCATACAGAACCTTCATTGATGTCCCTAGTACCCACAGCCATACAGCATCCAGAACCTTCATTGATGTTCCTAGGACCCTGAGCCATACAGAACCTTCATTGATGTTCCTAGGACCCACAGCCATACAGCATCCAGAACCTTCATTGATGTTCCTAGGACCCACAGCCATACAGAACCTTCATTGATGTCCCTAGGACCCACAGCCATACAGCATCCAGAAAGTTCATTGATGTTCCTAGGACCCACAGCATCCAGAACCTTCATTGATGTTCCTAGGACCCACAGCCAACCACTGAAATGCACTTGCATGTGTACCAATGTGTGCTGGTACAGGTGCATTTGAAGTATAATCATTGTACATGTGGGTGCTTTACGCAAATGGACGTCTGTATGCGGTGGAGGCAGCGGGAATGTCATTATGCAGACTCGGCTTCCGTACAGCTGTGCATTAACCTAATAATGGAAGGATAATGGAATAAGTATAAAAGGCAGAAATTGTTTTGGGAGCACATGTTATCTACTTTCATATAGCTGGAAGTAGAGCTTATTTTCAGTCCAGTGCCTGACACTAACCCAAAGTCAGCCAAACAATATTTTTTTTGTTTTGGCTATGATGAGAAAAGTGTAAAAATAGAACTACAGGCAAAACTTTTTCTTTCCATTTTGGATGGAGTAAGGGAGGGTTATTTTGTTGTTACCATCTGTCTCTCAATGCAGGGATTTCCTTCACTTCCTGTTGCATAACCAAACAGGAAGTGAGATGAAATCCCTGCAAATTAACCACTTGCTTACTGGGCACTTAAACCCCCCTCCTGCCCAGACCAATTTTAAGCGCTGATGCACTTTGAATGACTATTGCGCGGTCATACAACACTGTACCCAAATTAAATTTTTATAATTTTTTTCCCACAAATAGAGCTTTCTTTTGGTGGTATTTAATCACAGCTGGGATTTTTATTTTTTGCAAAACAAACAAAAAAATATGGAAAATTAAAAAAAAAAAAAAGTTTAATAGTTTGTTATAAAATTTTGCAAACAGGTAATTTTTCTGCTTCATTGATATGCGCTGATGAGGCGGCACTGGTGGGCACTGATGGGCACATATAAGGTGGCACTGATAGGGACAGATAAGTCGGTACTGGGTGGCACTGATGTGCAGCACTGTTCTTGAGGCACTAATTGTGGGCACTGACAGGCGGCACTGTGGGCACCGACCGGCGGCACTTGTAGGGGGCACAGGTGGGCACTGAGGAGCTTTTCTCCTCGGGCTGTCAGCGCGAGGAGAAAAAATAGCCGATTACTGGCTGTGTTGACATCACATGATCAGCTGTCATTGGCTGACAGCTGATCACGTGGTAAGGGGTCGGGATCGACCCCTTACTTCTCATAGACTCGCTGATCACAGGGCGCACAGGCCGCTCGTGCACAGGACGACGTCAATAGATGTAGTCCTGGCAATGCAGGTCCGCGCTGTAGCCGTCATTCGGCTATAGCGCGGATCTCAAGTGGTTAAGGGAATCCCTTGGGTAGCCCCAGGTCACCAGATTTAGTGTCCCCATTGAAAGATTTCTAGGGACAACCCGAAAATTTGAGATTTTCCACTTTCAATGATGATGGTAAACAGGGCAAAGATCTAACGGGACGCACATCTTCCAGGACAGAGGGTGAATCTCCCTAATGGGGGCATAGACAGCAATAACTACTGACAAGCAATCTAATCCCTCTCCACTCCATCCAAAACTAGAAGAAAAAGTTTTGCCTTTAGTTATACTTTAAGTTTCCAGGAAGGATTATATACGGTAAGTTTTGTGAAATTATAAAAAGGCTTATGTTGTATAGCTATTCTAGATACAAGCAATGCTTAGGGAAGCTCCTTAATATCATTTGATTTGTTTTTACAGTGATGGATGCGGCTTATTTAATGATGATGTGATTGGCTACAGCGACGTTGAGCGGCGAGATTACCAAAGTCATGGAGTTTTGTTTCCAGAAGTGTGTCCGGCCGTGTAGACGAAGGCACATGCTGAAGCATAAACAAGCAAGCACTGTTCACCACATCAGCCTCACAATGCAGAGCTTGCAGCAAGTGCTGTGATCAGGGGCTCTGCCAAGTCCTCAAGTGGCATCTTATTTCACCCGCACAGCTCCACATGCACAAGTCCGGCTTACAAACCATTGATTGGCTCAGAGGTTCTCCTGGATAAACAAACAGCAGCATGACGCCGTTCATTCTTCTGTTGCGCAGCACTGCAATAGCAGACTTCATGTAGAGGTTACAATGGCTACATTATGATAGTGCTCCAAGACCTTCATTTGCAGTGAAGGATTTCATGCTAGGCTCATAGTAAAGGGGAACTCTTTCTGGATAAAAAACTATACCAGATTATGTACATTTAACGTGGGTTATAATATTAATATTATTGTGCAACAGCACCTGCGTTCAAGGTTAAAGGGGTTGTAAAATCAGAAGGTTTTTTTATCTTAATGCATTCTATGCATAAAGAAAAAAAAAAACTGTGTGCCGCAGCCGCCCTCCAGCACCCCCTAGTACTTACCTGAGCTCAGTCTTCCTCCAGCCACGAGTTCCTTGGCCATTCAGGACTCTCCCTCCCGATTGACTGAGACACAGCAGTGTCGCCATTGGCTCCCACTGCTGTCAAAGTCAGTTAGCCAATCAGGAGAGAGAGGGGGCGGGGCAGAAACTGAGCTCTGTGTCTGAATGGACACAGGAAGCTGTGACTCGGCTTGGGTGCCCCCATAGCAAGCTGCTTGCTGTGGGGGCACTCGACAGGAGCGAGGGCCCAGGAGAGCTCAAAGAGAGACCCAAATAGAGGAGGATCTGGGCTGCTTTATGCAAAACCACTGCACAGACCAGGTAAGTATAACATGTTTTTTTTTTTTTCCTCCTAAAATAACAAACAGGAGACATTACAATCACTTTAAGAACACTTTCTTCTATCAGACAAAGTAGGTGCTGGCCTGTTGGTTTTAAAGGCATCATGTATAATGGATGCATCTAAAAGAGAGGGGTCTGTTGGACTTTATATGAGGAGATGACCTTATAATAGAGATGCATGTTATCCAGAACCGAAAAGAGCAAGCCAGTGTCTGAAAGAAGAATTTTTGGTGTTTGGGAAGCACAGTGGCTTGTGGGTTAGCACTTTTGCCTTGGAGCACCTGGGTCCTTGTCTGGAATATCAGCTAGGACACTACCTGCATGACGTTTCCATGTTCCCCCTGTGTTTGTGTGGGTTTCCTCTGGGTACTCCAGTTTCCTCCCACACTCCAAAGACAATCTGCATATCTGCCCCGAGCAATCGGGGAGGGTAAGGGAAAGACCTGGCGACCTACCTAAAAAACATGGTAAGAAAATTCCATGGAAAAGGGTTTAGAAGCAGACAGTGTCCTGAGAATCACCAAGAGTCGGATATGACTGAATGGATCAAGACAGACAAAATGGTTTAATAACCGTATCTTTTTTTTTTTCTGCCTACATAACAAAGAAAACTTATGGAACTTTGTTTCCCACAATGAATAAAAGAAAACATGAAGCAGGTAAGTGAGTCAATACTTTAGTCATTCACTTTACATAAGGATGGCTCAGTTTTGCCAGTATTAGCGCTAGGGCTGAAACAACTAATCGATTAATCGACAACTAATCGATTGACAACTAATCAATTATGAAATTAATCGATTACTATTTTCATAATCGATTAATCGGCCAGTAACATAATGGGGTTAAAAAAAACGAAAAATGAGCCCTTTATAGTACAAAAAGAGAAAATCGCTACTGTAAATATTACTTTCACAGTTCTACAGGAAAAAATTAACCCCTTACAGTAGTGATTATCTGCTTTTTATTTTGTACTATAAAGGGCTCATTTTAGCTTTTTTTAACCCCATTATGTTCCTAAACGTCTTAGACCTGGTTCACATCTATGTGTTTTTTGCAGAAACCCACTACAGTTCATTTAACATGGTTTCCTATGGGACACGTTCACATCTATGCTTTTTTCAGCCGCTGCGATTTGGAAAGGGTCAGGGACTTTTTTTTAACGCAAAACTGTGCTTTTTTGGTTCAATATACTTCAATGGAGAAGCTGCAGAAAAGCATGTAATACATTTTTGCAGCAATTTAAGTTTTTTTAAATTTGCCCAACAACAAATTGGCCAAAAAACAGTATGTCTCTTCTAATAGTATATCTCCTCTAATAGCATATATACAGTATATCGCTTCTGTCTGTTATTCTCAGAGTGGAGTCAATATTTTGCTCCCTAACCATGGTTGGTTGTTTACATTTACCACTGCATAGAGATACAGTATTTAAGAATAGATTGCCTTTTTTTTAAACTTTACATATTAACTAAATTATACACCACACTTTTTTTTTTAAGGTTATTAACCGATTAATCGAAAACAATAATCGGCCAACTAATCGATTATCAAAATAATCGTTAGTTGCAGCCCTAATTAGCGCCTTTCTGCCTTGCAGCACTGAAGACCAGGGCTGAATCCTTACCAAGCACATAGACTGCATTGAGCATAGAGATAACTGGCATCTACATTCATTTTCTTTATTGACTTTAACAATAAATTAACCCCGACGTCTACACTTAGAGGCGCTTCTATCTTTTCCCTTTTTTCTACTGGCCCTATGACTGCAGTATAGACATTCAGCTGTAAGCCTCTATGGGGAAAGAACTAATGTTGGTAGCTGTATGTGGTCTGTAAGGTCCTACTACGCATGTTATCGCTACAGCAAGCTCTCGGCTGTTCTTTCTCAGATCCCAGTCTCTCTCCACATCTATCCTCCTTTTAGGGTCTACAGATCTGTAAAAACAAAAGTCAATTTAACTACTAAAAACGGCTTTGTTGCTCTAGATCAGGGATCCTCAAACTACGGCCCTCCAGCTGTTGCAGAACTACACATCCCATGAGGCATTGTACAACTCTGACATTCACAGACATGACTAGGCATGATGGGAATTGTAGTTCCTGAACAACTGGAGGGCCGTAGTTTGAAGACCCCTACTCTAGAGCATGGGTGCTCAACCTGTGGTCCTCCGGCTGTTGCGGAACTACAAGTCCCATCATGTCTCTGCCTTTGGGAGTCATGCTTGTACCTGTCAGCCTTGTTGCAAGGCTGACAGGTACAAGCATGACTCCCAAAGGCAGAGACATGATGGGACTTGTAGTGCCGCAACAGCTGGACTCAGGACTTGTAGTTCCACAACAGCTAGAGGACCACAGGTTGTACATCCATTAGAGTCTCTAGACCATGGTCAACCTCTACATCTATCTTATTTGCAAATTATGATACAGAAGGGAAAAACAGTGGCATATTGTACAATTGTATTTACTTAAAACCAACCCTAAAAAAGGTTAAAAAAAAAAAAAAAAAAAGCAAACATTTTTTAGGAGCCCCGTCCAGTGATCAAAAAATGTATAAAAAATAACAGCCCCGGTTGCAATACTCGCCTCCTTTCTGGCGCTGTCCCCTGCAATACTAATTCTCCATCACTAGATGACATGCAGAGTCATTCAACTGAGAAGACAGATACTGTAAGTGTAGAATGCCATGGACCCACCCCATGAAGGGGAATAATGCAGCACCCTGCATTTACAATGCAATGAATCACTAACGCCATCACCACATTCTGGATTGCTCAGGACCACTCACCACCAGGAAAAGATCTGAAGAGGACCTGCCACATTACTGGCCTGAAGACTTTGCTTTATTTTAGGTTTACTTTTTCCCAAACTCAAAAAGGTAGCTGGAAACGAGGAGTCCAGAACGTCTTTAACAGACCAAGCCTATAACAAAACTAACACTTTTGGGTGTATCAACCGTTTAAAAAGCAGTATTAAACCCAAAAGCAAACATTTACTAGATTGCAGCTTAAAAAAAGGAAACTAATGCAGTGATCACATCCAAGTTCATTTGGTGAACCAGTCAGCAAGTGTGTTTTTCAAAAGCACAAGCTCTCCAGCAGAATGTATCAGTTTACAGGAATTAGACAAACCACTTAACACTGGCAGGGGTGATTGAAATAATCAGTTACTATTTAATTCATGCAAATCTTTTAATCTCGAAAAGGAAAGAAAAAAAAAAAAACAGTTTGCTGTAGTGTGAGCTGGAGTTTGGCTTCAATTTAATAGTGTATATAAAAATCTGCTGTGCCCCCAGTTCTCATTCCTCCAGAGCTGTGTCTCACCAATACAGGAGGTGTTTTACTGGCCAGATCACCAGGTGAAAACAGAGGGGGGAAAATACCAAGAAAAAAGAAAACCAATGCAGTCACCACATTTAATGATTGATTGGTACATTTTTGGTTTTGGGTTTAATACTGCTTTAAATGCTGTCGAACGTCGGCTCTGACAGTTGTTTATTTGAAAAGTCAGCAATTTTGCAGCATTTAGTGTGCTGCTCTCCTGCTCTTGTCAAACATTTGACTATTGTGTAGAAGTAACAGACAGATCTAATCTGAAGGAGGGAAAATTGACTTCCCCAGAGATGAAATGCTTACCAACTTCTTTATTCAACAAACAGATGAAAATAAATATATTCAGCTGGCTAGTGCACAGAAATAGAACACAACCCGGTAGTCTGGAGCGTGACGGCTAATAAAATAAAAGCTTGACATTCATTCGCTATCTGCATATAATGGAAGTATGGGAAGGGGACGTTCTTTGTCTGGGGAACTCTGGATAGCTACATTCAGGTTAGAAGGTGATGTATAGGATACAGACAGTGAAGGAGCGGACCAGATAAATGGGGAGACTTGTGGACTGCTCACCCGCAATTGTTTGCAATCACTTGGTGCTTATACACCAGCAGACAGTTTGGCGATGGGCTCGCTTATGGACGGACCACCAATAACATTGCATTCAAATTTACTGGATAGACTGGTGTCTTTTTTTCAACCTCAGTAACTAACATTTTCACCCATATTTGCCCAATAAAGACTGGTCCACACCTCTCCGGTTTAGACCAATTTCTTTTTCCACGATTTCATACCCGCATGTCAGTCCAACTTCGGGAACGATTTCAGAGACATCTGTGCAGGAACAGATGTCTATTGAAATTGCCCCCGAAGTCGCCAACAGTAGTGCAGGACCGATTCGGACAATGCTATTGCCGGTGTTCTGACGAGAAAGGTCCCCCCATCGCATAGTGTCCCTATACTGCACATGTGCAGTGCTTGCCCAGTACAGAGGACAAAGGAGACGCCAAAAGTGTCCGTTGAGGAACAGCTGTTTATCAGCTCTACACGGCACCTGCGCACTTAATAGTACATTCTGTCACACGCTCCCGATGTTGCAAGACACCACTTTGTAACAGGGCCCCTTGCGGGCACGCTCTAATCGCCACTCTTTGGGTACGGCCTCGCTTCGCTCTGCATATTTATATTCTAACTCTCTGTCCACTTAGATGGTGGGGCCTCAACCAGGACTGTAGTATTAGGTGCGCAGGTGCCGTGTAGAGCTGACAATCAGCTGTTCATCTTCCGAAGCGCAGCATAGGGCGGACACTATCCGATAGGGGGCATTTCTCGACAGGACACCGGCAATAGCCACCGATTTGGCATGCGATTTGACATGTCAAATCGACCCAATGTGAACGTGAGCTTAAATCGACTTGATTTAAATCAAATCCACCCTGTGGCAGTGCCAGCCATTGATTTGTACAGAATCTGGCTGCGGTCTGTGGTTGTTCACATACAAAAGTTGTGCGCAAGGCTGAAGTTTCTCCACTGCAGATGTTTTCAGGGAAGAATCTAACCAACAATCTTTAAAAAATCAACCTAAACTGAAACCTTGGTCCACAAGGGCTTAAAGTGACCCGGTCACTGCAGGGTCAAAACTGCCAAAAGATGTACCTGTATAAAGAAAGCGCTATACTTACCTTTTCAGCAGCCCGTGTCCTAGAACATCACTGTGATGCGGCTCCTGGGACACTGCAAGTGTCTCTCTCCTGCCCTTACGTCATGTAGTGACATACTAGCCAGAAGGAACCATTGCATGTGAAAGGTCTAGCAGGTCACCACACACACGGGACCTTTTACTGATTGTAGGACCTTAGTGTCCCAGATAAAAGACAAAGTTGGTGCATTACAAATTACAATCAAATTTGGTAACAACAACCCTTTGTAGGCACTTTTTGATCCAGGCAGACAATCCCAGGACACAAAATCAAGGTGAAAAAGGTAATGAGCCCAGCCTGGATATTTCCCAGCCAATTACTATTGTTTTCCTTCCACATTTAATGGCCGCTCAAGTGCTTAATCTCCTCCTTTCATGGGCCAAACCTGCACTCACAAAGAGACTCCATTTAGGAACTTTAAAATCTGTTTAAAAGCAATTCATGCAAAATTAGTTAAGTCGTCCATAGATGGTTCGAACCTCAGGTGTTTTAGCAAGAACTATCCGAGATTCATAACATCAATGGGCAGGATGATTGTCAACCAGCAGGTCACATGTCCAGCATGCAATTATTGCCAGCGGCTATAGCCGTTAGCAGTAATCACTGTGGCCTCCTGGAAGGGATGGCTCCCTGCGCCCCCTGCCGGGGGAGATGCCCCCATCAACAGTGTTCCAGCGATTTACATCATCAAAAATCGCATTATCTGGAGCTGCTAATAATGCATTCCAGTGCACTGCAGCCATGCCAAAATCAGAACAATCACTCTGTTTACTTAATCAGAGTTCTTTGTAATTCATTGCATCCACATCACACACAGACCACCTCACTGGGGTAACCCATTACATCTACAGCACACAAAGACCACCTCACTGGGGCAATCATCTGCATCCACAGACCACCTCACTGGGTAATCATCTGCATCCACAGACCACCTCACTGGGGCAATCATCTGCATCCACAGACCACCTCACTGGGTAATCATCTGCATCCACAGACCACCTCACTGGGGCAATCATCTGCATCCACAGACCACCTCACTGGGGCAATCATCTGCATCCACAGACCACCTCACTGGGGCAATCATCTGCATCCACAGACCACCTCACTGGGGCAATCTGCATCCACAGGCCACCTCACTTGGGTAATCTGCATCTACAATCACACACAGACCACCTCACAGGGACAGGGGTGGACCTACCAAAGATATCATTCTATCTTTGTGCTTCCAGCATCACCAAATACATCTGAACTGACGAGAGGTTTGAATCTGATGAGTGGTTGGAAGGATCACTTTAGTACGGCCTTTTTTTTAACATCAAGCTTGTTTTTGTATGTCAGACAGCGAGGAGGGTTTCCAGCACCACAAGAAAGCTCTCGTGGCTACGATTTACTTATAGTCAAATCTTTGCTGCATGTTAAAATGTGTTAATATTAAACCCCACATCCTCGGTACAACCAATCAGAATGAGGGTTAAACAGGCCGCTGTCCCGCTACCAGAGACATCTATGCTAAATGAACTTTCAGCATCCAGTTCCAGCCACAAACTGAAGGAGAACAATTCACTTGCTAGCAGCCAGAAGACTACACAGAACTGCTAGGTACACTTTGGAGGTATACGGTGATGAGCCGGGCAACTCGTCCTTCCAAAATAGTCACTTTATTACATCAAGTGGAGTATACAAAGTACAGTGGCTACGCAAACTTTACCTGGCATATAAACTATTATTTGGACTGCAAACCACTTACTAATGACCATCATTATACCTGGACTTGCTTTACAAAGTACAACAAACATGTTCACAATGTATTCCTCTACTGTTATTTTATTCAGAACTGCAAAGAGCAATAATCTGGAATATAATATATGGCCTATTGGTTAATACAAAGGTTGTTGTCACATTGACAACTCTACCACAAGTGACACACCACCAGTGTCAGGGTCACACAGAGGAACCACCCAGTGACATCGCTGAATCCCCCTCACTAGTAATAGGGCAGCAAGAGAGCCACAAAAACAAAGAGGACGAACCAGCACCAGACTAACCATTAAACATAGCAAAGAATCCACTGGTACCTTCAGACTAACAAAACTGCTACAGCATGCTCACCAGGACAAAGATGCAAACATTTTGGGCCCAATCACACCAGGTATGTTGGCATTGACTGCAGTCTTACCCGGTGCAGTCCCAAGACAAGGCAGAAAGGACTGATCACTTTCATGCCAGAAATGTGATATTTAAGAAAAGCTTAATTTAAAAAAAGGGGCGCATTAGCATTGTTCAGCTCAACACACAATCACCCTCAATATAGTTTTGGTGCCCAAAAGCTCATTGAGAACCAAGAGGAAATTAAATGGAAAAAGCAACACAATGGGGGTTATTTACTAAAGGCAAATCCACTTTGAACTACAAGTGCAGTTGCTGTAAATCTGAGGGGTAGATCTGAAATGAGGGGAAGCTCTGCTGATTTCATTATCCAATCATGTGCAAGCTAAAATGCTGTTTTTTTTTTTTTCCTTGCATGTCCCCCTTGGATCTACAGCGACTGCTCTTTGAGTGCAATTTCAAGTGCACTTTGCACTCGTAGTGAAAAGTGGATTTGCCTTTAGTAAATAACCCCCAATGGGGGTTATTTACTAAAAGGCAGATCCACTGTTCACTTCCAAGTGCACTTGGAAGTGCAGTCGCCGTAGATCTGAGGGGGACATGCAAGAAAAATAAAAAACAGTATTTTTGCTTGCACATGATTGGATGATAAAAATCAGAAGCGATTCCCCTCATTTCAAATCTTCCCCTCAGATCTACAGCGACTGTAGTGCAGCGTGGATTTGCCTTTAGTAAATCAACCCCACTGTGTGTCAATGCATGAAAAATGTCAAGATGCACTGCAATGTGAGCAGAAAAGTATGAACAATCCCTGAAAGAGGAAGAACATCCTAACTTTACCCATTTTTAGAAGTGTTCCTACTCCTTTTACCTGTATAGAAAAAAAAAAGAAAAAAAAAGGAGATGTGTGCGTTTACCTATTTTTAATTTGCGCCAGTCCAGTCATGTGATCCCACAGCCCCGACTCGAAGTCAGCGAGCAGCTGCTGCAGGGGAGAGGAGGGAGTGCCAACAATGGCTAGGTCATGGGAGCCTATAGGTGAGATCACGACTCCGGGAAGTCACAGTCGCTGACAAGCGCTTCCTTAAAAGAGGAGGTCCACCCACCGCTGCAAAAATTAAAAGCCAGCAGCTGCACATAATGCATCTGCTGAATTTTAATAATTGGACACTTACTGTACCTGTCCTGGAGTCCAGCGATTTCGGCACCGCAGTTTTTTCCATTAGCTGTCAGGTGCATTGCGAGTAAGGGAACCCGGCAGTGTAGCCTTTCGACTTCACGCCGGGAACTCTACTGTGCATGCAGCTCCGCTCCTCTCTCCTACTGGCCCGCCAACAGGGGGAGGAGGATGGAGCCCCAGCCGTGGCTCCCGGAAGTGGGGAAAGCATATCTGTTTAAGACAGGAGTACAATGAGGGGAAGTTCCACTTTTTGGTGGAACTCTGCTTTAAACAGAGCTGCAGATCACATGACCAGACCAAAGAAGAACTATTTAACTTGACAGACAGATAGTAACCAATGTTTAAAACGTCAGTTTTGGCGTGTTTTACATGCTGCGTTTGGAAGCTTTTTTTTTTTTTTTTAAATAGTCAAAAATGTATCTCCATTAAAAAACGCCTGTAAACGAAATGCAGCTAAATGCGAGTTATCGCGTTTACAAGCTGTTACAGGCATTTGGCGTTTCAAATGCCTCTGAAAATCCGTCCGCGTTTCCAAAAAATGCTTCTAAACTCAACTTTAGTTCAGGGGCAGCTGGAAAAAAAGGAGAGTTCAGGGGCAGCTGGAAAAAAAGGAGAGTTCAGGGGCAGCTGGAAAAAAAGGAGAGTTCAGGGGCAGCTGGAAAAAAAGGAGAGTTCAGGGGCAGCTGGAAAAAATGCCCAACTGCTCCTAAACGTCCGTTTCCCAGCAACAGTGACCATGAGGCCTAAACAGTGCAAAGTTATCAGCTCACTAGAGTCTGGCAGGATCAGCAGGTATCATCTGCATTCATTGAAGGGATAACAAAACTCTTTCAATGGTAAATTTAATAAAACAAAAAAGGGAACAACAGAGTTCAACGATGAGGATTACAGTTTAGGTTCTGAATTAAAAATTCCCAAATTTTCTTCTACTGATGAACTTCTGTACAACCAGCCTGCTGGGTTTTCCCTATCGATAGCTGGCAGCACTGACCAGTGTATTCTGATGGCGGGGAGGGCTGTAAGAATACATTGATGACTCAGGAAGGATTTCCCCCAACCACATGAAGTGTGGGGATGAGGCAATCGAGTCATTTTTTTCCGTTCAACCTCGTGTGATCGAGGCCTTAGTCCTCAGAGGTGCTATTCAGTCACCGATAATCAGAATACTAATAAATGTCATTTTTATATTTGGATTATTCAATTACAGAACAGGTAAACCTCTGTTAACAACATAAAGGTGCGACCAATAGTGCACAATTTTTTTGCGAGTTGCCTTATGAGCCAGAAATGTGCAACAAAAATCTTCAAAATGTCAGCTCCTCTGTTCTAAAGCATCACTGGTGACAATTTGTATACAATTCATGTCAATATAAGAGCTAGAAATATCCCAATGGAAACACTTGTCTGCTTCATGCACAATATAACAATGAAAAATGCCGTGATCTGAAAAAAGTGAAAAGCACATAAGTTATATTTTCTATACACTAAAGCAGGGGTGCCCAACCAGTGGCCCGCGACCTCCTGCTCTGGAATGGAATAGAACACTGTTATTAATAGTACGTTTATTACTACAATCACAGTGTATATATGGGCATATCTGTTCTGCAGTGGTTACTGGGCCGCTTTCAAACTAATCCGAAGGTGCAGAGCATTGCACCTGAGGGTTACCTGCACTGAGCCATAGGCCCCTTTCACACGGTCAGTCCGACCCAATTGGACCCTCCATTCACCTCTAAGGAGTAGCAGATGTAAATGGACTTGTGTCTGTTTACAAACGCCTACCTCCAATCCGATCCGCAAAAAAATTTATACAAAAAAGCAGAGTGGGCTCTATAGAGTAGAGTGGGCTGCCATGCACCCGCTCCGCTCATTGTGGCCCACGACCGGTTACCAAGTCGCTTAGGTGGCCCTCACTCTTCAAAAGGTTGGTCACCCCTGCACTTAAGGGAAGAGGTCACTTCTACAACAAATGCAGAATAAAATAGAGCAATGTGCTGGGATCTAGGGAATCTAGAGTTTATTTTTATTTGAAATACACAGCCCAATACCAGCAAGAGGAGAAACCAACTAAAACACCGCTTGTGCTATTGGCACTGTGTGCACAGATTTTCTGACGAACTGGAAACCTCTGTGCTGGCTGTACTTTTATCTCTGAAGTAAAGGAAAACAGGACTTCCCTTGTATATGTACACTGTCCAATTAAGGAAGGACACTTGCACACCCCAACCTCACATAAGTAGATGTCTCACTGACTACACTCAAACATTTGTGCATCTATAGCCAGACAAGAATCTGATTGTACAATTTCCTTTAAGTTTATATAAAAAAAAAAAAACCTTAGTTAGACTTACCGGTGACGGTATTTCTACGAGCCTTTCAGGACAGCACCTTGGAGAGAGCGCAGCTCCGCCTTTACCCAGGAAACACTGCGTGACAACGCCCCTTTTTAAGATCAGCTGCTTCCACCATGCCTTCAGTTGTTATCGAGAAATCCTCCGACATGCTGGAAAATATAAGCAGACAGTTACCATGCCCTATAATTATACATTATACATCATAACCTAGGGAGGGAAGTAGGCTGCTGTCCTGAAAGGCTCGTAGAAATACCGTCACCGGTAAGTCTAACTAAGGTTTTCTCTCTTCGCCTTTCAGGACAGCACCTTGGAGAGGATAACCAAGAAACTTACTTCAGGGTGGGACCACTGCCTGCAAAACCTTTCTCCCGGAGGATTGGTCTGAGGCTGAAAGCAGATCCAAGCGGTAGTGTTTTATGAAAGTTGAAAAACTGGACCATATGGCAGCCTTACAAATTTGTTCAGGCGATGCTCCGGCCTTTTCTGCCCATGATGCCGCTACTGCTCTGGTTGAATGAGGCAAGATTCCTTCTGGAGGCTCCAAACCTAGAGAGGTGTATGCTTCTTTAATGGCTTGCTTTAACCATCTTCCAAGGGTGTTTTTGGAAGCTTTACATCCCTTGTGAGCGCCCTCCATTAAAACAAACAATGAGGATGATTTTCTAAAGTCCTTTGTTATTTCCAGATACCTAAGAAGACATCTCCTGACATCCAGAGTATGGAAGGCTTCTTCTCCTGGCCCCGAAGGTGAGGGGCAAAATGTAGGGAGAATGATCTCCTGTGCCCGATGAAAAGCAGAACTTACTTTTGGTAGGAAGGCTGGGTCTGTCTTTAGAACTATCCTGTCTGGTAGGCACCTCATAAATGGCTCTTTGATTGATAGAGCTTGTAACTCACTGACTCTACGAGCTGATGTTACTGCCACCAACAACACAGTTTTAAACGTTAAAAACTTAAGTGAGGATCCTTCTATTGGTTCGAACGGAAGCTTTGTTAGTCCTTGAAGAACCAAAGATAAATCCCATTTGGGAAAATTGATCACAGGTTTAGGCTTTACTTTAGCCATAGCTCTGAAAAAACGAATTATTAAAGGCTCCCCTGACAGGGTTCTTTCCAAAAAAACTGATAAGGCCGCTACTTGCGTTTTGAGCGTACTTGCTGCTAGACCTTTCTCCAATCCGTCTTGAAGAAACTCTAGAACTGAAATTGTACTAGACAAACTAAAGTCTTTTCTGGAACACCATGTATTATAAACTTTCCAGACCTTAAAATAAATGTCTCTTGTCACCTTCTTCCTACTTGCAAGAAGGGTAGTAATGAGTTTTTCTGATAGTCCCTTTTGTCTTAGTATTTGTTCTTCAGAAACCAAGCTGCTAGGTTGAGAAACGCTGGATCTGGATGAAGAAACTTGCCCTGACTCAGTAGATCTGACCTGTTTGGTAACTTCCAAGGAGGTTTTACTGAGAGATTCATAAGGGTTGCAAACCACGGCCTTTTTGGCCAATAAGGAGCTATCAGAATTAGTTCCGTGGATTCCAGTCTGAATTTTGCTAGTACCCTTGGAATTAGTGGAAATGGGGGAAAAGCGTAGGACAGCTGGAAGTCCCATCTGTGAGCCAGAGCATCTAACCCCAGAGCTTGATCTTGTCTCTGAAGGGAGAAGAAAACTGGTACCTTCGCGTTTTCCTGACTTGCGAATAGGTCCACCTGAGGAACACCCCAACTCTTGGCTATTGTCTTGAATAGATCCTGATTCAGAGACCACTCTGCTTCTCTTACTTCCCTCCTGCTGAGGAGATCTGCCAAGGTGTTTTCCGTCCCTTTTAAGTGTACTGCCGATAGGGAGGCCAAGTTGTCCTCTGCCCATCTCAGTATCTGGCAGGCTAAATCCAACAGAGTTCTGCTTTTTGTGCCCCCTTGCTTTGTTATGTATAACACTGCCGTCATATTGTCGGTCAAGACTTGGACATGCTGATTCTTTAGAAGTTCCTGGAAGGACAGAAGACTCAGATGAATAGCCTTCAACTCTCTCCAGTTCGATGACCTTCTCGCTTCTGGCTTGGACCAAACCCCCTGAATAGTTTGTTCTTCCAGGTGGGCTCCCCACCCCCATGCGCTGGCATCTGTGGTCAGTCTTTGGGTTACTGGGAATGACCAGTGAAGACCTTTTGAGATGTTTCTCTGGTTCCTCCACCACCAGAGTGATCTTTTTGCTCTTACCCCTATGACAAACTTTTTCTCCAGCGATTCCTGGTAGGACCAATTTGTCAAAATGTCTGCCTGCAGCGGACGAGCATGCAGTCTGGCCCACTGTACTGCCGGGATTGCTGCTGTCAGCAGACCCAGGGCTGACATGGCTTGTCTTACTGAGAACCTTGAATTGGACTGAAGTACCTTCAGAGCCGACTGCATCTTTTCTATCTTTTCTTGGGGCAGAAATATTTTCTGTTCTACTGAGTCTATTTCGTACCCCAGGAACTTTGCTCTTTGAGCTGGTATTAGGTTGGACTTCTGAATGTTGAGAAGCCAACCCAGACCTCCTAGATGTGCTTGAGTCACTTGAAGGTTGACTTCCACCTGACTTTTTGAGTCGGCGAAAAGTAGCAGGTCGTCCAAGTAGGGCACTATTGGGATCCCTTTCAGTCTCAGGGGTTCCAATGCTTCTGCCATCACTTTCGTGAAAACTCTGGGTGAGGAGGAGAGGCCGAATGGCAGGGCTCTGAACTGGAGATGCCAAACCTCCCCCCTCCCCAAATTGACTGCCAGACGTAGAAATTTCTGGGACTGGGGTGCTATTGGGATATGGAGGTATGCATCCCTCAAATCGATGGAGGCCATGTGACACCTGGGGGTCAGCAAGTTCTTTACTGAAAAAATCGTGTCCATCCTGAATCTTTTGTATTTTATGGATCGATTCAACAGTTTCAAGTTGAGGATCAGACGGAACTTTCCCGATGGTTTCCTGACCAAGAATATATGGGAATAAAACCCTTTTCCTTTTTGTACCTCTGGGACTTGGGAGATGACATTCTGTTGCATCAGCTCTTGAAGAAGAGACTTCATAGCCAGAGCCTTCTCCTGATCCTTCGGTAAGTTTGTTACGTAGAACCGACTTGGGGGGTTTTGTAAAAACTCCAGATGGTAACCCTGCTGGATTATCCCTAGGACAAATGGACTTCTTGTTGTTTTTTCCCAATTGAGCAAGAAGTCCTGAAGCCTCCCTCCTACTGGAAGCTGGTCACTGTTTTTTAGGGGATTGCTCAGGGTTTCTGAACAATACCCCACCCCTGCCTCTTCCTCTCTGGGGGTTCCAAGGTCTTTTCTTTGTTTGGTCCTTTTCCTTATCGGTTTGTCGAAAAGGACGAAAATTCTTCCTCTGCTGTACCACTTTCTTTTTCTGAGGAAAAGCTTTCTTTTTGTCTGCTGTCCTATCAAGTACAGTCTCTAATTCCGGACCAAACAACAAGTCCCCTGAAAAGGGAATCCCACACAATTTCCCTTTAGAGGCTGAATCCCCTGACCAAGTTTTAAGCCAGAGGGCTCTTCTTGCGGAATTAACCAAAGCTGATGACCTGGCAGACATTTTGATGGATTCTGCCGAGGCATCAGCCATATATCGGACGGCTTTTAACAGAGTAGGGAAGGACTCTAATAAATCTTTCCTGGAGGTACCTGCCACCACATGATTCTTGAGTTGGTCTAACCAGCATTCCAAATTTCTGGCCACAACTGTGGCTGCCATTGCAGGTTTCAGATTGGCTAATGAAGAGTCCCATGCTTTCTTCAGTAGCCCATCCGCTTTTTTGTCCATAGCGTCTTTAAGAATTCCCATATCCTCAAAGGCTAAGTCCGTTTTTCTGGATACTTGAGAGAAGGCCGCATCTATCTTTGGCTTCTTATTCCAAACACACTCCTCACTCTCCTCAAAAGGGAACCTCCTTTTAAGGGCTTTAGAAAAAAATTGTCCTTTCTCTGGATCCTTCCATTCCTTTCTAATGGAGTCTGTTAACACCTTGTGTACCGGAAAGACTCTATGTTTAACCTCCTCCAGCCCCTGGTACATTTTGTCATGTACTGACAGCTGAATTTTTTCTTCCTGGATCTCCAGTGTAGTATAAATTGCCTTGAGTAAATCATCAACTTCCTCAAGAGACAGTTTATATCTAGAAGCCTTAGCTTCTTCTTCCTCTTCCTCATCATCAGAATCAACCGTTGAGGGAGGAATGCTTTCCCTTTCTTCCTCAGACTCACTTTCAATTTGCACAGAAGTGGACGGAGGGAGACTGGATTGAGAACCCTGTTCTTGGCTGGAACTCTGACCACGCTTTTTCACAAGGGAGCGTACTGTCCCTAGGGCCTCTGCTAGTTCTTTTCTCACTGAAGACAGGAGTTCCTTGCACTCCTGTGAAGACTCCTCCTTCACTAAATCCGCAATGCAGGATCTGCACAGGGGTTTGGGCCAAGAGTCCCTTAAAGGATTTTTGCATGAGGGGCATTTTCTTGAAGTTCTCTCTGACTTAGCAGTAACTTTCTGAAACGACAGAAATAAAAGAACCCACAGGTCCTCTTTAACTGCAGCCACTAAAGAGTACAACAGGTAGACCCCCCAAAGACAAACACCCTAAGTGCCCAGAGTCTCAATCCCTGCTGAACTGCTAATGGACCTTTACACCAAAGCAGACAGCTGCAGGTTAACTTAATACATAAACCAAACAAAAAACACCCAGTGATGTAAAGGAAAGAGGTCCCTCTGTACCTCTCCTACCTGGGACTGGCCGGGAACCTGGGCGCCTGCATCCGCCATAGCTGCTGAAGATCCGTCCTCCATTTCGATCGTAGCAGCCGCCGTCCGCACGCTTTAAATGGCTTTCCGACCGTGCCAAACAAACGGAAGTCCCGGCCAGAGGACCTGCCCCTTCCTCCTGCGTTCCAGCAGCTGGAACCAATTGCTGCTACGCCCTGCCGGAGGTCTCCACCCACCGGAACTGGCGTCCCCCGCCGTCCGGGATTCGGCGCCGCCATGCTGAGGCCTGGCATGGAACGCTCGTTTCTGAGCACAACCGCGGCCCCCCGAACGCACGGGCGATCAACCTCCGGCAGTCCATTACTCCTGTGAGCCGACGAAGGAAGGGAACACCGGAACACCAACCCCATCGTTCGGGAAGGTGCTGGGCTGGTCTTTGCGAACGTAAGCACAAGGTACTGCCAAAACCCTCGTTTTTCCTTTAAAGAGAGCGCAGCACCCCTGGTTCCCCAGCAGTGTTCCACCATGGCGGAGGAAACACTAAAACTGAAGGCATGGTGGAAGCAGCTGATCTTAAAAAGGGGCGTTGTCACGCAGTGTTTCCTGGGTAAAGGCGGAGCTGCGCTCTCTCCAAGGTGCTGTCCTGAAAGGCGAAGAGAGAAAAAAAAACCTTTCAATGTGAACTGGGGCTTAATATTTGAATGTGGCCACCGGCCAGTGCGATTTCATGTGCGGCTTGCCAACATCTGTGTGACTTCATGTACAGAGGTCTATGCAAGTCGCACATGAAAAGCGCCAATAGTGAAGGGACCTTTTCAAAATCAAACCTTTTCAAAGTCGGAGTCGCACCGATTTGTACGGTTCCATTGGCAAATAGTGTGTGACATGTCATGCGATTTTAAACTATCATATCGAATGACAAGTCCTACTAGTGAAAAGTGTACAAATAAATTGTAAAGTTCAGCTTTAGGCTGCCTGAAGATAGGCAGATATTGCCTGGAAATCAGGGATGACATTCACCCATTCTAATACAAGCCACTGGAGTGCCAGAACTTACTACACGTCTTATAAATGGAGACCTACCGTACTTTAAGCCTCCCCTTTGCCCCATAGCAAAAGAACCATCTAACCCTGACATCAATTGAAAAAGATCCCAGTGAACAGACAAGTGCTGATCATCAACCCCATCGGAGGTCAGAACCAGCCCAATACAAATGGGGAGCAGGGCCAGTTATCAGGCTGTTAACTGTCTACAAGACAAGCATCTAATTTCATGTCATTTGAGATGATCGGCCCATACAAGGCTTTCCTAAAAATTGATAATCAATGTTTTTATCTGGTGAACATCAGTTACTACCTACAGAGGATATACAGTGTGTGGCCAAATCCCTGAGCTAGCGGCACCTGTCATTCCCTTTTCTACAGAGAAAGGGTACTGCATGTTTGAAGCAAAACAAGGACTGGTAGAGGTCTCCCAGCCGAAACTTCTTGGGTAAGGATGAGCTCAGGCGTGTTCGAATGGCCCACGTGCAGAGCCCGCCAGGAAGTCACTGCCTGTGATTAGCGCAGCGCTGCGCCGACTTCCTGGCGGGCTCTGCACGTGGGCCATTCGAACACGCCTGAGCTCATCCTTATTCTTGGGTGTCAATGGATAAGATGATGAGATACGAGTGTGCTGCTTGAATGGCATGGGTTTTAGCCCTTTAAAGAGTGGTTTACCTAAAACCCTTCCACTAGCAAACAGACGCTACCTGCATGGAGTTTGCATGCTCTCCCTATGCTTGCATTGAGTTCCCCCAAAGACACGCTGATGGGGCTAATTGGACAGGAGCCAATAAACCTAACAGGATGCTTACCTGCATGGAGTTAGCATGCTCTCCCTGTGCTTGCATAGGTTTCCTCCCACACTCCAAAGACATTCTGGTAGCTTTACTGGCTCCTGTCCCAACCAGGACACTACCTGCATGGAGTTAGCATGCTCTCCCTTTTCTTGTGTGGGTTTCCTCTGGGTGCTTCAATTTTCTCCCACACGTCAAAACATGCTGGTAGGTTACTTGGCTCCTGTCCAAACTGGCCCCATCAAGGACAACACCTGCATGGAGTATGTGCTTTCTGTGCCTACGTGGTTTCCTCTGGGTATTTCGGAGGGCAGGGGGGGGGGGGGGGCTGATGTAAATGTACAATATACACAGCACTGCATACATTGCTGATTCTATATGAATACCCGTAATAAATAATCACTCCAGTGGACATGAAGCTACAATAACAAGCAAACTACTCTAGCAACATACCTCTTCCCACTTTAACCGCTTAGAAGCCCACGTCTAAATCCCCCGGGAACACGGATCCATCTTCAGCGGCAGGATAACGGCAGTGGTACAGACTGGGCTACAGAGCAGATTGAGGGGAAGCAGCTTAGAGGATTTGAAGAGAGCGCTGCTGATTGCAGCCACATGCACAGGTTACAGGTCCATCAGGACACATCCACTGACTGCACTGCTGGACACAGAGTCCTTCTTTCATGACGCCCAGCAGCTCCCATTGCCTATTCTTCTCCCCAACTCTGCTATCTCTTGTGCTTTCAGACACTGATTAATTAATTACACGCAAAATAAAAGATACGCTCCTTCCGCTGGGTGGCTTTAAGCTGTGAGCTAATGTGCCAGTGTCACTGAGCTGATTGGGAGAGATGCGCCCCACCTCCTGCATCTGCTTCTAGATTCACATTACAGGGTACAGAGCCTGGAGGAAGGGGTGGTGTACAGGGGGGATGGGGAGCCACCAGCTCACGGCTTGTCTTATGTAATCATCGCCTGCATGCCAGCCAGGAATAGGTTAAAGGCAGCACCCAGTGCTATGACTTTATGCCTCACACTTCTGTGACATGTGGGCTGACTGTCTAATTTATTCTGATGATATGCACTTCAATTGTGCTGCACCTTCATCGAATGTGACACCGTTCTCCCACCATGCAGAGGCAGCAGAAAATCTCCCAGCTCTGTCGGGCTGTTAATGCCGGGCCCCCATCCTCTAATAAATCAAGTGGGCATGTCACAGACAATATTAGACCCATTAGGTTACATGCACATGGGGCGGCTGCCAAAGAGTCAACCATACTAATCTCTGCCTCTACACACTGCAAAATCTGGTGCCGCTGTGCAGAGAAACCAATCAGCTTCCAGGTTTTATTATCAAAGCTTAATTGAACAAGCTGAAGTTACAAGCGGATTGGCTATAATGCACAGCTGCACCTGATTCACACCCCAGTGTGTGGCTGTCAGATTTGTACTCCGTACCAATTAGGGTTTCACTGATACCGATACCAGGCATTTGCACGAGTTGTCATGCAGATGCTCCGATACCTGAAACCAATAACTTTGCGGTGCAATTTGAGCCCATACACAATGAATGGGCTCAAATACCAGTACGTTACTTTGAATTTCCCGCCGTGCCCATGCGCCTGCCGCGAGCTCCGTGCCCGTGGGTGCTGCGGACTCGATCGCCGCAGGGATACCCTCGATCGTGTCACGGAGCTCAAGAACGGGGAGATGCCGATGTAAACAGCATCTCCCCGTTCTGCCTAATGACAGCACACTGATAGTCTGCTCCCCGTCATCGGGAGCAGTGATCAGTGTGGTGTCACACACAGCCACGCCCCCAGACAGTTAGAAACACGCCCCTAGGAACACTTAACCCCTCCCCAAGTGGTTAACCCCTTCACTGCCAGTGACATTTTTACAGTAATCAATGCAATTTTATAGCATTGATCGCTGTATTAATGCCAATGGTCCCAAAAATGTGTCAAAATTGTCTGATGTGTCCGCCATAATGTCGCAGTCACGATAAAAATCGCTGATCGCCGCCATTACTAGTAAAAAAAAAAATATTAATAAAAATGCCATAAAACTATTCCCTATTTTGGAGACGCTATAACTTTTGCGCAAACCAATCAATAGACGCTTTTTGCGATTTTTTTTTTTAACGGAAAAACTGGAGAAGAATACAAATCGGCCTGAAATAATTTTTTTCATATATTTTTGGGGGATATTATAGCAAAAAGTAAAAAATAATGCGTTTTTTTCAAAATTGTCGCTCAATTTTTGTTTATAGCATAAAAAATAAAAACTGCAGAGGTGATCAAATACCACCAAAAAGAAAGCTCTATTTGTGGGAAAAAAAGGACATCAATTTTGTTTGGGAGCCACGTCGCACGACCGCGCAATTGTCAGTTAAAGCGAAGCAGTGCCGAATCGCAAAAAACTCTCTGGTCAGGAAGGGGGTAAATCCTTCCGGGGCTGAAGTGGTTCAAAAGAAATGTGGTGCGACTGCTGTCCGAGTCCCCTGTGGTTTCACCCACCGCTCCTATGTGAACCCAAGCTCATCATAGCAACTTCAGCCTGGGTCCACACAGGAGTGGTGGCGGAAACCGCATGTGATTCGGACAGAAATCGCACCACATTCAAATCATATGCAATTCTTTGCAGTGCGATTTTAGCTCATTCATTTTGTATGAGCTCAAAAACGCACTGCAAAGGTATCGGTATGAGCGAGTACTTGACCAAAAGTATCGGTACACGTACTCACCAGTAAACAAATAAACGGTGTCGGTGCAATCCTAGTACAAATCAATGGCCAGTGTTGCGCTGTTCATGCATTTCAGTGGCTTTTATGGCTGCAGCTAATCATCCATTTTGTAAGCGACTATAGCACAGAGTATTGCTGCATTCAGCAAACTATCTGCCCCTGGCTGCCTATATGATTGTAGTTTAAAGTGGAAGTAAACCCCCCTATCGTTTTCAGCCAAAGAAGCTGCCATCTTTGCCTCTGTTTAATCTTCAACTGCCACAGTGCTGCACATGTGATCCGTTATGACACCAGCCATTGGATGGTTTGACTGTTTGGTTGAGAGCACAGCCAATGTGCAGTTAGCATTCATGGCATACCTTTTTTTTTTAGACTGTTAAATAGATGGGTTTACTTCCGCTTTAAGGTCGGTTATACACTATACAATTTTCTTGTACAATATTCCTTTAGATTTACCAAAACCACATAATATAAGGTCAAACCTAAACACTTTCAATTTGTATGCAATCAGGCCAGACCTTGCACTACATAGTTGGAGGTAAAGTAGGATACACACTATAAGAAAAAAAATTCCATATGAGGCACGATTGTTCGATTTTCATATACTGTGTACACAACTTTTAAAAATCCGATTCAGACTTTCCAAAAGAAAATTTCCGAAGGAACAAACTTCAAGATTTTTCCCGTACGTGAACAGAGTGAACGATTTGTTTAATGTGCACGGTTATCATACAAGAAAAAACAGATACGAAAGACTGCACATGCTCAGAAACAAGGATTAGCTCAGGCGTGCTCGCAACTCCACGTGCCCGCGGCTGCCAGGAAGCCGACACTCCGCAGCAATCACAGGCAGCGAGACATTTCCTGACCTGTGCAGCCACGGATCGGGAAAAGTCTCCCTGCCTGTGATTAGTGCTGCAGAGTGTTAGCCTCCTGGTGGGCGCAGGAACGTGGCGTTGCAAGCACGCCTGACTGAGCTCATCCTTAATCAGAAACAATAACATTTTTAACAAAAGCCTTTGTTGTAGAAGAATGTTAATACATTTCGACTTGCTGTGAAACATCTTCGCACGATTTTCTTATAGTGTGTACCCACCTTTTAAAACGAAAGGAAACTGAATAAGAAAATTGTATAATGTATGACCAGCAATATGCAGGCCATACATGGATTGAATCAGGGTGGAATTGCTTTAAACCACTAGTAAAAAGGCTTGATTTAAATCATCATTTTTAAAGAGCAGCTGTCATTTTTGTCCCGCAGTAGACCCTCCTCTGACTCGCTGTTGACTCTTTCACTTTAATGGCTGGTGATGCGGCGGGGACACAAGATGAGGGATGTGGCGGCAGCAGGTGAGTGGATGCCCGCTAACAGGTGCTGCCATAATGGATCTGAAATGACAGGTGCTCTTTAAATGTAAAGACTTAGGCCCCTTTCACACTTGTGCGACTTCAAAGTCGTGCGATTTTGCCGCTATTTCAAGGAATGCCTGTGTAAGTGGCATCAAAATCGGACCAAAGTAGTGCAGGGACTACTTTGAAGAAGTCGGAACAACTTGAAGTCGTACTAATATGAATAGCGGTCATTGGAAATAATGGGGAACGACTTGTCATGCTACTTTGCAGTCCCAAATCGTGGGACAAGTCGTATAAGTGTGAAAGGGGCCTTATTCTTGCTGGTAGTTGGAATCTTTAATATTTACAAACAAAATGAAGGTTTCTTATTTAGAATAATAAGCTGGACATCTGAGGAAAATCAGGATTTCCCTCAGATGAAACAGCTGTGGTAATTACTAAAGGCAGTGAAACTGATCAAATCACCTGTGCAAAATAATGGAAAGCCTGAAAACATGACCTGTTGGGGCACCTTTAGGACTGGAGTTGAGAAACACTGTCCTGGCTAGTCCAGCAGTCATCTGGGACCTGTGACGTGTCTGTACTTAAAGTGGAACTTCCCCTTTTGGGTGGAGCTCCGCTTTAAAGAGTTAGTTCACCTTTTCAGAATAAATGTAAAGGTGGACTAAGGTCGGCCATAAACGGTTTGAATCTCATCCAGTTCCTGCTGAATCGGCTGAGATTCGAACCATGTATGGGCAAGGCTGAATGTACCAAGTTAATCACTTGACTGCTGGATTTTGCATGCGATTATCGCTAGTGGATAGTATAGCTGATAGCACTAAGCACTGTGTTCTGGCAGGGACGGTTTCCCCTGCCCCCCCAATGGCTCGACGGGAGGGATTCCCATTTTTAACACTGTCTGTGTTTATGGGGGAATCAAAGTTGCAGGAAAGAAACACTGCAGAAAGAAAAGGGAGAAGTGCAGGGATTTTTAATAAAACCCTACTGCTTTATGTTGGCAATCTAGTGATATGGAGACACCAACCTATGATGCAGGAGAGCTCTTACCAAATCCATTGCTGGAACTTCCAACAAATCCATTGCTGGTACTGCCAACAAATCCATTGCTGGTACTGCCAACAAATCCATTGCTGGTACTGCCAACAAATCCATTGCTGGTACTGCCAACAAATCCATTGCTGGTACTGCCAACAAATCCATTGCTGGTACTGCCAACAAATCCATTGCTGGTACTGCCAACAAATCCATTGCTGGTACTGCCAACAAATCCATTGCTGGTACTTCCAACGCATCTCTAAAGATGTGACCAAGGCGAAGGCAGAGATAATCTGGGCTGGACGGCTTAAGTAGGCAGGACTGACGAGCAGGATATCATCAACAGCTGAGTCACTGTAGGGAGATAGGAGCTGTCAATTAGCTGACAGCTGAGCGGCCAGCTCAGAGAAGGAAGGGCTCAGCCCAGCCCTGACAGTACTTCCAACAAATCCACTGCTGGTACTTCTTTCCTCACATATAAATATAATATTAATCACCTGAGGTAAAATAAAAAGTTGCAGCACTAAGAAGTTCCTCACAACCTCCAATCAGATTCTAACCTGCCTTGGGCGTGTCCATGCATTTTGTGAAGTAGAATGAAAGGACGTTGTATATTGCAGGTTTCGTGATGAAGTCTCATAGTGACCCTCTGACATGCCCTTTGGACCCTGAATGGGCTGTGCATTCCTGTGCGATTCACATACGATCTAGGAGCAGTGTTATTTCAGCCAGAAGGTGGGGGGGGGGGGGGGATAAACCTCAACAGTAATACCATGCGATCTGGCGCAGGCAAACGCCTGGTGTTTGTGACCAAGTTTGGGTTGTGGTTAACTTAACATGGACACCCGCTGCACATCGCAAATGCAATGTACTTTGAAAGCAAACAAGCATGGCACGCGGGGTTCCTGCACCCCGTTTGGTGTGAACAGGCCCCTAGCCCTGATTTGCAGGATTTTGTTCATATCTCGGAAAGGGCCCACCAAAACTGGGACAGTTTGGCAATATAGATTTATATTAGAAGGAGAGAGAATTTGTGTTTTTAGTGTCTGTACTAGAAGGGTGGAATTAGAGTGGGAGGATTTGTGATAGCTCTAGGAGAGAGGACTTGTGCAGGTGTGAAGGACTTGAGGGAAAGCGGATTTGTGACTGGGGGGATAGAATGAGAGGATTTGACCAAAGATGAGGGAGGGAGGGTGTTGTGCTGGAAGGGAGGACTTAGGGGGAAGATCTGTGCTTGAAGTGGGGAGAGGATCTTTGCTTGGAGGGGGATTGGGGGGGGGGGGGCTTGGAGGGTTTTAATAAGGGGTAAGAAGGGTTTGTGCTGGGATGGAGCGGCGGGGAGGATTTGTGCTGAAAGTGGGGAGAGGAATTGTGCTGGGAGGGTATTTGGGGGTGGGGTATTTGTGCCAGTATAAGGAGTTATGCTGGGACTTGGATTTGGGGAGGATGGAGGAGGACTTGTGCTGGGAAGGGGGGGGAAGAAGATTTCTGGGAGGGGGGGGGGGGATTTGTACTGGGGAGTGAGCGTGCAAATTAGTGGTACTGGATTTTTTATTCTTTTTGGAGGGGAGGGAGTGGGATTTTTTTTGCTTAAAGAGTAAAGTGGGAGGAGAGTATTGCTTATGGGGGGGAATTTTGCACTCTCCTAACCCCTACACCAGTGGTTCTTAACCTCAGTCCTCATTACCCCCCACCAGGCCATGTTTGCAGGCTTTCCTTTTATCTTGCACAGGTGCTTTAAATCTAAGTCAATGGCTTGGTATTTTGGACAGCTATTTTATCTAAGGGAAATTCCCAAAACATGGCCTAGTGGGGGGTAATGAGGACTGAGGTTAAGAACCACTGCCCTACACTGTGCGTTACACACCCTTGACTCCTGCACACTTTTTGTTTTGCACTCCTGACTCTTGCTATGCATTACATACTCCCGATCCCTGCATTCTGTGCATCATGTACTCCTGGACCGTGCTCTCTGAGTCTCATATAGTCCTAAACCCAGCTCTCAGTTACATACTCCTGACCCTTGAACACATTGCATTATACACACTGGACCCCCTGCAGTCTGTGTTATGCTTCCTAAACCCAACACGAACTGCAGCACTCTGTGCATTGGACATCCCCAACCCCTGTGCTCTGCCTTACATACTCCTGCACTATATACGCACAATACTGTACATTATCCACTTAAGGACCGCCCTATAGCAGATATAAGGAAATGATTCCCGACGGCTGCACTTCCAAAAATCCTTCTATTTAAGCTTCATATGACAAGTGGTTGACAGATGGAGCAGGGGACAAAGAGATACCTCTTTGTCCCCTGCTCCATCTGTCAACCACTTGTCATATGAAGATTCAATAAAAGGATTTTTGGAAGTGCAGCCACCCGTAATCATTTTCTTATGTTACACAGCATGCGAGTTGGGCTAGCACCTGACTAGTGTGTGTGGGGATTAACCAGAGACTCACCCACCTGGAGTGGCTTTTCTTGTTCCTATAGCAGATATACTGCTACAGGGTGGCCCTCCTGCACAAAATCAAGTATATATACACATGATTCTGCACTTCCGCTTAGGGGGTGTGCAGCTGGCAGGCCGCTTCTGCTGCGATTACTCACAGCAGAAGACAATATCCACCAGCACCCGCCGATCATCAGGCACAGAACAGAGCTCTGCCTATGTAAACAGGGAATAAAATCCAGCACTTCCCTTAGTAAAAGCACCTAACACAGTACACAAAAACACTGGCTAGGCACACAGTTAACCCTCTGATCACCCTAGATGTTTAACCACTTCCCAGCCAGTGTCATCAGTACAGTAACATGTACCTTTTTAGCACTCATCACTGTATTAGTGTCACTGGTTTCCACAAAGTGTCAGTTAGGCCACTTTCACACTGAAGCGCTTCTAAACTGCTAGTAAAAACACTGAGCGCTTTTGAAGAGCTTTTCAGGCAATTTTGAAGAGCTTTTCAGGCGCTTTTGAAGAGCTTTCCATTCATTTCAATGGGGAGGGGAGTTTTTTTACAGCCCTGCCAGCACACTGCCCCAATGTGAAAGCGTTCATTGATTTTAATGGAAATAAGTTTTCGTGAGCTTTTTAGGCGCTGTTTTTAGCGTGAAAGCGCCTGAAAAGCGCCTCAGTGTGAAAGTGGTCTTAGTGTCCGTCTGTCCGACTGCCCACCGCAATACTGCAGTCCAGCTCTAAGTCGCTGATTGCCGCCATTGAAACACCGGTCAGTCCAGACTATTTTTAAGGGCACGGTAGCCCAATGTTATTTAAAGAAAAACAAAACTTCACAGAAAATATTCCCTCACAGGGGGTTCCACCATCATGTCAAACAGAAATTTCAGCCTCCTGGCTCACTCATTGTTACTTAGTCAAAAACGCCCTCCTGGAGCTTACTTGCTCAGCTTCACACTGCTTGGTTGCAGGCTACATCTGCCTCCTGCAGACATACATGCTCAGACTGCCACCTGCGGCCTTAGACTCCTAGAGACCGCCTGTTTCGTGGAGCCGTCTCCACCTGAAAGCCCTCCCGACTCCTACACCAGGCCACCTGGAGCTGTTCCCAAGTGTGAGCCCTGAGCTCTCTTCCTGAGGGGAATATAAACCCAGCCCATAGGTGTGCAATCATCATGCAAAAACCAGGCTAAAGGTGCCAATACACACCGTGACCTGGGGGTCGCCTCTCCACTAATATATATATATATATATATATATATATAAAAATGAATGAATAGGCTGTCTTAATGCAACGCCAATTACAAAATATTATATTAATTTGCACACATTAGTGCAGCAAGTATTAAAATATGTAAAAAACCTACAATTGTATTATTACTACTACAGTCAAAACCTTTATTCAAATTTTGTGTTGGAGTGGGAAAGGAGAGGACATCTATCCTCGTTTAACTGCCTGCTGACCACTGCACAAACATTTACGTCAGCAGAATGGAAAGGAGAGGCAAATTGGCGTACCTGTACGTCCCTTTAAATTTGCCGTGTGGTCGCGTGCATGCCACCGGCGGCGCGCGCGCAAACCCTGCAGCGAGCTCCGTGAGCGTGATCGCGGGTCCTGCGGACTCAATGTCCCAGAGGATACCCGCAAACTTCTCGCGGAGAGGAAGAACGGGGAAATGCTGGTGTAAACAAGCATTTTCCCGTTTCTGCCTAGTGACACTGATCACAGCACCCTGTGATCTGGAGCGGTGATCAGTGTCATGTCACATGTATCCCCCCCCCCCCCCCCCCCACAGTTAGAATCACTCCCTGTGAATGGTCCAAAAATAGCGCCAAGTGTCCGATCTGTCAGTCACAATGTCGCAGTCACAATAGAAAAAAATAAAATAAATTATAAAAAAAAAAAAAAAATCGCTGATGGCCGCCATTACTAGTAAAAAAAATTATTAATAAAAATGCCATAAAACTATCCCCTATTTTGTAGACGCTAGATTTTTTTTTTTTTTTCAAAAAATATGTAGAAGAATACGTATCGGCCTAAACAAGGAAAAAAAAAAATTTTATATATATATTTTTGGGGGATATTTATTCTAGCAAAAAGTAAAAAAATCTTTTTTTTTTTTCAAAATTGGCGCATTTTTTTGTTTATAGCGCAAAAAATAAAAACCACAGGAGGTGATCAAATACCACCAAAAGAAAGCTCTATTTTCAATTTTGTTTGGGAGCCACATCGCTTGACCGCACAATTGTCAGTTAAAGCGACGCAGTGCCAAATTGCAAAAAAACGCTCTGGTCTTTGGCCAGCCAAATGGTCCAGGGCTTAAGTGGTTAATAGACTCACTTTGTCTATTACGGTCATCTCCAGAAATATCACATTTTACAGTTGTCACTAGAAAAGGAATAGGAGGGGGAATTTATCAATGGCAAGAACAATCGAAAAACTATCAAAACAAAATTTTCTCTACTTCAGTGAGCGTTGGGGCTCATCCAAACAGATGCAGGGGAGTGAACATTGAGAAATTTGTTTATTTTTGTGCCTGGAGTGACAGGTGTTTGCATACAAATTGCAGTGCAAATCAATGACAGGCTGCAGGTGTATGCTGGTAACTGCACATCCAAGTATTTACTAGTGTAAACAAATGGATGTACAGCCGTGGCCAAAAGTTTTGAGAATGACACATATCCATTTTCACAGAGTCTGCTGCCTCCGTTTTTATGATGGCAATTTGCATATATACTCCAGAATGTCATGAAGAGCGATCAGATAAATTGCAATTATTTGCAAAGTCCCTCTTTTCCATGAAAATTAACTTAATCCCTAAAAAAAACTATTTCCACTGCATTTGTAAAGAAGACTTCAGGACACCCAAGGAAGTTCAGCAACCACCAGGACCGTCCGTCTCCTACAGTTGATTCAGCTGCGGGATCGGGGCACCACCAGTGCAGAGCTTGCCCAGGAATGGCAGCAGGCAGGTGCGAGTTCATCTCTACGTGCAGTGAAGACTTTGAGGATGGCCTGTTGTCAAGAAGGGCAGCAAAGAAGCCACTTCTCTTCAGGAAAAACATCAGGGACAAACTGATATTCTGAAAAAGGTACATGGATTGGACTGCTGAGGACTGGAGTAAGGTAGTTTTCTCTGATGAATCCCCTTTCCAATTGTTTGGGGCATCTGGAAAAAACCTTGTCTGGAGCAGAAAAAGGTGAGCTCTACCATCAGTCTTGGGTCATGCCAACAGTGAAACACCCTGAGACCATTCATGTGTGGGGTTGCTTCTCAGCCAAGGGAATTTTGCCTATGAACACAGCCATGAATAAAGAATGGTACAAAAACATCCTCCGACAGCAACTTCTCCCAATCATCCAAGAACAGCTTGGTGAGGAACAATGCCTTTTCCATATGGCAAAAATGGCTTGGGGAACAAAACATCAAAATTTTGGGTCCATGGCCAGGAAACTCCCTAGACCTTAATCTCATTGAGAACTTGTGGTCAATCCTCAAGAGGCGGGTGTACAAAAAAAAAAAAAAAACAAATTCTGACAAACTCCAAGCATTGATTATGCAAGAATGGGCTGCCATCAGTCAGGATGTGGCCCAGAAGTTGATTGACGGCATGCCAGGGTGAATTGTGGAGGTCTTGAAAAGAAGGCTCAACACTGCAATTAACTCTTTGCATAAACTTAATGTAATTGTCAATAAAAAACCTTTGACACTTAAGAAATGCTTGTAATTATACTTCAGTATACCATAGTAACATCTGACAAAAAGATCTAAAAACTGAACTGAAGCAACAGACTTTGTGAAATTTATTATTTGTGTCATTCTCAAAAAATTTGGCCATGGCTGTATACCCATGGACCCCCAAAAGGGCCTGAAGACACTCAGGTATGTGGTGATGCCTACAGTCACGACCTATTAATATAATTGTACAGGCGGCTGTATGCCAATACCTGTCACTCGTGGGCACAAAAACACACTTGCTTTTCATGGTGTACAGCTCTCTGCGCCATGTGAATGAGCCCCCTACACTCACTTCCTGTTACTTCTCTGGTTCAGGAAGTAGGTATAAAATCAGACGTTATAACCCTTCCCTACACTATTTTAGACTAGAAGGTGGCGTTCCACTTAAACACCAGCAAGGAAATGATATTAGAGAAGGAAATAGGACCATAGGATCTCTATGACAAACAGCGAGAAAACTTGACACACAGGCCTACTTCTCACATTATAAACAGGAGACAACAAACTATTTTTGTGAAAACTCCTGATCTGCTCTGCAGCGGAGATGAATAAGGAGTGGGTGTGGGTACACTGTTCACACCCAAGGGATGCTTCATAAAAAGTCAGGCTTATTAAAAAGGGATCCAAATTGGAGGGTGTGCGCGGAACTGAGAATGCCTCACCCATCAGTATTACTACGAGATGTAGTCGTCAAAAGGACTGACCGGCTGTTCACAAATCAGGATGCCACTGGGTAAAGCACAGAACCACAAATGGTTTCATTTACAATACAAAGACATCAGTAATAACACTGGGGCAATGGGCGGAATTGATGTGCACGGAAGATTTTGCTCCAGATTAATAAAATAAGCTGCAGCGCCTTAGGTGTCTAGTCCATATTGTACAAAATGAGATATATATATATATATACATACATAAACATTAGCTCTCGTGGCAGGTGCGTTTGTCAGTGATTCAAGCCAGTCAGGAACTATATTTAAGGGCATGGTAGCCCATTTTTATTAAAGGTTTGTTTCACCTTACAAAATTTTTTTTTAAAAGTCAGCAGCTAAAAAAAAAAGTAGCTGCTGACTTTTAAGAAGTACACTTACCCTCCCAGGGCGCCCGCGATGTCGGTCGTGGAGGACAAGCTGTCCCTCGGCGATCCGGTTCCAGCGCCGCCATCCTCAGTAAGGGAAAACGGCTTCACGTTTCCTACTGCGCATGCGCGAGTCGGCGCGCGGCCTACTGCGCATGCGCGACTCTAAGTTGTGAATGGGGAACGCGATGTGTTGTGGGACATAGTTCCCATAACACACCGCGCCCCATTCAACAGAAGACGGGAGAGGAGAAGATCACCGCGGAGATGGAGGAGGCAGATTAGGACGATCTGCCTAGCAACAGACATTTCTGGTAAGTAAAAAAATACATTTTTTTTTTTTTTTTTAATTTTAAATGGTTACTAACATTTTTTTAAGTTTTTTTTTCAGGGTGTCCCACCACTTTAAAAAAGGCAAATAAAAGTCTGTAACATAAAAGGTTTCCCACACGGGGGTTCTTATCCAGCAAATAAACACAACAGAAAATGCTAGCCCACCTGGCTCTCTTTAGCAGTACCTCTGCCCTTTATCCTGGTCACACCACAGGATTCCTCAATGTGGATGGCTTCACTTTAGCGCCCACAGCTCCGCTCTGGCCTTAGTCCTCAGGCCGTTGCACTGCCTTTTGCAGTCACACGTTCTGGCTGCCTCCTGGAGACCTCCTGTCTCTCTGGGTGTGGAGCAGTCTCCAACTGAGAGCCATGATGTCTTCCCATACCCTCATAAGTGCTGTGCTCACCTGCTGGTAATCTACAAAGTCTGGACACAGGGTTGGAGATCCCATCCCACCCAAGACACTCTGGAATCTCCAAACTATAGAGCCCCATGACCGAATACCAAAACGTGGAGAAAGCTGCAAAAGCAGTTTTCTCCAGTCCACATTTATGCTCTGTAGCCTTGCACCGAGCAAATCTGCATACCATGTGTCCCCCAAACTATCAATTTTACCTTGACAGCATCTCCTACTGTCGCAATATATATATATATATATATATATATATATATATATATATATATATATATATATATATATATATATATATATATATATATATATATATATACACACATATATACACACACACACACACACACACACACACACACACACACACACACATACGCATCTCATAAAATTAGAATATCAAAAAGTTTATTTATTTCAGTAATTCAATTCAAAAAGTAAAACTCATATTTTATTTAGATGTGTTACACGCAGAGTGATACATTACAAGCATTTCTTTTTAATTTTGATGATTATGCCTTACAGCTAGTGAAAACCCAAAATTTAGTATCTAAGAAAATTACATTATTACATAAGACCAATAAAATAAAGGATTTTAAATACAGAAATGTTGGCCTACTGAAAAGTATGTCCATGTACAGTATAGTATGCACTCAATACTTGGTCGGGGCGCCTTTTGCATAAATTACTGCATCAATGCAGCGTGGCATGGAGGCGATCAGCCTGTGGCACTGCTGAGGTGTTCTGGAAGCCCAGGTTGCTTTGATAGCATTTGCTGGCCAATCAAGCACAGCGATACCGTCACCATTTAACTTGGTATTGGTACTTTTGGCAGTGTGGGCAGGTGCCAAGTCCTGCTGGAAAATGAAATCAGCATCTCCATAAAGCTGGTCAGCAGAGGGAAGCATGAAGTGCTCTAGAATTTCCTGGCAGAGGGCTGCGCTGACTTTGGACTTGATAAAACACAGTGGACCAACACCAGCAGATGACATGGCTCCCCAAATCATCACAGACTGTGGAAAATGTTGCATTTCATTTGGAAATGAAGGTCCCAGAGTCTGAAGGAAGAGTGGAGAGATACAGAATCCAAGTTGCATGAGGTTCAGTGGAAAATTTCCAGTCAGTGATGATTTGGGGAGCCATGTCATCTGCTGGTGTTGGTCCACTGTATTCCAAAGTCAGTGCAGCCTCCTATATATTTATATTTATTGATGGCATTTTTATTGCACAGAGATACAGTGATGAGATCCTGAGGTCCATTGTTGTGCCATTCATCCACGACCATCGCCTCATGTTGCAGCATGATAATGCACAGCCCCATGTTGCAAAGAACAGTCAAAAAATTCGGAAGAACACACGAACACCGTTAAAGTCTAAGGGACACAAACATGAAAAATCAAAAGTGCTAATTTTAAAGGCTTATATGCAAGTTATTGTCATAAAAAGTGTTTGGGGACCTGGGTCCTGCCCCAAGGGACATGTATCAATGCAAAAAAAAGTTTTAAAAATGGACGTTTTTTTTCTGGAGCAGTAATTTTAATAATGCTTAAAGTGAAACAATAAAAATGAAATATTCCTTTAAATATTGTGCCTGGGGGGTGTCTATAGAATGCCTGTAAAGTTTCGCAGTTTTCCAATGTTTAGAACAGTACCACAGCAAAATTACATTTCTAAAGGAAAAAAGCCATTCAAAACTGATCGCGGCTGTAATGGGTCCCCCCCCCCCCAGTTCATTACCAGGTCCTTTGGGTCTGTTATGAATATTCAGGGGAACCCTGCGCCAAATGAAAAAAGAAAAAATGGTGTAGGGGTCCCCCCAAAATCCATACTAGACCCTTATCCGAGCATGCAACCTGGCAGGCCGCAGGAAAAGAGAGAGCCCCTCCTGAACCGTACTAGGCCACATGCCCTCAACATGGGGAGGGTGCTTTGGAGTAGCCTCCCAAAGCACCTTGTCCACATGTTGATGGGGACAAGGGCCTCATCCCCACAACCCTTGCCTGGTGGTTGTGGGGGTTAGCGGGCAGGGGACTTATTGGAATCAGGAAGCCCCCTTTAACAAGGGGACCCCCAGATCCCGCCCCCCCCCATGTGAAATGGTAAGGGGTGCATTGTACCCTTACCATTTCACAAAAGAAAGTGTCAAAAATATTTAAAAAGACACGATGTAAATAGTAAAAAGAAAATGGTAAAAAAGACAAGACACTTTTTTCAGAGAAGAGAAATTACATATTTCCATTTCTTCTAACCCATAACGACGTTGGTTGACAAGGAATACATTTCCATATTGAGGATGACGATTCCTCATGGGCAAAACATTTTTATTACAATAAACTGAATGAAAGAAAAAGTATATTGCAACTTATAAAACTCTGGTTCGGTCGCACCTGTATGCTGTCCAGTTCTGGGCACCAGTCCTCAGGATGGATGTGCTGGAACAGGAGAGAGTCCAGAGAAGGACAACAAAACTAATAAAGAGTCTGGAGGACCTCAGTTATGGGGAAAGGTTATGAGCACTGAACTTTTTTTATGAATTCAATTTACAAATACCGTACTGGTGACCCCACAATAGGGACAAAACCTTTCTACAAAAGGGAATTTATTGGACACGCGGCCATTCACTAAAAGGAGTAGAAGTAGAAAAGCAGTTTAACCTTAAACTGTGTAGAGGGTTCTTTACTGTAAGAGCGGTTAGGATGTGGAATTCTCTTTCACAAGCGGTGGTTTCAGCGGGGGGCATCGATAATTTCAAAAAACTATTAGATAAACACCTGAACGACCACAACATACAGGGATATACAATGTAATACTAACATAAAATCACACTCACACAGGTTGGACTTGATGGACTTGTGTCTTTTCAACCTCGCCTACTATGTAACTTAGTAATTTAATACTTAACTGATTTTTCATGCTGCCGGAGATGGCACTTTTAAAAAGTCTCCACAATACATAGCAAAGGTGCTCTTCCTTTTATAGGCCTCCGACAACTGAAATATTCCTGCACTCTACAAGTCCCGTACATATCTGTAAAGGGCGTGGTGAAAATACTTGTTGTGTAGATATGTTCTGTGACTTGTGTAAATTGCAGCGCGTGCGCCACAGTAAATCCTGAACAATTAATGAATACTTGAAAATGTGCCCCTAATGTTAACCATAGACGTAGAGGTAGAAAAGTGCAGATAACACGCAGAGATTTAATAAACTGGAATAAGCTATGAGCGAGTCTCTTGTATCTTTGTGGTGAACGTTTGATGATACACAGAGGATTGGAGATTTAAAGAGGAAGGAGCACTCTCACTGTTACCTTGCAGATGTTATCTGGTGAAGATTAGCATGTGCATTTGACCTTTACAATCAAAGACCCGACAGATCTGGCGAGTCTAATTTTCAGAAGGTGGAAGACAGAGCACAGTGGGAGCACCAGAGAGTAATAGCGTCACCTAGATGGGAAGGTTTGGTCTGCAATTTGTGAAGGCAGTGGATATGGAATAGTAATGTTACATCAAAACTGTACTTCATATGGAAGTTTTTTTTATGTAGTATATATATATATATATATATATATATATATATATATACACACACACACACACACACACATACATACATACACATACATACATACATACACACACACACACATATATATATATATATATATATATATACACATACACATACACACACATTATATATCTATATATATATATATAAATATAAGGGACGTGGAGTTCAACAATATATCAAATGCCCTTTTTTTTTACAAACGTTGCTTGAGAAAGCATTAGCTCGAAACCCGTTGCTGTGCTGCTTTAACTCAAGTTCACACATATACGATGTTTGCGATTCTCTGCGGGGGTCAATATACAGTTAACACCACAAAAGGATTGCAAACGCAGTTCCATTTGCCCACACGCTACAAAGCGACCATTTAATGCGATTGGTGCCATTTGAGCCCATTCAAAATAAATTGCACAGGAATGCAGTCCGGTGAATTGGGGCCTAATTTGATGTGTAAAGTTTGCACTTAGGTATACAAATAAAAAAGCGCATTTATTATATTGTTGGACTCCACATCCCTTGATTTGTAATACGGATGCAGTAAGTATGGAGTCTGCTTGAGGTGGAATTCAGATGGTTGAAAAAAGAAGTGCGACTCATCCTGAAGTGAAACAAAAAAATGTGTATAATATATATATATATATATATATATATATATATATATATATATATATATAATTTTTTTTTTTATATATTATATTATATACACACACACACACACACACACACACACACACACACACACACACACATATATATATAAAATCTGAGTATCTTTTCAAAATAACAAGACTGCACCGTTTCAGACAGGAACTCCGTCATTCATCAAGTTGCATATGTAGTGTTCCACATACTGATCAACTTTTATTGGCCAATACGTATAAGCCACCCAAGAGAGCACACAGTTGTGTCCCTTCACCAATCTTCCAATTAACCATTTCATACATTATACATCTCACATATTTATCATTGCACAATATATATATTTAAAAAAAAAAAAAACATACTTCCTAATATGGAAAGAAACAAAAGAAAATCAAATATAGATGCAAGAAAAATAAATGCAAGAAAATACAAAAAAGTGCAAACAAAAAAACTGCAACAAAATAAAAAATAAAAGCTCAAACCCCGAAGACTAAGGTTTCACACTGCCAAATATAAGTCATGCGATTTTAAAGCGATTTCGCAGCTGCGTTTTTGACGCGATTTCAGGGAATGCCTGTATAAACTTGATGTTTATGGACCTCAACAAAAGTCGGACCAAAGTAGTCGTGCGACTTGAAGTCACACAGATACAAATGGTACTCATTGGAAATCATGGGGTACGACTTGTCATGCGACCATGTAGTCCCAAGTTGCAGGACAAGTCGCACAAGTGTGAAAGGGGTCTTATTCACAAACAAACAGTATAAGGGTAAACCCTGCTCTTAGTATATCTATACAAAATAGTTTCCAATCAAATCTTTTGATTGCACTTGTGCAGCATACACAGCCCAATTTTCAAAAATCATCTCTCTTTATGCTAAAAAGAAAAGACAACATGATATCTACAAAAAGATACATTCATATACCTAGATATTGCCCACATCTGTTTACAAAAATAAATACAAGTCATAGTCCTTATTTAAACCATGGGGATGTAAAGAATACAACTGTTTTATCCACCTGTTTTAATGTTTGGATTCTATCACCCCCCCCCCCCCTTATCTCTACCAACTTCTTCCAAAATAGGAAATCCTAAATCGGTGTCTTTATGACCATGTTTTATATAATGTTTAGGGACAGGTAGACCCAGAGATATTATATATATATATATATATATATATATATATATATATATATTTTATATATTACACACACACACACACACACACACAGCTACTCAGATCGTGAACAGGCTTTTTTTCAGCAAAGCAATTAAGGTTAGCTTGCTAAAGGTGAAAATGTGCCTAAAACTCCACCTCCGTGCTGGAATCCGTAATGATATATTCATAATTTTTCTATATATTTTTACACTGCATTATCCCCTTTATGTGTGATATTGGATCAGCAACACAGGAGTTATTTTGCCTTGATCTGCTTTAAAGAAGTCTAATGCCGCGTACACACGATCGGAAATGCCGCCAGCAAAACTCTGATGAGAGCTTTTACTCGGAAAATGCGACCGTGTGTATGCTCCATCGGTCTTTTGCTGGCGGAATTCCAGCCAGCAAAAGATTGAGAGCATGTTCTCTATTTTTCGCTCTGGAAAAGTTCCTATCCAAAATTCCGATTGTCTGTATGCAATTCGGACGCGCAAAAAATCACGCATGTTTGGGATACAATTTGACGCATGCTCGGAAGCATTGAACTTAATTTTCTCGGCTCGTCGTAGTGTTGCAAGTCACCGGGTTCTTGGTGGTCGAAAGTTCAGAGAACTTTTGTGTGACCGTGTGTATGCAAGACAAGCTTGAGCGGAATTCCGTCAGAAAAACCATCCAAGATTTTTCGGACGGAAATTCTGCTTGTGTGTACGTGGCATAAGGTTCCTTTCCTTTTCGATCAGTTCCTTTAAACTTCTAGGCAGACCTGATCAGGAGCTCCATCAATTTATATCTGCTTACCTCCAAGTATGTCCAGATCCAGAAAAAAAATGGAGGTCTGAATCCTTTTCCATGGATCCTGAGAGGTTTATTTAAATGAATCTAAAAACAAAGAACAGCCACCTATGTCACCAAAGTGGCATGTGCCCCATTCTGATCCGATTCAGCAGGGCATCGGTTCCCGGATTCCTTGCTTAACGAACCGAATGGCAGCACCCTTGTGAAAGGGGCTCAAAGCTGGTCCAGGCAGCTAAAAACTGAAAACCCGGGCAGCAGATGTACAGCTTTGGATGACATCTCAGCATTAGCATAGTATGTACATGTAGTACTTTGTGCAGAAATGTCCTGGCATCCGAAGAGCTAAAATTGTGACAATCTTCTAAGCAAATAGTCACCATTCCAGTATAGCATGAAACTTACATGCTAAAGAAAGTAATGAAAAAAAAAAAAGAGACACTAACCGATTTGTCATGTTTCTAAGTGGACTTTTAAATCATTGTAACCCATGGGGAGACAGCAGGAGGCAGGTGACAGTCATTAACCAAATAAACCTTTCATGGTGACACTGCCTATAATTAGGAACCTGCTGGACAGCATGTAATTTCACTGACATGCTAAAGAGAAGCATTATACAGATTAGGGACCCAATAGATCAACAGCACAAACAAGCAATTCCAGAAGGTCAGGAAGATTGCTTCCTCTTAAGAAAATGTACGTGTGGGTTACTATAGACAAGAATATACTTCAATTCCTAAGCTTGAAGATCGTTTTTTTACACTGATCATAAGAAACTGTAATTGAGCTGAGCTGGCTACACGGCTCAGAGCGTCAGTGAGCTCTTCTTGGTTCTTCTGATCCTAAGCCTGGAGCAGGTTATGCTGGGAAACGAATACCAAGTACTCCTATGGAGATAAGGAACACGTATCTTCTGAAAGCAGCAGAAAATGCTACACAAATGTGGCCTGTTTTTTTTTTTGTTTTCAATAAACTTTTCTTATTTGATTCCATTTTGGGTTGTTAAAATGTAAGTAAAGTCCACTGTTTAACTTGTACAGTGAGTATCTCCTAAACTTGCATTGTTTAGGAGATATTCACACAGGATGAAGCCTGAAGGGAGGGCATACTTGTGCTGTACCCTCAGAGCTCTGGGCCAGGGACTCCTGCGCGCATGCACTGGAGTGACGTCATTGCGGCCCTAGCCATTAAATAAAACCCGGAAGGAAGACTGAGTGAAGATGGAAGCGCTGAGGAGCCATGACAGCATTGCACTGGAGGGCTCTATGTGTAGGCAATCTGTAATAATGTGCTAGTATGCGGCGCACTCTACAATACATTGCAGCATAACACTGCAGGGAGCCCAATTTCCTATAGTTTTGGGGACCATTTATTACTGCTTTTAACATACCATCAAAATAGTTTTTTTTCCAAGAAAAAATGACAAAATTGTGGATCCTGCCAGAAATCTTGTGAGCCAACAACTTCCTGTGTTCTCCGATGTGCTGACTATTTTCAGCTATGTCTGGGGACTACAGAACTACACATGTCCAGGGGCGTATCTACCGCAAGGCAAACAAGGCATTTGCATTTGAGGACTGCAGACAAACATGGGGCTGACTGGGCCGCCGATCTGCCACCGCAGACTGTGCCGCTTTACTAACAGACAGTATTAATCCTGGCTGGCCAAGACCGTAGCTGGCTCTACTGCCCACTGGTTGCTATGGCGGCGGCACCTGGCATCTAGCAACCAGTGATGTTACATCCTTGCCCTAATGCAGAGCGAGGCCAAGCAAGGCCCCAGCATCCAAACTCTGCCACTCCCCGCCTAGTGCTTTAGCTCCACCCACCTCCTCCATCTTTTCCGGTGGCACGGCATGCTCATAGAGAAGGTAAGGGGAAGGGAACTGCCAGGAGTCACTTGACAGCAATTCTCCAAACTCTGAGATGAGGCCAGGCACCATGGATGGATTGGAACCGTGTGTGTCATGAGGGAGCCAGGCAATGCAGAAACCCATACAAAGAGGCAGGGGTCATCCTGGGACTTGTAGTCCTTCAATTTTGGGAGAGTCCAAGCATGAACCCCTCAGATCTAAGGATGTGACCCTCCTAAAATGAAAGGACTATAGGTCCCAGCATGAGCCCCTCAGAGCGGAGGACGCTACAGCCCCACCAGTGAAGGACTAAAAGTAAAAGCATGAACTACTGAGATCTAAGAATGTGACACCTTAGATCTCAGGGGTTCATTCATGGTTGGGCCGCAAAGCCACCAGAGACCTCACATCCACCACAGACATAGCATAGTTTACAGATAAAGGGGTGACTCTTAAACAGGAAAGAGTGGGGAACATTTAGATGGGGGGGCACCCGATTTTCATTTTGCCTAGGGCAGCACCAAACCAAAATACAGCACTGCACATACCTATGCTATGAAGAAGGGAAGAGGGTCAGAGTCACGTAGTCCTATCCGGTTTCGGTTGTCCTGATGCAATAGAGTGGGCGAGCATTGTCATCTTAAGACTGGAAGTAGGTTACGGGCAAAATCACCATGGAAATCAAAAAGAAGCTTGTAAAAAAGAAAACCAATGCAACCTCAATATCCAAGGACTGGTAAACCACTATACAATACATTGTGTGTATAATGTAATACCCAGAATGTATGCAGTAAGACTCCTACAAAGGATATAATTTGATCATATATCTAAAACGTTAATCCACTCACGTAACACGCTGGAACTCATAACTGATTTAAAATGGACATGTTAGGGCTATAGCTATAATCTGTACAATGAAATGAATTAATGTGTCCCTCACCCAAAGAGCTTACAATCTTCCTCAATAGCTTAAAAACATTGTGATGACTGCCATGCATACAACAACCATAATTCAGGCTGTGTGTCTATCACTGCCATTGTTTCTGGGTAAAATGAGAACTATAAAACGGGCAGCAATTTTGTGTGTTTAAAGCTGAATTTCAGGTGTGGATGCAAAAAAAAAAAAAAAAAAAAACAGCATGCCTTGTATTGTTTTTCCAGTAAATACCAGGTGGTCTCCGATTGGATGAGGTGAAGAGGCAAGGCAGTAACACCACATTATCCAACTTGTCCAATCAGGGAATGTTTTGCATTCATTCAAAGTACAAGGTGAACTGTGGATGGTACCCATGCCAGGACCTGTGACGCTACTACAGTGATCCAATTCCAAAAGAGGTCCCACAGGTATGGCATATGCACAATTACAAGTTGGACTAATGTAATTCTGCAATAAAATCCAATCCCCCTCCCCATGTCGATGGCATGCAGCCTGGTATGGTTGGAGGAGGAGGAGGAGGAGGGGGGGGGGGGGGGGGCTGGCTCATCCCCTGCCTTTCCTAACCTGCATACTCGGATAAGGGTTCGGTATGGATTTGGGGGGGGGGGGGGGGCAAAAGGCATTTTTTTAAAAACCTACTAGATATACTAGACCCTGGTATAGACCTGGGGGAGGGGACCCCACGCGTTTTTCTTTTGCTTTTTATATTTTTACATTCAACTGTCACCCGGAAACCCCACTGACAGCTGATACCTCATCGCGATGGCCGGCTTCCTGGCCCCCTGCTTAGCAACCAGCTATATACAGTGTGTTTAAAGAGGAAAAAAAAATAAAGATACGTAAAATGCAAAATGAATGAAAACTGCACAGAAAAGCGCATAAAAAGCTGAGGGTTTAAAAACGCAATATGTGCCTGAAAAACTCGGCTATACAAGTCTGCAGGAGGACACTTGGCAGAAAGCAGCACCGGTCCTCTGGTACACAAGGCAAGTTTGCCCCCCCCCCCCCCCTCACCCTTCACAGCCAAGATGGATGGCACTTGCATATCTGAATGTACAGTGACCAGGCCATTGCGGGAAACAGAAAGGGGCAATTTTTGTACATTGTACAATAAACTGCACTACTGTGATCCACAGGAGTACAGCCAAACGAGCTTTGACTGTACTTCTCCTTTAAATCACTTTCCTCCGACAACAGTAACAACTTCATCATCTCCCACCAATGAAGAGGGACAGCCATTACAAGATGGCATATGGGTAATGAAATATGGATTATACAAATGATAAAAACAGATCTGCAAGTATGCATGCATGCACTATTTAGACTTGCAATTGCAGAATAAAAAAAAAAAAAAAAAGAAGAAGATTCCTCAATTGTGCTGCAGGGACCAAGTCTAGCGATTCACACCGCTGTGCAGATTACAATGTCTGTCCGATGCGATTTCTGACATACAAACTGTAAACTTGGCTGAAATTGCATCGCATTCGCCCAAAAATGGTGCAGGACCCTTTTTTAGGTCCGCACTGGAATCGGTGTTCACACCTATGCCATCCAATTCCTGCACCATTTCACAGTTCATACTGCGATTTGTGAACCGATCTGGGGGTGACGTTACCCTAACAGTGACACCCCCAGCGGTTCGCAGATCTCAGTGTGAACCACTGTGCGATTCAGGTGCGATGCGGGAGCACTGGGATGCATTGGATTTGCAGGGTTCCTGCATCGTACCAGTGTGAGCCGCGCCTTAGACAGAATTGAGGAGTTAACCCCTGCTGTGCTGGTAATACGTCACTGCAAGGGAGGATTTTCAGGTTTTCTGGAGTTCAGCTTTAAACCAGAGTAACTTAACCCCTAAAGCACCCTTAATCTGGATATTATGTCAGCCCCAAAAGAGTTGTGGGCTGAGCTCAGGGCAATAACAACCAATGATTCAGCGGGAGTAATTCTTACTACGTGGGTAATTAGATATGGTAAGGCCTATTTTCCTCAACTAGAGAAAAAAAAAAAATATGCTGCCCTATTACTGTGCACCGGTCAGTGTATATACGGTATGTACAACACACATGGCACGGCTCACACGTTGTCCACAGGGCCAGGAAATACCTAAAGAAACAAACATACTCAGTCTGAAATGGAAACGAGTCGGCTCTGTCATACAGCAGCTTCCACTATGGCAAGCATAGTCTCTGTAGGGAAAAATATGCTTAATTTAGTGCAGACTATTAGGCACTAGAGGAAAAATACTGTGTTAACAATGAGCTCCAGGTAAGCAGCTATATACACACACACAGAGGAATACATGCAGTATACGGAAATAGTTTTACCAGTCAAAGGATTAGTACCTATCTATAAGCCACGGTCCCTGGTCACCCAGCACATTCGTCCCTGACCTTTTCCCACTTTGGGTAAACCGGGGAATGGTTAACATATTTCACTTGACTTACTTAGGGCCCTTTCACACTGAAGCATTTTTCCTGCATTTTTACTTTGCAAGGAAAATGCAAGAAAAAGGTTTCCTTTTAAATCCTATGGGACTCTTCCCACCACTGCACTGCGGGTACGGTGCGTTTTGAAAAGTCCTGCATGAAAACCACACCAAAAATACAGGTACTCATTTAATTGAATAAAAAACACGGCAATAACGCATCAAAAATGCACCGCGTTGTGTTTTTGAGTCACATGTCCATTTTTCAGAGGGGCAGGCAACCAAAAAATGCACCAGAAACGCACGGGAAACACTGCTAAAATGTGTCAAATCTAAATGTGCACTTTTATCGCGATTTTGAGGCTGGGTTCACACTTGAGATCGCATCGGCTCACAGCAGGAGTCTGGTGCGTCTTCATTCACCAA
>CM053030.1:110906838-110971838 GCA_028564925.1 Lithobates sylvaticus | reverse complement strand
TCATTGAAAATGTTCAAAAGAATTAAACATAAATGACTGACTTCTGCATACATACTTACGATTGTGGCTGACCAGCATGAAAGGTGTATGGGTTTAGAGGAAAAGACAAAGAACAGCATCTTTTACCATGTTCCAGAGTCTCCTAAATGGACATATTGACATATATGGACTTATTTTATTGTCCAGCCCACTCCCTTGTTGCCAGTAGTATACAGCCATATTCGAAGTGCGCCATATTATCCTTTTGCTTGTATGGGCTTAGAGGGCAGCAGATTTTGATTTTTTTTTTTAAAAGGTTACTTATGTGCAAAGATGAAGCGGGAATATTTTATGCACAGAAAGGTTGATCGACCCTGAGGTGAAAATTTGCACCCAGGTAAATTTTTGTTCACAGGACGGTGACAAGTTCATTACAACAATTTTTGGGGGGGAAAAAAATGATGTTTTAGTATTAATATACACTACTGGTGAATGCATAGCAGCAGGGAGAGGTACAGAAGAAACCAACAAGGCATTTTTGGAATTTACAATTCAGATTAGAATTTGCAATTTTTTTTAAAATATACAATATAGAAGGGGTTAACTTTTTTTAGATTTAAAAAACGGAGGCAATATAAACTGGCACTTTTCACAAGCCTCCCCCCCCCCTGACTGTAATGTTTCTTAGGAGCAAATAGTTTCTATCACGGGGGGGGGACTAATATCTCGAAAGGCCAATTTTATAGAGTTAGATAGAAATGTACAGATTTAGATGTTACAGAGGGACAAAATGGCTAAAAGCTTTTCCCCTCACCCCCGCAAAAGAAATAAAAAAAATAAAAATGCAATAGAAAAAATGATTGTCAAAAAAGTAAAAAGAAACAAAAGAAAGAAAAATTATTTTGGATTTGTTAAGGATAGATGTGATAAATAAGGAGGATGGATGTGAAAGTGTTCATTTTGTACAGATTTTGGAAAGGGAATCAAATGGTTTCCTAATTTTAAAGAATTGGCATATTTTCCAGAGGTATCAGGCTTTATTAAGGAAAAATGTAAAGTGTAAGTAAACCCCCCTTTCATTTCCAACCAAGGAAGCTGCCATCTTGGCCTCTGTTTAACCTACAACTACCATGATGCTGCACAACCAATGGGAGAATTTAATTTCCGGCACATGACGGAAATGAAACAGTTTTACGGATGGGTTTACTTCCGCTTTATGAACTGCACTTTGTTGGTAGTAGAAACTATGAGTAAGGCCCCTTTCACACTGGGGCGTTTTTCATGCGGTGCAGCGCTAAAAATAGCGCCTGTTCACCGCATGAAAAAATCCGGCCCCATTCACTCCAGTGTGAAAGCCGGCGGGCTTTCACACTGGAGCGGTGCGCTAGCAGGATGACAAAAAAAGTCCTGCTAGCAGCATCTTTGGAGCGGGATAGGAGCGGTGTGTTCACCGCTCCTATACCGCTCCTTCCCATTGATTACAATGGGAGACCGCGGTAAAACCGCGGCAATACCGCGGTTACCGCGGCAATACCGCGGCTACGGCGGCGCTCTGCGGGGGGTGTTTAACCCTTTTTCGGCCGCTCGCGGGGGGTAAAACCGCACCGCGAGCGGCCGAAAACCGCGGTGAAAACGACGGTAAAGCAGCGCTAAATATAGCGCTGCTTTACCGTCACCGCGGATCACCGCCCCAGTGTGAAAGGGGCCTAATATGATTGTTAATTTCTATATATGGGAAGAGAAAAAAAATAGTTGGTTTGAAAGTTTCAAGGGTTTTTGTCATTGCAAAAGATGTGCAATGTGAAATAACAGCAAAAAAGAGGTAGACCCATGAAGACTTTTTGTTCACTGGTCAGCAGAAAAAAATACAAGATGAAACCATGCATAACCTGTAATTTAGAAAGGGCTGTGTATCTTTTAGAGCAGGGTTTCTCAACCAGGGTTCCTTGGAAACCTAGGGTTCCTCCACAGGTTGCAAGAGGTTCCATGAAGTGGTTGTAAAGGCTGAATTTTTTTTACCTTAATGCTTTCTATATGCACAAAGGTAAAAAGCCTTCTGTGTGCAGCGCCCCCCCCCACCAATGTATACCGGAGCCACATCTCAATCCAGTGATGTGCACGAGAGCAGCAGCTCTCCTGGGTCTCTTCCTCTTCATTGGTTGAGACAGCAATCACAGCCAGTGAGCCAATGAGGTGGGAGCGGGGGTGGGGATGAGCTGTGCTCCATGTGTGAATAGACACACAGAGCAGCGGCTGGGAAGCGAGCCTGCTCGGATGCACCCATAGCACGCTACTTGCTATGGGGGTACTTGGCAGGAGGGAGGGGCCAGGACGCCGGCAAGGGACCGTAGTTTTAGTGGCGCTTTTCGGCTGCTAACGGGCCGCATGCTTTCACACTGGGACTGCAGATTAGGGCATTTTTCTGGCGCTTTACAGGTGCCCTGAAAAACGCCTCCCGTGTGAAAGGGGTCTTAATAGCACTTTGAGCGATTTCTGCCTCTCAGATAAGTTTCCACAGACACCATTGATCTATAAGGGGGGGTCATTCTTCCAACTGACCATCACACTAATGTATCACGAGTTGTAGATATAGTAATTTTTAGCAGAAGTTTCCCGAGACCGGAAAGTTATTTCAAGGGTGCCTCTGTGTTGAAAAGGTTGAGAAAGCCTAATCTAGAGTGCAACTGTCTCCTATAGTATATAGGGAGAACAAAGAGAAGGTTGTACCTCTACATTGGGGAACACAAGAAACATACATGAAGGACTGAAAAGTCACAGAGTTTGGACTCATTTTGCCATAAAACACACAATCCAGTATATCTGAAATGTATGGACATTGAACTGGTAGCGAAAAATTGACAGAAGCATTACGCAGTATTTGCCCCTCTTCAAACAGAGGGCCACTGGACAAGCAAAACACACATTTTATTCTAGAGGTCTCAAAATATAGTCTGACTTGAACGTCTACCTGTGATTGGGTGGGATCTGGGAGGTGTATAAGAGGCGAGTAGAAGTTTCAAACCAAAGACCGGTTTTCTAAACAAGTATAAGGATTGAACTCAAAAACACATCACGCTCTACAAGTTGCTTTTTAAATGTTACACATTTACTGTTTTAACACATCTGATTAGATTGTGGTTTCCTGTAACAGCGGGATGTGCTAGCCATGCTGAAAGGACAGAAAGAGACCAACTTGGGGATGAGTGCTGATATTTTTATGTGATATACTCAGCCAGGAGATTATCTTTTAGACCCCTTTCACACTGAGGGCATTTTGGAGGCGATATAGCGTTAAAAATAGCACCTGCAAACCGCCCTAAAACAGCTGCCCGAGGGCTTATACACTGGAGCGGTGCGCTGGCAGGACGTCAGCAAAAAGTCCTGCCAGCAGCTTCTTTGGAGCGGTGAACTCACCGCTCCTCCCCATTGAAATCAATGGGGCAGCGCTGCTATACCGCCGACAAAACACTGCCGCTAGCTAGCCGAATAGCGCCGATAAAACGACGGTCAAGTGGCGATAAAAATAGCGCCGATTTACCGATGGCGCCCTAGGTGGCACAGTGTGAAAGGGCTCTTAAGTGCATTGGGTTTGTTTTATATTTCAAACTACTATACAAAAGGTTGCTTTCCTTTTATTCCCTGTGTGTACATCCTTTGGAATGGACAGTTACCAAACTCATAATGCGGACACACCGCGGTATGTCGGTTCTCAGGTCAACAGCCAGGACAACGAGAAGAGTCTGGGACAGACCTTTATGGGGATCAGAAATAAAAAGGGTTTCATATTCAGAAACATGAAGCAAGACTGCACTTGAGAATGTTTTACAGACCGATGTGGAAGGAGTAATGTCTAGTACACATGATCAGAAAATGGGATGAAAAATACTGATTTCAAAGCAATGGTACCATAATTTAATTGTTAGTACGCAGCATTCGAGAGCCGATCATGACAGTTCTTGCAAAATTATTCAAAGAGCCAAAGGTTTTTATCGCACAATACCAGAATGAACGTTTAATCAGTACAGTATTCGTCTGTATAAAATCAGGGGACCGAGACCACATGTTTGGAAATGAAAGATTACATTACAATACAACACATTACATCACTTCCAAAGTTGTATTCTGTCACACGAGAATTTTTTCGTAACTTTAGTAACATCTTCGTTTTTGATATGAGACGAGCATGCAAGAGGAAAAAATAAAAAAAAAAAGAAAACAAACGATCATTTGTCCGATATTCTCATCTTGTGTACAAGCCTTAAGCCAGGCGACTCTGCCGCTAGCAACAAATTCGCCATCATCAAAAATGACCAAGACGCAATAGGGTTAATTTACTAAAACTGGAGAGTGCAAAATCTAGAGCAGCTCTGCAAAGAAACCAATCAGCTTCCAGGATTTCTGTCAAAGTTGAATTGAACAAGCTGAAGTTAGAAGCCGATTGGCTTCCATGTACAGCTGCACCTGATTTTGCACTGTCCAGTTTTAGTAAATCAATCCCCATCTGTCTGTCCCTATAGAATCACTCTCTCGCCAACTGAGGCAACTGAATCACACCCTCAGCCCAGGTTCACAATGTAGCGATGCAAGAACCAGTGCGATTCCAGTGCCCGGTTCCCACATCGCATCTCTACCCCCGCAGGCTGTTCACACTGCCCTCTGTGAACTGATGTGGGTGTCAATACAATGTTAATGACACCCATGCAATCCGATTTCAGTGAGGGGGAGAAAAAAAAAAGAAGTCCCTGCATTTAAATCGCTAGTAAAAAGGCTTGATTTAAAACAACACTATTTAAATCATAATTTTTAACCACGTCTGGACCTTTTACTGCGGCAGATTGGCTCAGCTGGGCAAAATATACGTTACCTTATGTCGCTTTATCTTCTGGCCACTGGGGGTGCACACCCCCGCAGCGTGTGCCTGGAGCCGATGCGAGTGCCCGGCGGGCGTAATAACCGTCAGGCACCTGCGATCGCTCGTGGCAGAGCGACAATAGGGATCTGTGTGTGTAAACACACAAATCCCGGTTCTCTCAGAGGAGTAGAGACAGAGATCTGTGTTCATATTTAAAATGAACACATGATCTATCTCCTCCTAGTCAGTCCCATCCCCCCTACAGTTAGAACACACCTAGGGAACACAGTTAACCTCGATTGCCCCCTAGTGTTAACCCCTTCCCTGCCAGTGACATTTATACAGTAATCAGTGCATTTTTATAGCACTGATCGCTGTATAATTGTCAATGGTTCCAAAAATGTGTCAAAAGTGTCCAATTTCTCCACCGCAATATCACAGTCCCGATAGAAATCCTAGATTGCCGCGATTACTAGTAAAAAAAAAAAAAACACAATAATAAAAATGCCATAAAACTATACCCTATTTAGACGCTATAACTTTTGTGCAAACCAATCAATATACGCTTAGAGATTTTTTTTTACCAAAAATATGTAGAATACATATTGGCTTAAACTGATGCATAAATTGTTTTTTTTGAAAAAAATTTAGGATATTTATTATAGAAAAATTTAGGATGTTTATAGCGCAAAAAATAAAAAACGCAGAGGTGATCAAATACCACCAAAAGAAAGCTCTATTTTTTAGGAAAAAAAAGGACGTGAGTTTTGTTTGGGTACAGCGTCGCACAACTACGCAATTGTCAGATAAAACGACGCAGTGCCGCATCGCAAAAAATGGCCTGCTCATTGAGCAGCCAAATCTTCCGGGGGATGAAGTGGAGAGCAACTGTCATCTCTGTCCCGCAATGGCTCCTCCTCTGACTCACCGACAGCCTCATTCACTTTAATGGGATGGCTGGTGATGTGGCACTGTCCCAACAAGGAGAGGGATGTGGCAGCAGCAGGTGAGTGATGCCGCTAACAAGCACTGCCATGATGGATCTGAAATGACAGGTGCTCTTTAAATGTAAGCACTTATTCTTGCTGGTAGTTAGAATCTTTAACAATATTTGCAAACAAAATGCAAATTTAAAATAAACTGTCAGGTTAGTAAAACAGTGATATCAGAACCGATTCAATCATACAGTTTGTAGTGTACATAGATTTGTAAAACAATGGGATAAAGGAATATTTCTGAACTTTGTTTTATCTCATGGTTACTGTGAAATTGTATGAATGCATCAATACAGTGCATGTTAACTCAGCATGCAGAGCTTGGATTCATTGAATGATTTTTACCAAAAATTTAAACATTGCAGACTATACAGCCTCATGCTACATTACTAAGCTCCATTTAATGCTGAATTAAATACATTTTTGATGCATCTTAAATAGAAAACTATAGATATATTTTTACTCCAAAATAATTTTATTAAAATAAATTTGATTAAAAAAAAAAATAATCTTTTTATCCACCCTGCTAAAGATTGTGCCAGTCTTCACCAGGCATATTGGTCCCAGCAGGGGGTTCATTGCTGCTGAGCATGTGGTTGTATCAGGCTCAGCTATACTGAACTGCACTGTGCATGGAGTAACTAGTATGGACACTTCAACCTAAGTGCTGCCCCACACCGCGCCTGTATGCCACCACCCCATTGGGCCTCACTGGCAGCATGGCTCTATCTGTGCCCTCTGGATTCCCAAGTGCTTCATATCCCCTGACCACCCCATCATCACTGTATGGATATCACCTACATCTGGGATTCATGCCCAAGGGTTTGTTATGTTCTATGAAGCATTTGTGTTTATTTTATACATATTTAGGTCCCTTGATAATATGCAAGTGGCACGAGTACGTCCAAATAGAAATTCCCTTCTTCCCTTCATATACTGTATGTAACACAAGTTCAATTCCTTTCATTTTAAGCTTACAAAATTGGAAACAGAGGTTCCTTTAAAAAAATATACACGCCATGTTTTTAGGTCACACAGAGGCAATTTACTAGCCACAGAATAGAGGAGACACACAAGCCTTCATTTGTACAATCCTGGAAGACAGATTACAAGTCACACCTACCTTTCAGGATCCAATACATTTACAACATGTGGCCTCATCATTTCACACTGCAGCTGCTGGAGCTTGGCTCATAAGAATTTCTTTATTTTTTGTTTTTTAGATATTGCAAATAGACACACATTCCAGGGAATCTAAAAACTTTACATATATACAATACATTGTAATAATATACATATGTCAACTGGTTATCCGGCAAAGAATTTGTATTTCTCCTTCACTAGTCTTGTAATCCAGGCAGCCCTTCCAAACAGCACAGCAAGGTCCTGACATCTATTGCTGAATCCAATCATAGACAAAAGCACACCCCCATGAGACAATGAAGTACAAGAATCTGTCTGCCAAGTCAGCATGTTTCACTCTGGTCTCTCCTCCCGATAAAAGATTTACTTTCATGCAGCAGAGCCTGTATCCTAGTGCTGCCCCTTCCCTCTCCCAGTCTGAGTGCTGCTGTACAAGGGATTACAAGAGACTGATAAAACAAATTAAGCGCTCACATACTTTTATGTTGTAGATATGCAGATTTTATATTTTACAAAAGACAGAAACACTGTACAGGATATAAAGTGTAGGCACCAAGATGTACCCAAACATAACCGCAAGAGCCTGAATATATAGACCAATATTGGGGCTTCCTGACTGGCGACACTCCAACCCTTCAATTACAGCTACAGCCACCAAAATTTCTGATATGGACATTAAGGAGGTAGAAGTCGTCTTAACCACTTCAGCCCCGGATGATTTTACCCCCTTCCTGACCAGAGCAATTTTTGCAATTCAGCACTGCGTCGCTTTAACTGACAATTGCGCAGTTGTGTGATGTTGTACCCAAACTAAATTTTTCCCACAAATAGAGCTTTCTCTTGGTGGTATTTGATCGCCTCTGCAGTTTTTCTTTTTTGCGCTATAAAACAAAAAAAAAAAAAAAGAGCGACAATTTTGAAAAAAAAAAAAAAAAACGCATTCTTTTTTACTTTTTGCTATAATAAATATCCCCCAAATATATATATATATATATATATATATATATATATATATATATATATATATATATAAACATTTTTTTTCCTCAGTCTAGGCCAATATGTATTCTTCTACATATTTTTGGCAAAAAAAAAAAAAAAATGCAATATGAATATATTGATTGGTTTGCGCAAAAGTTATAGCCTCTACAAAATAGGGAATAGTTTTATGGCATTTTTATGTTAGAATTGGCGGTGATCTGCGACTACAACATTATGGCGTACACATCGGACACTATTTTGGGACAATTTTCATTTATACAGTGATCAGCGCTATAAAAATGCACTGATTACTGTGTAAATGACACTGGCAGTGAAGCCACTAGGTGACGATGAAGGGGTTAAGTGTGTCCTAGGGAGTGATTCTAACTCTGGGGGAAGGGGTGGGCTTCAAGTCACATGACAGTGATCGATGACAGGAAGCAGTGATCTCCGTCATGACACAAGCCAGAACGGGGAAATGCCTTGTTTACATAGGCACTTCCCCGTTCTGAGGCTCCGTGACACGATCACCGGGAGACAGGCGGATATAGAGTCGGGCACAGTCACGCTGTACGCGGCAGGCGCCTGCTATCCCCGCCTCTTAAAGGGGATGTACAGGTACGCCCATTTGCCCACTGCTGCCACTGTGCCGAAGTATATCGGCGTGCAGCGGTCAGCAAATGGTTAATATATAAAAAAAAAGGTTCAGGAAAAAATTAGTGCAACTGCACTTACAGAGTGCACCGTCTATTTGCCTTTAGTAAATCCACCTGTGTGTGTAATGCTAATAAATTAACCCTTTACCCTCCACTAAAACTTTGCATGAAAGGCTCCAGTATTTGTACAATGCATCAACAGTTAGGGAGACAACGCAGCTGGTAAACATATGATTATTACGATTGCTTCATTTATCAAATATTACACACGCTTTCAAAACAAGAGACTTTCTTTATGTCATGGATACTGTTTCATAGAAGAAATCATTACTGATAATATACACTGAATATTGTATGGTTGCTCACCTATGACTTTATTCTATCGTGTGTACAAAACACAAAAAGATATAAAGATTTCTATGGGCTGCCCTCGGCAGACAGTTCCCATTGACATCAGTGAGAACCGACTGTGCCAGAGCTGCCAGCGCAAAGAATAGTTTAACAAAGGCAGTATAGTATACAGTGGGCCATGGCATGGAGGTCAGTATACATTGGAGGTTGAGGAGGGTGGGATACGGGCAACAAAAAAAACATAAGTGCACCTCTAAATGATCAATGTGTACCTCCCTATAAACAGAAAATTCTGCGTTTAAAGTAACTTCATGCTAGGTTCACACAGGCCAGGCTGCGCTTTGCAGTCCGTTTTTAAAAGGAGTCTGGGGCAGTTTTGTTCACCGGTTCAGGCGAGATTCAGGTGTGAATTTTTACTTGAATTCGCATCTGAACCAGACCTAAAAAATTTTTTTTTTTTAAATAAACAAAACAAAAACGATTGCACAGGACTCTTAGGACTTGGTTAATTTAACAGATCAAAAGGCAGCAAATAAGAAACCATTAGTGTTAAGGTTTACTGTGTGTGTGTGTGTGTGTGTGTGTGTGTGTGTGTGTGTGTGTGTGTGTGTGTGTGTGTGTGTGTGTGTGTGTGTGTGTGTGTGTGTGTGTGTGTGTGTGTGTGTGTGTGTATATATATACACATATACACACACACACACACACATACACACTATATATATATATATATATATATATATATACATATATACACACACACACACACACACAGTACATGTACATACACTATATTATCAAAAGTATTGGTACGCTTGCCTTTACACGCACGTGATCTTTAATGGCATCCCAGTCTTAGTCCGTAGGGTTCAATATTGAGCTTTGCACAAAGCAACGTCCATAAATACATGGATGGGCTAGTTTGGGGTGGAGAAATTTGACTGACCTGCACAGAGTCCTGACCTCAACCGGATAGAACACCTTTGGGATAAATTAGAGCAGAGGCTTTAAGTCAGGCCTTCTTATCCAACATCAACACCTGAGCTCACAAATGCACTTCTAGAAGAATGGTCAAACATTCCCATAGACACACTCCTAAACCATGTGGACAGCCTTCCCAGAAGAGTTGAAGCTGTTATAGCTGCAAAAGGGTGGGCCAACTCAATATTGAACCCTACGGACTAAGACTGGGATAACATTACAGTTCATGTGTGTGTAAAGGCAGGTGCCCCAATACTTGACAATATAGTGTATATACATATACACCTTAAAGTGGTTCTAAAGGCAGAAGGGTTTTTATGTTAATGCATTCTATGCATTATGATAAAAAAAAAAAGCCTTCTGTGTGCAGCAGCCCCCCAAATACTTACCTGAGCCCCATCTGGATCCAGCGATGTTGCACGAGAGACTTGGCTGTCCTGGACTCTCCCCTCCTGATTGGCTAAGACACACAGGGGGACCCATTGGCTCCTGCTGCTGCCAAAGTCAGTGAGCCAATGAGGAGAGAGAGGGGGCAGGGCCGAGCTACAGCTCTGTGTCTGAATGAACATACAGATCAGTGGCTTGGCTCCAATGCCCCCCATAGCAAGATGCTTGCTGTGGGGGCACTCGGCGTGAAGGAGAGGCCAGGAGCTCCAGCGAGGGACCCGAATAAAAGGGGGATCCGGGCTGCTCTGTGCAAAACCACTGCACAGGGCAGGTAAGTATAACATTCTTGTTATTTTTAAACAAACAAACAACAAAAAAAACAAGACTTTAATATCACTTTAATAAAGGACAGTTTGACACATAAATGGCTTATAGCAACATCTAGGTAATGATTACAGTTTAGGATTATTGGATTTTTAGGCAAAAGCCTCCATTGTAAAGGCTGTTCTTATAGAGCACAAGACGTTAAGATGTTTCTTTCCTTCTACTTTAAGAGCCTATTAACAGTACAAGCTACCAAAAGTACGGTGTGTATTTACCCGTTACGTCTGTGCGTAAGGACATTGTGTCACGGTTTGAACAGATAAAACCTATTTACTTTAAGAAGAGAAGGGACATTACATTACGTCTCACCAGCACCCTTTGCTTCTGTGTGTAACCTGAGTTTACCTCTCACTGATGTGCTGTGGTCACATTGCACAAGGCCGTAAAATGTGATTCATTCGCAAGCAGAGAAATGCAGCTCATGGACAATGGCAATCTTTACTAAAGAGATTTGTGCATCTCTGAATGACAGGCTCATTCATTCTACTCAGTGGCGTACATCAAGACTGCAATTTAACCAGATCACCTATGGGCCTCGTATGGCTTGGCGGGGGGGGGCCTCTGTCTGTACAGAGTCACGTCATATGAGCTCCACGGCTATCTGTAAGCGTCCATCTACAGAACGATACAAACTGTCTTATCACTCTGGAATGATCGGCATTAGAACAGGAAGTGTTTAAATGGACACATTATAGAGACGTGGCCATCAGCTGTTTTTCAGGGACACTTCAATATCCTCAACGACTCTAAACAATGGCATATAGACATTTTGTTGCAAGACTTCGGATGGAGCACAAGGTAAGGGGACATTTTAGAAACAATCGCAAAATCAGACCATCCAATCTTCAAGAGGCGAGTACAATCCTAGCTTAGTGCTTTCTAGACAAGCTCCACATCAACCAAGAACTAAAGAATCACACCACCTAAAGGGCTCTTTAACACGAGCGATCCGCCCGGCGGACTTCGCTTTGCTCAGCAGGGGAGTGATCCACTGAGCAGGCAGATGACAGATCCGTCTCCGCTCACTGCACAGAGACGGACCCGTCAGAGCCCTGATCTCCTCTATGTGGAGATCAGATCAAAATAGGGTCTCCATCCACCTGGATTTCACGGACAGGATCGGATAGCAGCGGGTGTCAGCAGACATGTCACCGCTGACATCCACCGCTCCATAGGAGTGAATGGAGGCTCCGATCAGGTCCGCATGGAAAACTGACAGATGGACCTGATCAGAAAGCCAGTGTGAAAGGGATCATTTATTGCACACACCCTGTGATGAAGACAGGTGTATAGGCGCTACAACATTTCCACATTGGCCGTTTTACAGCTTTGTACATGTTTATTGTGTGCAGCTAGCTCATCATGGTATCAAAAAATCCCAGCGATTCCAAATCACAAAAACAAGAGCCGTGCAGCTAAATAGCAGTTCAATAATTGGCAAGAATCGTGCTGCAAAATGTGAGACTTTAAGACCCCTTTCACACTGGGGCGTTTTTCAGGCGATTTTCAAGCGCTTTAGCATTAAAAAAAGCACATGTAAAACGCCTGAAAGAAGCCTCATCTGCAATCCCAATGTGAAAACCCGAGTGCTTTCACACTGAGACCCTTTTCACACTATGGCGTTTTTCAGGCGCTTTAGCGTTAAAATAAGCGCCTGAAAGAAGCCTCAACTGCAATCCCAATGTGAAAGCCTGAGTGCTTTGACACGAGGCACTGCGCTGGCAGGGTGTCAAAAAAAGTCATGCAAGCAGCTTCTTTGCAGCGCTTTTGGAGCGGTGAATACACCGCTCCTAAAGCATCCCTTCCCATTGAAATCAATGGGAAGCGCCTGCAAAGCGCTTTTGGCAGCAGCGCTTTGTGGGCGCTTTTAACCCTTTATTTGGCCACTAGCAGGGGTTAAAAGTACCCGCTAGCGCTCTAAAAACGCTGGTAAAGCGCCCCTAGTTTAAGCGGTGCTTTACAAGCGTTTTTCGGGCACTGGCAGTGTGAAAGGGCTCTTAAAGCACTTGGGCTTTCACATTGGGATTGCAGATGAGGCTTCTTTCAAGTGCTTTACAGGCACTTTTTTTAACGCTAAAGCACCTGAAAAACGCCCCAGTGTGAAAGGGGTCTTAATATTATGTGAAGTTGTCAACCAAAAAGGAGCAGGAGATTCTTTTGGATGACAAATGCGCACAGGGAAGCCCATTCAAATGAATGAGCTGCTGTAGCCACGACATGCAAAATTGCGTGTGAACAGGGCATTTTTGAAACCAGCACTTCACTGGGGCACAGCCCATCTTTTTTAATGTAGCATACAAACAAAACAATGGGTGGTGGATGAACCTATGAATTAACACCCACTTAGCGATTTGCACTGGCCATTTCATTACGGCTTGCACCTTTAGTTTAACAGAAGTCTGCCAGGATTTTTCAACCGGGGGGCCGCGGCAAAATAACATACAGCCCTGTACTGTCCGATCATGATAGATTTCCACTGTAGATTATAGATTTACATTCTATGCATTAAGGTGAAAAACCTTCTGTGCTGCAGCTGCCCCTCAGCAGCAGGATGCTGGAGTGAACCCACACGGGTGTTCCCATGGAAAGCATCATTCAGTGGGGGCACCCGATGAAGAGGAGGGGTTTGGAGCGGCGACGGGGCACTCCAGAAGTAGAGGATCTGGACTCCTCTCTGCAAAACCACTGCACAGAGCTGGCAAGTATAGGCATGTTTTTTTTTTTTTAAAAGCGCAAGGGTCTACAATCACTTTAACTTCTGTGTACAGAGAAGCGGGAGAGATCACATCCAGCATCCTCCCAGCTCTGTCCTCTTCTATGTTGTTCTCTGTACTTTTGCCGGCAAACCTGAAAGCTATGCAAGCCGTCCACCCGCACCCTATCAACTGATGATGTCATCAGTGGCTAAGGGCAGGTTTGGCAGCTTGTATAGCTTTCAGTTCTGCCAGGCTGTGTGTGATTTAGCTGTGGCAAGGGCAAAGAGGAGGCTTTAGGGGGGGGGGATTTGTGCTAGGAGGGGGATTTACAACTTAATGACCACTGAAATCTGCCTTGAATACTATATTTTAGGTCTTTTTCACCCCAGGTGCAGAACGGTAATGCTTGTGAAATTACGCATTTTCCCGCACCATACAAAAAAGCGTTGACTTTTGCAGCTGTGTGCTAATTTCTAGGACTTCTCCAGAGCCTCTCCCATCCTCTGGAACTCTCTACCTCAATCTGTCTGGCTATCTCCTACTCTGGCTGCATTTAGGTGATTTCTGAAAACTCATCTATCACGCCTCCAACTAATCTCTTATCACTTCCATCAACTTATCCCCCCCAGAGTTATAACCTTTTGTACCACCTACCCTATTAGAGTGTAAGCTCTTCTGAGCAGGGCCCTCTTAACCCTCTTGTATTTTATTGTATTGTAACTGTATGTTCTCCCTTTATAGTGTAAAGCAGTGCATAAACTTTTGGCACTATATAAATCCTGTATAATAATAATCTGCTGTGCTCCAAAATAGCATTATACATGCCCAAGTTACATAAACAGCAGTTAATTGGCCAGGTAATTAAATATAAATATTGGCAGCTATACAACACACTCTCGTCGACTTAACCTTGAAGTGGAATAGGTGTGCTGGAATTAAAGTCAAACTCCAGGTTAAGTATACACTTTCTAGTGGTTGACTGTTTCTCAGCTTTCTCTTGTCAAATGCAGAGCTAAGGGCCCTGCATCGGTCTGGATGCCATCCAACCATCAGAGCATAGGAAAGAAGAGGTTGCAGGAGTGGAGGATCAGGTAGGCAAAACTGCTTTTCTGAGCTCCCTAGATGTAAAGGCGTATTTAATCCTTGCAGTGGAGGGGCAGCCTCATTGTAAGAGGGGATTTTTACTCTCCCTGGAGTTCAGCTTTAAAATGCAACTAAAGGCTCCTGCGTGACATTTTAAAACAACTACCAAATCCAGTTACTATGTGAGTAAAAAGTCAGCAAAAACTTCCTGTACCGTCCCCGACTGAGCCAAACCCTCTTGCAGTTGTGTCTCACATGCTCCCCCTCCTAGGCAGTGTGGCTCACAGTGGTCAGGTGTTGACTGACAAGCTACAGTGATAATGCTGATAGCTATGCCCCCACCAGTCTACACACTGTAGTGAGACAGGGACAACCTACATGAGGGTGACAACTCTGCTCAGAATTCAGGATAAGTGCACCATTGTTGTCACACCATCACAGGAATCTGCATAAGATGGACTTCACTGGCAGGCTCAGCAGGGATTTGTGGGACTAAAACTAGAAGTGCAGATGCTACAGTACATATTTCTTTTAAGGGAGGCCATGGTACTATTTTATCATGATTGGTTTTCTCTTGAATTGTAAAAAGGGGGTTGTAAAGACTCATTCTATGCATTAAAGTGAAAAACCTTCCGTGCTGAAGCGGCCCCCCAGAGCCCCCCCTTTTACTTAAACCATAACCTTCCAGCGAGGAGAATGAGCCCAGCAGCTCCAGCCATCTCGGATCCTCATTGGATAGATTGATAGCAGTGCAGCCATTGGCTCCCACTGCTGTCAATCAAATTCAGTGACACGGGCCGAGTTTTGCTGTCTGTGTCAAATTACGCAGCAGCAGGACTCAGGACCCCGCCCACACTAGTGTCCTTTTGGAAAGTGGCTCTCCGAGGGGGCACTCGAGAAGAGGAGGAGCTAGGAGCACCACTGAGGGATCCCAGAAGAGGAGGACCGGGGCAGCTCTGTGCAAAACCCTTGCACAGAAGAAGTATAACATGTTTGTTATTTTTATAAATTTTTTTTTTAAACAAACCTTTAGTATCACTTTTTCTTAAAGAGGTAATAACATTTACCTTTCCACTTTTCCTGAGACTGACAAGTATGCTTCTATTACTGTAATATTCTTTATATCCAGTTAGCAGGAAACCTATGTAACGAGAAAAAAAAAACAAAGTACAAACCATGAGAAAATGGACATCATAATCTGGGATAAAAGCAGATTATAATACACAGCAATAACACTACTAAGCACAATACCCCACTAAAAATACTTTGAGAAAACAGTGACAATATAAAGGGCCGCCTTGTAGTGAGCAATGAATAGCAGCTGCTGCAACTTATCAGTCTTTACAACAATGGCGTGGAAATAAAGCCATCTTTAAACCTTAAAGAGGATGGGCTGCAGTAACAAAAGGACACGACTGGTTCCCATTCTGTGAGGAATATGGCCACAGTGACTCTACAAAACGAGAGGAGAGAAGACTGGAAAAGCATTACCTGACCTCACAAAACCAACTTCTGTTGTTTTTTATATATATATATATATATATATATATATATATATATATATATATATATATATATATATATATATATATATATATATATCTCAGGCTCAGAATTTGGTGCACATGGCATAAAATCAGCCATAACATAATATAACCACTGACAGGAAAAGGGAATAACATGGATTATCTTGTTACAATGGCACCTGGAAGTGGGTGGGATATATTAGGCAGCGCATGAACATGTTTTCCCTGAAGTTGAGGTGTTGAAAGCAGAAAAAATGGGCAAGTGTAAGGATTTGTGAGATTTTGGCAAGGGTTAAATTGTAACGGCTAGACGACTGGGTCAGAGCAGCTCAGAAACTGCAGCTCTTGTAAGATGTTCCCAGTCTGCAATGGTCAGGACCGACCAAAAGTGGTCCAAGGAAGGAAAACTGGCAACAGGGTCATGGGCAGTCTGGGCTCATTATTGCGCGTGGGGAGCGAAGGCTGGCCTGTGCAGTCTGATCCAAGAACTACTGTAGCTCAAAATCACTGTAAAAGTTAATGCCGGTTGCAATAGAAAGGCGTCGGAGCACACAGTGCATCGCAGATTGTTGTGTATGGGGCTGTGTAGCTACAGACCAGTCAGGGTGGCCATGCTGACTCTTGTCCACAGCCAAAAGTGTCTACAATGGGCATGTGACCATCTAAACCAGTATTTTTCAAAACAGGGTGTCCAGGCACCCTGGTATTCCTTGGCAAAATCCTTAAAAAGTGCCCAAAAAAAAAATTGTATACAACCCAGAAGGTGGATCAAGCCTGCTTATTACTTACACAAGACCACAGGTTTTCATTGTGCCCCATTACAACCTTACAACCGCTGGCGTCCCAACATCCTATGATGTCATTGGTTGAAAAGGAGGGTATTGGGTGCCTGCACTCTGTCAGCACTGGAGTCACATTAACTGAGCGAAGGAGGCAAACTGAGGGAGAAGGGAAACACTGGAATACTAGTCAGTACCAGTGAGCAAAGGTGCATTTGCTTCGGAAGTATAAATCACTTTTAACGTTGGGTGTCCTACGTGTGTGGATGCTGTTGGTTTTTTAAAACTATTTGTTTATTTTAGACTGCGATGCCTCGAGATGGTGCAGAATTTTAAAGGGTACCTTGACTGCAAAAAGGTTTACAAACACTGATCTAAACTACCACACAAAGCAATTGAAGGAGGCATGGTATGATGAATTCAAGAATGGTTTGAAGATTGAAGGCTTGGCCTCCAAATGCTCCAGATCTCAATCCAATCAAGAATCTGTGGATGTGCTGGAAAAACAAGTCCGATCCATGGAAGCCCCACCTTGTAACTTACAGGACTTGGGCCTGGTTCACACCTATGCATTTTTTGTGCGTTTTCAGTTTTGCAGAAACACACTACAGTCCATTTAACATGGTTTCCTATGGATGTAGTTCACATCTCTGAATTTTATGGAAAGGGCCAGGGACTTTTTTCTGGTTTTTGCTTCCATAGACTTTAATGGATCAAAAATGTGTATTGGAATATATGCAACCTGCATAGGTGTGAACCAGGCCTTAAAGTGCAACTTTTTTTCTCTCCCCATTTTGCATAGAGTAAAGGAGGGTTATAATCCCTGCCAGCTTTTTTTGCCATCTGTGTCCCATTGGGTACATGCCCCTTCATTTCCTGTCCCAAAACAGGAAGTGATAGGAAATCCCTCCAAAGTGAGGTCAAAATCAAAAGGATACAAAGAAAATTTCAACACTTTCATGTAGCCATGCTGGTTGTGCCTGAATGGGACACTTAACTATAATTGTAAGAGTCATTATAATATTTCAAAGTGGAAATAAAGGTTTCCACAAACATCACAGATGTTCATGGCCTAGCTGACCAAGGTCATAATCTCCAAGCGATGGATGTTTGTAGAGTGATCCCCTCCCTCTCTATAGACATAAGTATGCCATGTTTGTACCACCATCTTTCATTAGAATGATTTTAGAGGTGGGACAATAAGTATTTTAATGATGATAATGAAGAGACAAAAATAAAACCATGACCTCAATACTAATTTTCACAGAAGCATGGAGGTGATTTTCTTAGACACAAGCATTATATGATGGTGACACAATGGATATACCGGTGAAAGTTCAGCATTCCCCATGTTCTGATAAGAGCTGGGTGCAGAACACCGACTCGCACAGTCCAGAGAACACACTGCATGTATTAGAAGACAACAATTTTCATTTTACAATGTTACATTCATCTGTTCTCCAAACTTCCAGATTGGGAAAAGATTCATTTTATCCTTTTGTTGCAATCAGAATGCATACTACAATAAAAGGAAAAACTCTGAAAAATATTTTAAAAACATTTCCACCTGTGTATCAAATACCACAACTGCCTGAAATCTACAGAGCAAGGAATATCATGCATGTATTCATGCACTGGGAGCTGGATGGGGAGGTTATACATGGGAATCAGCAATGCAAAACTATTGTACACACAGATGGGCACAAATAAAATAGGGTGTTGTATGCAGCATACAAGTGTGGAATGCACAGATGTCTGGGTGTTGCAGTGCATCAAAATGGTGACAGGGGAGGAACGTTTACCAGATTGACATCCTCAGCTCCATTCCTGTGTGTTGTGTAAAGGTGTGTCTCTTCCCTACAATAAGCTTTCAGAACTCTCCTCACTGAGCTCTGCCGAGTGTGACTTCCTCTTTCCACGCCCTTTTTTCTGGATGCTCAGACAGACAAACTATACATTCTGGACTTTGAACAGATGTGCAGGACAGATGGCTGCAGGTAAACAGGTACAACTTATGCTGGCCATACACTATACGAAAAATCGATCATTTAGACAGTTTGTTCGTTCGTTGTCCAGTTAATGAGCACAAAATCGATAATCGTTGGGACGTTCTTGAGCCGAAAAAACAACGTACAAGTTTGGAAATTTTCTACCGAACGAACAATAAATTTAAAGGTTAATGTGTTTCCCATCCGAACTGTTTGCACTAGGTATATGTAAAAAAACTAAACAAAAAAAATGCACTCAGTTATGTCCACTGAACGATTTATCGGTCATTACATGATGGCACCATCAATTGCCCGGCAGGACGGACATAGGCTTTTAGCAGAGTTTGGGAGCTGCTTCGGTTAGGTGACGTTCAACCTCCCTCTCCTGAACACGGAAGAATCTCGTTCAGGATAGGAACGTTTTCACCGCCGGCCATGGGAAAACGCAATACCGTGGCAAAAATCACAAGCACCTACGATTTTGCCACGGTATTGCGTTTTCCCATGCTGAACGAGATTCTTCCATGTTCAGGAGAGGGAGGTTGAACGTCGCCTAACCGAAGCAGCTCCCAAACTCTGCTAAAAGCCTATGTCCGTGCTGCCGGGCTATAACAGCCGCTAGCGATAATTGCAAGAGAATCTGGCAGGCTGGTTAATTTAGTACATTTAGCCTGCCCATTAAATGTTTAAATCTAGGCCAGTTCCTGCGGAACCGGCTGAGATTTAAACCGTATATGGCCGGCATTCCTCCAAAAGTCCCTGCATGCTGGAAAATGTTTGCATTAATAGTTTAATTTGACTTGAAGGTACACTGCCAGCCCATAGGAAATCATAGTGCTGGTTTCATAGGGAGGTGGTTGTCCAGCAATATAGGGACCTCCTCTGCAATGTGACAACACATTTACACACTCCAGCCAACAGGCAGACGTCAAAGTAAACCGCTGAATACGCACAATGACAGGAATGTATCACAAGAGCTGCTGAACCGAATTACAGACATTATGGCAGGTCAGACGGCTTACACTGTATTTCATCCATGTATTTAACTATTTGGCTGGCATTCCAATTTAATTTACAGTATATCACATTGAGAAAGTCACACCAGAGATTCAGATTCAGTTACACAGACAGAAAACTGCAATAATGTTGACACGGCTATTAGGCTTCCATTTACATAAATGTAAAAGTTTCAATGAGCACAAAGCACTCTGCAGACAACAGAATCAACAGAATAAACAGATCAAAGCATCCAAAAGTGTTCAGCGGAGACCTCCTTTAAAAGTCAAGTGTTGAAAATAATCATGTAACTTACAGTATGACTGGCCTTAATACAGGGCAGACTGGACTGGCATCTAGATCTGGTATCTATAAGAAAGGCCGATGTGTTGTAAAGGAGTCGGGTCTGATATGATTGCCAGCGGACGCAATCAAATATCCTGGCTCTAACTGACCACAACCACATAGTTTGTACTCGACTCCCAATACCGGGCAGAGTTCTTTAGCGAGACACTTTCGCATCTATGGCCAGACTAATGCCACGTACACACGATCGGAAATGCCGCCAGCAAAAGACCAACGTGAGCTTTTGGTCGGAAAATGCGACCGTGTGTATGCTCCATCGGACTTTTGCTGGTGGCATTTCGGCCAGCAAAAGATTTAGAGTAGATTCTCAATTTTTCGTTCGGAAAACGTTTCTATCCGAAAATTTCTATGCTTGCTCGGAAGCATTGAACTTAATTTTCTCGGCTCGTTGTAGTGTTGTACGTCACCGTGTTCTTGGCGGTCGAAAGTTCAGAGAACTTTTGTGTGACCGTGTGTATGCAAGCCAAGCTTGAGCGGAATCCTGTTGGAAAAACCATCCAAGATTTTTCAGACGGAAATTCCGTGTGTACGGGGCATTAGAGTTAGTTTACATAGGAAAAACTTTTATTTTTTTTTGCTTCTGACCTGCATTTGAGAGTCTGTTTGGATGTGTATTGCTTTTTACCTTGAGATCACACAGTATAAGTGGTATGAGAGGCCTCCTTAAAATGTCCATCCACTGCCTTTCTCTAGGGTGTCAGCAAATAAAACCGGGTACCAATCGCTTTGTAGAACAACAAATCTTTGAGAAGTCATGGACGGGTAAGGAGCAGTGCCCACTTCTACTGCTGCATCTACTATGGGGTTCCTGGTTGGGAGGCTCTACTGTGCCAATGCAGCCAGGGAGAGAGAACTTGCAAGGGTTTATGTCAACACAGGAGGTTGTGGGCATCAGATCCCAGTACATATGCATCTGCGGAGGGAGACGGTGGCCTCTTTCAGGTGGGGGGGGGGTGGGGCAGAACAAATAACTTCCCTTTCTTTAAAATGACCCCCAATGTTGTTCATTCTTTTCTGCTTGCTGCATTCTGTAGTTGAAACTTATTTACAATGGCCCAAATTTTAAGACACTTTCCTATTCTCGTTCAAATCAGAGAAGACACAGAGCCCAATAAGATCATTTCCCCATGACAGGTACTGTAGATCTAGTATATGCAAGGTGAACATCTAGTAGGAGATTTTCAGAGAGTTGAAGTTCTTTATCCTGTAGATTCTATGCAAGCAGAAGTATTGATGCAGCTACTGTAGGGATACTTGAATTATTGTATTTTATTGTTTTTGGATGGGCCGTTCTAGTACAGATCTAAAGCACATGGTTCAAACACAAGGCCTAATTGCCAAATCAGGACATTTCATGTTGCCCTCGTACCTCTCCTGCAGCTACAGCAACCCCCTTGTCTCCACCCCTACCTTGTCTCTGCAGTTGATAACAGAGTAGATGATAGAACTCCACATCTTGCGCTTCTCTGTGCAGAGAGAGGCTTGTTTCTGCACCCCCCCCCCCCCTCGGCAACGAGGAGGACATAACTCCTCCTACAGATCCTGCGTCTCTTTCTTTGCAGCTCCAGCACCCCCTTGTTTCTACCTCCCCTGGTCTCAGAATTCAACAGACTGCAGCCCTCCTCCGGACCCTGCACTTTCTGCTTCCCAGCTCTTCCCCCAGCTTCTTCCCGGTAGCAGCACAAGGGGTGTGCACTGTGATGTAAGAGAGGGTGGAGGATTCTTGACTTCTGATGGGGGGGGGTACCCTTGACATCTGGTGTAAGGGGGGTGGGGTGCTCTGGACACCTGCTTATAATTATTTTGAGACTTAACACAATTCTATGCCAGTTAAAAAGGAGGGTCGAATACCGCTGATATCATCTACAAGAAACTTTATTGGAGGATGCTGAGTCAGAACACCATGGCAGAAACATGTTCCGTCTGGGCAGTCTCCAAAAAAGTTCCTTATGGATGGTACCAGCTGTGTGGAACCCTCCTTTTCAGACTTGCATCAACTGCAACAGAAGTATGAGTGGGCTCTGTGCTGGTCTGTGTTAGAGATTTTGAGATTATTACTATTTTAAGTGAAAAAGTTTCTGAAATATATATATATATGAAAACACAAGAACCTGCCCTTTACAGCTTAAGTCTTAAGTTATTACTAAAACCAGTAAAAATCGAATGATAAGGCAATTTTTTAATATGATAAAGAGTAGATACATTCATATAGTCTGAGATACTACCGGCCCTTTGAGGGCAACCATAATGCTGATGTGGTCTGCAATGAAATTGAGTTTGACATCCCTGCTCTAAAGGGAAATAGCTGTGTGTATCTGTGTATGCATCTCATCAGTCTACTGTAAATCAAATATTTAATAATGTAGCATAAACCTTTTTTCCATACAACAGAAACCAATATAGTTTGTGATTACATTCATACATGAAGACAGACACCGTTACGTATACAGGCAATGCTTCCTTCTTAATAGTGCTGCACACTGATGGACTTGTGTCTTTTTTCAACCTCACCTACTATGTAACTATGATTGACAATAACAGATTTTCTTTAGGCTCTAATTACATAAAACATCCACAATGCTACTCTAGAGCATGTAATCAAGGATGCCTACAGTTTAAGTCACAAGAAAGAGCTCAGGAGCAAAATAACAGGCACTATGGGAGTTCCCATGCCTAAAATATATATTTTTATAGGGATGCAAAATCTGGTGCAGCTCCGCATAGAAACCAATCAGCTTCCAGGTTTTTCTATCAAAGCTTAAAGGAGGCGTATAGCCAAACGCTTGTTAGGCTGTACTTGTCCTGTGGGTCACAGGAGTGCAGTTAGTTTTGCACTCATGTGATCCATTTTCAGCAGAGAGCAGGCTGAAATCCGCTCTCTGGTGACGCCACTCATCATGACCACGGAGTTGGGATCCGCCAGGTGCCTGGACTGACAGCCAGCTCAGACTCTCAGTGAGCAGCCGCGAGCCTGAGCGGCCACCCTCGTCCCTTCCACAGCTCCCTCCTCCAGTGTGCGAGGAGGTAGCAGAGCGGAGAGCTGTGACGGACAGTCTACAGCTCTCTGCTCAGGGAGCTCTGAAAACTGAGCGATCGGTGGTGTTCGGTCACTCAGTTCTCAGTGAAGAGGCGCCGGGGGACAGATGCAGCTTCAGACCGATGCTGCATCCACCTAGGTAAGTATAAATATGGAAAAAAAAAATGAAAAAAAAATAATTGAACAAGCTGAAGTTATAAGCGGATTGGCTGCCATGCACAGTTGCACCAGATTTTGCACTCTGCAGTTTTAGTAAATCAACCCCTATACCTCACAACAAATTAGCGTTTCAGACTAGCACTGGTCCTTTGTGAATCCCATGCTCTAGGCTTGAGAAAGAAACAAATTCTGGTCAAAATGTTTCTTTAGTATGAGATGGCAACCTTTCTCCAAATATCATGATTTGGTAATGCTGCCATGTGCCCTATGGATTCATGTGTAATTTTAATGACAGGTCCACTTCATGTGAACAATCATTCTAATTTTCCAACAGTAACCTTTGATCTTCCTATGTGTATAGTTTTTAAAGTACACTTAGCCATGCGATACAATGACAACTCAACTGAACAAGGGTTAATAATGTCATTTAGCTTGACAATCCATTCTTACAGTCCGCAATATTCCCGTAATATATTGACCTTGGAACTAGTTTCACTGCAACTCTGAAAAGTTGAATTATTTGCCTTGCTCTGATTAATGATTAATTAATGTCTTCAGCTCTTGCTAGCTAATGCAAGCTCGAAGGCTTTGGGAGAGATAAAACCTCTTTCGCTAATTAGCCCTGAAACCCAATTAAAAGATCCATTGTAGAGACGACTTGGAGCAAATTCAGAATTTGTTTAGTTTACTGTACGGCGTGTTTAAAGGTTTTACTTCCAAGGCTGGGGCCCGGGTTTTCGTGGGACATTTGTCCACTCTGCATCATTAAACTGAATTCGGGGGTCATATGGGCAGATTTACTTCAACAAAGCTGGACAACTGTGCAAGCTTTAACCCAAGACTCCAAAGCCACTACCTTCTCGCAAATCCATTAAAGAGTCTCTACGCCAGCAGCGTTTGGCTCCGTGCCTCTACAATTAGTCACTAGCAATTACGAGTGCTCTCTTCTCTTGCAGAATCTTCATTTAATTTACATTAAAAGCGACTTCTCATCAACATATAAATAACCCTCATTTTATTCCCTATTTTCCTCTGAAATCTTTACCATATGTTTGCAGTGTTCGAAAATGTGTTCTCTTAATTTTCATGTGGGTTATTGCAGCTTTACTTTCACTGGCCGCTGATTGCTTATAATGCGATGAAAATATTTTAAGCTGGGGAGGTAAGGAGCACATCACAAGATGCCAAATTCTGACAGAATATCAATAAACTGATTGTTTCCCCAAAAGGGAAGCTAGCTTGCCCATCATGCCTAGGTGATGGGAACAAAAGCAAAGCGTTGTTTGGCAGGAAGTAATGCCCTGTATGACTCATTAACAGAGAGTGCTGATGTCATCATTCACGTGAAGTGCGGTTTTAGATCCCGAATCACATGACTCATTTTGATAGTTTTCCAAGAATTTCTACATGTTGATAAATGTTTAGAAAAGCTTTCGTCATTTAAAATAAATAGAATAAAAAAAAAAAGGTATTTAGGATCACCTGCCGAATTCTGAACAGCTCTGTGGTCTTTGGTAGATTTTCATGGCAAACCAGAAGGAAGAATAAGATGTAATATTTGCCACATAAATCATTCTGGCAGGTTCCAGCTCTCACCTCTTCTCTATGATACTCTAGATCAGGGGTCTCTTTCTAAACAAAGGAGCCAGTTTATTGTCCTTCAGACATTAGGAGGGCCGGATTGTGGCCAGCAGGGGTAAACATTTTCCTGACTTCAATAGGAGTAAACATCGCCATATTGCCATCGCTGGTATCATAGGCAGAAATAGTGCCCCATTATTGGTGTCAGAATAGTGTCTCATATCAGTGGGAGAAATAGTGTCCCAAGGGCTGGATAAAGGCAAGCAAAGGGCTGCAGTTTGGAGACCACTGCTCTAGATCAATGGTCTCCAAACTGCGGTCTTTAGCTTGCTTTTATCTGGTCCTTTCCTGACACTCACACAGACAATGGGGCACTATTCCTCCCACTGACACCAACGGTGGGGCACTATTCCTCCCACTAACACCAATGGGGCACTATTCCTCCCACTGATACCAACGATGGGGCATTATTCCTCCCACTGATACCAACGATGGGGCATTATTCCTCCCACTGATACCAATGGCGAGGCACTATTCCTCCCACTGACACCAATGGCGAGGCACTATTCCTCCCACTGACACCAATGGCGAGGCACTATTCCTCCCACTGACACCAATGGCGAGGCACTATTCCTCCCACTGACACCAATGGCGAGGCACTATTCCTCCCACTGATACCAATGGCGAGGCACTATTCCTCCCACTGATACCAATGGCGAGGCACTATTCCTCCCACTGATACCAATGGTGAGCCGCCAAACTGAGTGGGGGGGGGGGCTTCGATCCCCCACATCACTGGACCCTGGGACAGGTAAGTGTCCAATTATTAAAAGTCAGCAGCTGCAGTATTTGTAGCTGCTGACTTTAAAAAATGTTTTTTTTTTTTTTTAAATGGGCACACCACTTTAAGAAAAAATTTTTAAGGAGCCTGGAGCTCCACTTTAAACAGATGTCATCTTTTTGTTTTTTTTTTTAAAAACTGTTTTGTCCCCCCCCCCCCCACATTCATGATGTACAGGTATGTGCTCTAGCAGCGGCTGTATTTCACTGCTCAGGGAAGAGCTCCAGATGGTGACAATAGTGGCGCATGCCTGTGGAATTTGCATTGGCATAGCCTCTTATCTATATTAGAAACACGTGTAAAAAAGGATGACAATACAGAAGAGCAATAGTAAGACAGGGACAGCATGTTGTCACCCCACAAGAAGCAGAGTTCCGTTCAGATGTTAAAGAGTATATGAGATTATAGTGATTGGGTTTGTTGCCTAAACAAGTCTCGCTTAGATCCAACTTTTTATGTGTATTGCAAACAGTTTAGAGATCAGAATCAGGGTTCCGTGTCATGTGTGTGTGTGTGTGTGTGTGTGTGTGTGGGGGGGGGGGGGGGGGGGAGCTGTGACCTATGGGGGGTAAAATTATAATTTTTTTTAATTCCCAAAAAAGAAGAGTGGATTTTAAATTCAGATAAGCAATGTTTGTACAGCACCAGAATGAGCATACAGGGCACTAGCTTTTAACAAAAAAAGATGGACATATTCACAAAACCTGCTAGGCTCGGTGAATATAAACTTTTCTTTGGCTAACGCTTTAACACATGCCTGTTCACATCATTCCCATGAAACACAAATTGCTTGGGTCATGGCAATTTCTAACAATTTACCCATGTGGGAATAACAAGTCCTTCTGAAAAAAAAAAAAAAAGAAAAGTAAAATACGCAGTGCTTTCATATGGTTACCATTTAACAATTTAAGCTGAACTTGTAACCTTGCCTCCACTTCCTAGTAGTCTACCCAATGAAACAATGCACTTCCTATCCAACCCAGAGTGACATCACTCACTAAGAAGTAATTAATGGCAAAACCGCATGCCCAGCTGGCAGGAAACATAACCAGCCACAAGAAGTATGAGGCAGGCCGGCCAGAAAATACAACCTGTAGCACTTTATATGCCAGCCAGTACTTAGCTACTTTGTCAATCTCACCTGAACAAATGTGCCAATACAAGGCTTCCAATCCAAATCAGAAGTTTTACACCACCATCAGCTGCACCCTGTGGGGTAAATAACTTTACTGATTTACATTCAAATTTAAAAGCCTAGAAATACTCACTTATAATGGGGGGATTGTGGGTCTTTTGACTTACTGTGCTGCAATTAAAAGTACATCATAATGTTGTAAAGAACAAAAAAAAAAGGGATGGTCACAACAAAGAATAATTATATCAATCAGCAGCCTAGTAAAGTCCATTTAACAATAAGTGATGATCAATATCGATCAAACTGGTTTCATACCAGGGAAGTCAACAAATATTAATTTAATTTACGCAGGGTTTTCACACACGTACAGTTGCCTTCATCTTAAACCTCCACCAGGGTACTGGTTGCATTGGACATCGAGAAGGAATTCAATTCGGTGGCCTGGGCTTATATGTCCTAGGTTCTAGAGACTATGGGTTTTGGGGTTGAATTTCACAGGTGGATTGACATTTTATATAGGTCCCCGATGGCGCAGATCAAACTGGGCGGTGCCCTTTCATTCCCCTTCGCAATTGGAAGGGGGACAAGGCAGGGTTGCACACTGTCACCAGCCCTCTTTGCTTTGGTGATGGATGATTGAGCATATGTATTTTACGGTGACGCTCTTGCCTGCTTTTATGTCCTTAGACCAGGGGTGCCCAACCATTGGCCCGGGGGCCACATGTGGCCCACGGAGCCTTTTGATGTGGCCCGCGACCTCCTGCTTTGGGATAGTAGGTTCTCAAGCCCAGATCGTGGGTTGCTGACTCGCCATCCCAGAGCATCAGTGTTTTAAATGAAGCCAGCAGTAGAGGAAGCAAGCGGGTGCAGAGGGAGCAGAGCCGCATTTGCCGATGCTTCCTGTATAGCACGACTCCTGTCCCAAGCGGAGTGATACCAAATGCATTCTGCCTGGGACAGCAACAGCCGGCGATACCTAATTGGAAGACTGTTATTACAGGTAAACTGCCGCACATCAGTGTGAAAGCAGCCTTAGGCCCCTTTCACATGATCGGTTCAACCCACGCGGACCCTCCATTCACCTCTATGGAGCGGCAGATGTAAATGGACTTGTGTACACCTACCTCCAATCCAATCCACAAAAAAAAAACAAAAAAAAAAAAACAAACAAAAAAAAAACAGGAGGGGATCAGTCCCCTTCCATCTGGTTGGATCGGATAGGGGGGCCCACAGAGTAGAATGGGCTGTGTCCATGTCCGCCATGCATATACAGAGCAGACACGGATCTGTCTTCCGTCCACTCCACTTATTGTGGCCCGCGACCAGTTACCAAGTCGCTTAAGTGGCCCTCGCTCTTCAAAAGGTTGGGCACCCCTGCGTCAATACCCAAAAAAGTGTTCCGCCTAATAAATACCAATCTGCTCTCTTTTCTCTGGGGCACGAGCCAGCCGAGATTCAAGCTGATGGTTCTACAGAGTCTCTGGGGTGAGGGGGGTCTGGCTTCTCCTGATCTGTACAATTATTATTGGGCTTCCCAGTTGACCCATGCACACAATTAGATAATTTCGGACGAGTCCAACACAGCAGTGGTTCTGGAAGAAGCTTGTTTGGGCTCCTATGAGGCGCTGCGGAATCTACTTTAATCGAGGAACCTTAGGCGCCTTTTCCTCTGACATTGGCTATGAAGGCTGTCCTGAGGGCATGGTCTGTGGCTCTTTTCAATTAAGCCTCTGTCCAATATATGCAAGGAATTATTACCTAATGTACATAGGGGACTTGAAACTCTCTGGGCCAGACGGGTTGAGGACTTTCCTACAATGGATACAGAGGATTTGGGAGGAAGTGTGGACAACTGGTCTCTGCAAGGGACAGACTGATTCAATTAACATTTTACACCCATTTGATTACATTAAAAATACCCAAATATTCCAGATTCCTGTTGGCGGTACGCCGCACCTTCTCTGCAAAAAGCATTACACAGTATTTGTCCTGCTGTCCTGTAGTAAAGCAGTGGCCAGTGGGAAGAAAGACAGAGCATATCTGGGGACCAGACATCCAACACTAAGAAGTGTCAGATGCTGAAGGCTATGATGCAGCAGTAGTCCTTTAACAGAGTAAAATTTAGTGGCTGGATAGGCAAGTATTAGGCCTCAAACACACTGGACGTTAAAATAATGTTCTAAAAGCCAGTAGCTTTGCAGTGAGTTTTTCAACTTTTTTTTTTAAACGTTTTTGCAATAGCGTTTATTTTAGTGTTTTTTGCAGAAGAAAAAAAAAATTTTTTTTCAATGGATCAAAAACATTAAAAAACGCTGGTGAGCGACGTTTTTGAGCGTTTATCAGCGTTAGAGCGTTTTTACAGCTGAAAAATGCCTCTCAGAACCCACTCTTTTTTTTTTTTTTACTGCTCAAAAACACCACTGCCCAAAACTGCTGATAACAACCTATGTGTGCATGCACACATAGGATAACATGATGGAGAGTTTAATGACTGTAGAAAAAAAAAACGTCTACTGCCAAAAACAGTGGCTGTAAAAACGTCCAAACACGTCCAGTGTGCATGAGGCCTGAAACTTGTATGCTGTTTATGTATGAAGCAAGACAATTTTAAATAAAAGCAATATTGGAGGAGATGATGTGTGCTGCCATTTTTTTCTTTTGTACCTGGACCTTACCCGAGAAGGTAACTTTTACCCAAGTACCACATCAGATGGGGTACTGGAGGGGCAAGTGGAGGTGGAGCAGTGCACTTCTGAAATGCCTTCTTTTAGAGGTTTATTACAAGTCAAGAGGTTGTGGAAAGAGATGGCTAGCAGACAGACAGCACTGACAACATGAATGGAGGTTTTTCAAGTAAACATATTGGATTGTCAAAAATAACTACTGTTTGTGTTGCTATTACAATGCTGATGTTATAAAATGAAAGTATATGCTGTGACCAACAGAACATCTTTAAGTGAATACATATTAGGACAGTCCTTTTTAAGCTGGCCATAGACAGACTGAAATTTGGCCAGGTCAGCGGAAACTGTCTGTATTTCGATCCATGGGCAAGTCGGTTGTAATAAAAGAAGTTAATCAAAAAAAAAGAAAAAAAAAAAACACGTTAACCACTTAAGCCCCGGACCATTTGGCTGCCCAAAGACCAGAGCACTTTTTGCAATTCAGCACTGCGTCACTTTAACTGACAATTGCGTGGTCGTGCAAAGTGGCTCCCAAAACAATTGAGGACTTTTCCTTCCCCACAAATGGAGCTTTCTTTTGGTGGTATTTGATCACCTCTTCAGTTTTTATTTTTTGAGCTACAAACAAAAAATAATAAACAGCGACAATTTTGAAAAAAAAAAAAAAAACGCATTATTTTTTTACTTTTTGCTATAATAAATATCCCCAAAAAATAAAATAAAAAAATGTTTTTTTCTTCAGTTTAGGCCGATACGTATTCTTCTACATATTTTTGGTAAAAAAAATTAAATTAAAAAAAAAAAATCGAAATAAGTGTTTATTGATTGGTTGGCACAAAAGGTCTAGCGTCTACAAAATAGGGGATAGTTTTATGGCATTTTTATTAATATTTTTTTTTTTACTAGTAATGGTAGCGATCAGCGATTTTCCGTATGACAGTAATAATAGTATTCTGACAGCATGGAAACCTCCCACTGTCAGAATACAATAGCACAGTGAGAGAGATTCCCCTATCAGCTCTGTGTTGATGGGTGAATTGAGCGATTTTCCTTCCTTTAACTCGTGGTTGAAAGAAAAATTGCTTCGTGTACATTGTGACCAATGACCCTAAAGTAGAGTACTTTCACACAATTATTTTGGTTGTCTGGATTAGGATATCAGATAATTTGTATGTTAGCAGTTCTTTCCGATACAAAGTTTGATAGAAAATAGTTTAAAGATCTTAACAAGTGTGTCAGTAGAAACGAAGGACGAGTCTTGTTTGCTGAACTCCTAACGTGTGCCCTAATCCAAACAACCATGATTCACTTTTGGAGGAGATGCAGTCTGTTTGCTTGTGACGTGGGACAATTACACACGGAAAAGGTGTACATGACTCTTGTCTCAGCTACTCAAACAATTAATCACACGTCTTGAAAATCATTTGATACAAAACGTATAATGTTTCGGTTGAGCCATGCTTGATAGTAAGAATGGAGAGGGAAACTTTTAGACTTGTTCTCATGTCATTTCATCTGCAGCCGGAAATAAGTCTGCATGCTGAATAACTGTGAAAGTACAGTTTCCTTTCATAGAACTACAAGGACAATGTACTTTCTAAGCAGCACTTAGAGGCATTCTTCACAGGAAGCCTATGTACCACAGAAGAGCTCAGAGCCATCATACTGGCCCTTCTCTAATCCCTCTCCTTATATTATCCCTAATACACTGCTACCTGAGCAGCAGCCTATAATGATGCTAAATGTCACCAGGCTTTTCAGATTGGAGAACTGTAAACTGCATACTATATGATAAAAGCCGATTTACAGAATAATGCTTCTAAACAAAGCTTTACGGGGCTCCTTATGTCACCTGGTGTCTATACTCTGTGTTCTTTACTGTAATGGAATAGCTTTTCATCTGCAAAGGGAGCATTCCTTTAAAACACAAATATTTTCACTTTTCCAAGTTAGAAACATACTCAAAGTATATGTCCAGCCAAAAAAATTTTTGATTTCAAGGCTGGAATTAGGTGGTACAACCATTGCAGTCTGATGTGGTGCGTTAACACACATTAAAGTAGAACTATGGCAATCCGTTAAACAAGTAATGTGCTGCAGCACTTAGAGAAAGTATTTTTTTTCATTAAAAATAACAAACATGTTAAACTCACCTGCTCTGTGCAGTGTTTTTTCACAGAGCAGCCTAGATCCTCCTCTTCTCAGGCCCCTCCTACCTGTTGTGTCCCCGGACAGCAAGCAGCTTGCTAAGGGGGCACCCAAGCTGCAGCTCCCGGTGTCCATTCAGACATGGAGATGCAGCCCGCCCCCAATCACTTTCTCTCCTCATTGGCTCACTGACTTTGACTGACAGCAGTGGGAGCCAATGGCGCCATGCTGCCGTCTCAGCCAATGAGGATAGTTGAGTCACTCGTGCAACATCGCTGGGTCCAGATGGGCTCAGGAAGTATTAGGGGGGCTGCTGCACATGATGCAATGCATTAAAGGAGAAGTCCAGCCAAAACGCATTTGGCTGTACTTCTCCTATGGATCACAGGAGTGCAATTAGTTTTGCCCCATTGTAACCCGTTTTCAGCAGAGATTGGGCTGAAGTCCGCTCTCTCCTGACGTCATGGATTTCAGTCCAGGCACCGACAATAAAAGTCTGGATCTGCCAGGTTCCTGGCTTGACACCCGTCTCAGCGAGCCGCTGAGAGTCTGAGACGGCGGCTCCCCGTCCCATCAGCTCATTGCTCCAGTAAGCAAGGTGGAAGCAGAGCGGAGAGCTGTGACTGACAGACAGACAGTCTACAGCTCTCCACTTGGGGATCTCTGAAAACCGAATGATCGGCAGTGTTCGATCGCTCGGTTCTCAGTGTAGAGACGCCGGGGGACAGATGCAGCATTGGACCGATGCTGTATCCACCGAGGTAAGTATGATTTGCAAAAAATCCTTTACTTCTCTTTTAAAGATAAAAAACCTTCTGCCCATTAGGCCCCTTTCACATGGAGTGGACTTCGCTGAGATCAGCAGAGCAGGGGGATCTATCCGCTGATAAATCGGAGCAGAACGGGCAGATGAGCCATCACTGTCCGCTCAGTTTCTGCAGAGCCAACATTAACTGGCCGGGAGTAAACTGACTCTGCTGTCCATTTACACCCAACTGCCCTCCGATCCGATCTGCCAAGACAGAGGAGGATGGATCCCTTTCGTTTTTTTTTTTTAGTGGACTGAACCGAACCAGAGGCAGGTTATTTACACCCGCACGTCCATAGGGGTGAATGGACCATTCTATCAGGTCCACCTGAAAAACTGACAGGCAGACCTCTTCAGACCCTTCATGTTAAAGGGTTTGTTAGTGCAACTCTCTAAAGGCTCATTCACAGCAGGTATGTTGGGACCCACCCAGTGCAGTCGCAGCACAAGGCAAGGTAAAATTAGAGCTGCACTGAAATTTCGAAAATTAATCGGCCGAAAATAGTGTTTTCAGAGTTGCGCCGAAAGAAAGTGCAGATAATGGCTGCCGAAATTGCCCACAATTTTACCTTGCTTATGATGTATTTTTCATAGGTCACGTGACTAAAAAAATGCATCATAAAGGCATCATTTTTAAAGCATTCTTGTTGCATTTTCAATGCATTTGAATGGGGAGGGGCATTTTTTTAACTGAGCAAATATGCACCAAAAATGAAGGATATTTACCACCCCTTTAAAATGTGCCCATAATGGCTGACAAATACATATTAATTTAAATTCATGATATTAATTAAAAAGTTGAAGATAATACATTTACAAAAATATATTTTTAAAAAACCTTCAGTTTCAGCCAAGTGCATCCTGAGATTTTGATTTCAGTGCACCACTAGATAAAAAGCCTTGCTCCTTAGAAGGCCAGTGTGTGCACTAAATAAAATACTGCATGCAAAGGTTTATAACAAAAAAATTATTAAAATAAAAAAGTAAAACAGTGCGATAAGCCAGGATTCATTGGCACTATTTCCTCCCATTGCACACCAGCAATTTGCTGTTGCAAACAAGCTCTTAGTCCCCTGCAAATTCTCAAAGATTTTTTGATCCTGCCAATAAATTGCACCTAATACCACTTCCAGTGTTGAGGTACCACAACAATGCTGTACTGCTCCAGAATTCAGAGCAGAGTTGCCACTCTGTTGTGTCTGCCGATTCACAAACCTGTAGCTTGTCAATCATTCTCTGGCCACACTTAAAAAATAATTTTTGTGCAGTTACAAAAAGGTAAAAGGATGTTTTCTGTTTACTTTATGAAGTTTGTGCATTACATAGTAACTGGATGCGGTACTTGTTTAGGCTGTCATATATGAGTATTTAGATGTGCTTGGCATTAAAAGCATAATAAATGGGCAACATACCCCAAATGGTTTTTTTGGCAACACAGCACACCATGCCACACAATTTGTAATGCACTGCTTTGCCAACAATCTGTCTTCTCTTTTAGGTCATTTTTATTCTCTCTTCCTTGCAGAACACTTCTAGTTCTGACAAACTCTTAAATGTCTTGCCTTGCATATTTGATACCCAAGAATTTTTTCATAACTGATAATTAAAGTCAGCAAATAAACAGCATTTGTGCAATAAATTAAGCAGAAAGAGGTCATGGTTGAAGGATAGGAAGCAAGCGAGAAAAAAAAAAAAAAATAAAATAAAAAAAAAAAGCTTTATTATTTTGGTACAATGAACTTTCAGTTATAATTAGGAAAAATTAAAGCTGAAGTTTTTTTTTTTTCTTTTGGGGATGCAAAACCAAACACATAAGTGTGATGGTATCTATCCCATTATATGCAGGCAGCTGCTTCTAGTAAAAATCTTCCTTTTGGTGTTTCAGAGCCACCAAAAATACTGCCATCGTCCAGAGCTGTAAAAGTGTAAACAGCCTCTGCTACTGAAAAAAGTTGCACGACTCATCCATCCACCTTTTCCCCAACGCTGCCCCTCATATTACTCGTATTAGTATCTTCCCAAAAGGCATCATGCTCTGTGAATACGCAGGGAAGATCGTGTCACTCAACTGCTCCTCCTCCATTCACAGAATGGAGAGAGCGTAGTATTTGGAATTTTGTTTATGGTGGAGAAAGCAGAAGGGGGTGAGAGAGTGGCACAATTTTACTCAGCAGCAGTGGCTGCTGTTAACCTTCACGGAGCCAAAAGACAGCCGCTAAAGACAGTATCCAGCTGCTATGAAGGAGGCACTGAACGGAAGAGTAGAAGAAGTCGCCTGGAAGTAAATGGATACAAAACATTACACTTAAAGTGTTAGTTCACCTTTTCAGAAAGACCCCACGGTCTTCGTTGTTCTTACCTCTGGGGATACTGAGCGGTTAATGCCCATGCACCCAATGCAGTGGTCCAGGGATTTTAAATCCCTCCCCAGCCCTCTTCTCCCTTTTCTCTGTGCAGCATTTTCAGGAAAGCTAAGAGTGATTCTGATTGGTCAGCAGACAAAATGGCCGAACAAAGAGGAGTGGGAACTTCAAATCGCTGCACCAGCTGCATGGGCACTGACAGCTAAGCAACCCGAGGTAAGTACAGCAGAGACTATTGGATGGGGGTTTGGGACAAAGTATGGAGGGTATACAGTGTCCCCCTTTAAATTTTTTCTGAAAAGGTGAATATATAATATTTTGGTGCTGTACACCCCAAAAAATACAAACTCAATTTTAACATTAGGCAGGAAAAAAAAACATGCTCAAGCCAAAAAAATAAAAATAAAACCTTACATTCTAGACCCAGCTGGTACTGGAGTTCTTTACAATGCGATAGTCTGTCTATAGAGAAACTTCCTGTCAAGCCTGCAAGCAATTACTTCTAATAGTATAATTCCTCACCTGTCACAAATGCACAGAACCTTCACAGAGATAACATATGCCAATTATATTCCGAACACTAATGAACGAAAAAAAAAAAAATTTATGGAAGGCTTGTGGCAGCGTGCAGCTTTGCCATTACTGGAACACGCAGCTATGGAAGGTGAGAGGTTAAATCCAATCCACTTTTCTCTTTACATTCAATTTATGGTGTGCGATTCTGGGCTAAACACAAATATTACTATAGTTCATATAGAACTGAAATCTCACAAGAAATATTTGAAAGGGCACAGTTTTAAAGCAGTGAATCTGACATTTACTGCAGGTGAGTTTTCCAGGACCCGACTACAGCGGATTGTGCCAGCCCAACGTGTGTTGGCATTGCTGCCTAGTCCAATTGAGCTGCATGCAGGAGACGGGCACAACTCAGTAGCTGAACGGAGTAAACTTGGTCCCCCGGGAAAGACTGTTCCCTAGAATACACCTTGCTGGGGGGGGGAGCACACTAGAGGTGCTGGGAAGACTTGTGTGCAAAATCCCCCTCGCTGCTGCCAACACATGACATTGGGTTAAAGTAAGATTATTCCCCCCAAAAAAATGTAACATATTGTGTTGCAGATCATCCAATCCTTAGATTTGACCTGGTGATCCAACCAGTAAAGCAATTTCCATCCTAGGGTGACAATGATCACTCATCATAGTTCATCTATGGAGAAGCAGCATTGTCACCCTAGGCTGCTCTCTTGATTTGGACCACAAACACCTCCTCCTCTCTCTGCATCACCACTATATAAGGCCGTGTTGTTTTGTAGTTCACAGAAGATGGCTAGGAAAGCTGACAACATTGTTTGATTTCAGTTCAGTACACAGGAAGTCACAAGGACAATGGGTTTCTGGCAGGTTTAAGCCCTGGTTCACACTGCCGCGACTTTGAAGTTGAATCCCAGCGCGACTTCGGCATGACTTGCATGCGACTCCTTTAACAGAAGTCAATGCAAGTCGTACTGAAGCCGGACAATGAGTAATGCAGGAACCTATTTATAAGTCGGAGCCACACATGTCGCACCGATTAGAGCGGTTCCATTGCACTGAATGGGATGTGACTTCTGATGCAACATGCTCAAAATCAGAGCGTTTGTTGCATAAGTGTGAACTGGCTGGAACAGGTAGATCTTTGGAAACAGAAATTTTTTATTTATTTTTATATAAGAACAAAGTCATCTAATGCAGCAAATAACTGGCGAGCTGCAATAGATTACATTTTGGTTCTTGGGTTTAAAGTGGGAGTAAACTCCCATGCATGAATTTTACCTATAGGTACTGAAAACATCTAAACTTTCACAGTTTATGAGATATTTACTGTAGATGCAGCAGGTGACGTCACCGCCGCATGCGCTCTGAAGGAACGGCATACCTGTGCCATTCCTTCAGAGTCCTTTGCCGCAAACGACAGCTCCCACACGCATGCGTAGGAGTGAAGTCATCCCGGCTCCGGCCACTCACACAGCCAGAGTCCACGAACCCGGAAGGAAGACCGGGTGAAGATGGAAGTGACTTAAGCGGTGACAGCGCAATGCTGGAGGGCTTCATTCTAAGGCAAGTTTCACATAATGTGCGAGCGTGTGATGCATACTCGCACATTAAGATAGAAAAAAATCCAGCAGTTTACAACCGCTTTAAATATATTTTAAAGGCAGAGTCATAGAACAGTGGCTGGGACTTTTGTATAGATGTGTATACAGGAAGATCAGCTACAGCTGTGCTGACCCGGGCTCCCTTCTCTGGGGAAAGTTGACTCTTTCTGTTCCTGACATATGATTGACAGCTTTAATACTTGCATTGAGCAGAGGGGAGGAAGATCATAAATGCTTTAATGACACTGAATTCCTGCTGATAGTCTTCCTATTTCCATTGATGATTGCTTCCAGACACGAATGAAGTGCAGGTGTAGAGAATTCTTAAAAATACATTTTAAAGCACTCACATGTGTTACATGCAAACTAAGAAAAAGCTCCGTACAGACTCCTAATATCATCAATCTGCATGGGTGCGCTAACATGAACATACAGTTCTTTCAAAGCTTATTACATGTGATCAAATCAAAAGATCTATAGTTACAGCATACACTTTCTATAAACATCAGCATTTTAATAGTGAGGTCCTCGCCTATGACCACCATAGCGCTAAGGAGGACGGTCAAAAACACATTCACTTAAAGGAAATCTATAGTCACAGCATACACTTTGCTTTTATAGCATAAGCATTTTAATAGCAGTATAAACATTATTATATTTGACAATCCAATAAACGTCTCCTTTCCTTATGGGAGTTCTGCCTGTCTGCTGGCCGACTCTCTTCCTGGATTCCCTGTACAAATAAATGGCAACCATTCCAACCTATAACTAGGCTTTGAAGCAAGGAGCACATGTTAGGGCAACGCATGTCAAAAATTCCCAGCTCACTTACCAGCCAGCCTGCAACAAACCAAATTGCCTGCTAACAGTTAACAATTTACGTTAAAAACAAGGGGTTTAGGTTGCACACATTTGCAAATATATTCGTAAGCTGCAGCAGCCAGGTCACGGCACCCCAGTGTACTGCAGTCCTTACGCTATCATTTTCAGAGTCTCCCAAGTTGGAGCACAGATATAATGGATAGAACAAGGGCAGGTATGCCTGGAGGATCCCCCATTAAAAAGGTACAAGGACGTACTGGACGCCCAGCAATAGCACTATGGCAGCTGAAGGTATTCAGTGTGCCCCCGCACTCAGAATTATAGAGTTAGGACTGCAGTACACAGGGGTGCCATGACCTGGCTGCTGCAGCTTACGCATATATTTGCACATGTAGGGTCAGTTCGGTTTGTTGCAGACTGGCTGGTGAGCTGGGAATTTTTTTCCTTGATTTTCTGCATGTTTTGCAGCTCCTCCTTTGCGGTTTACTTTTAATTTCTAAGGACTACATATCCCATGGTACCTTGCTGCCTGCAAGCAGTGATTCCTGTACTGACTCTGCCTCCTAAAACTCCTCCCCTCGGCACCTATGTAGTTCAGAAGGCAGGCTCTGTGAAATGTGTGACACAGCAGTGCCTTCTCACAGGACATAGTGAATATGCATTCACAAAAGAATGCATTGAAAACTTAAAAATGTTAGTTTTCAAACTTCAAATTTGTTCAGCTAGAAACAATTGACATTCAATGTGGAAATGAATATGCAATTTTAAGTTTTGACCATAGGTATACTTTGCATCATACAGTAAATCTTCTCAATGTATGTTAAAGCCACACTCCAACCAAGCCTTATTACTGTTCGGGACATTTCCCTGACTTCCTGTCCTGGTGACCACAATAAAGTAGAGCAGGGAAATGGGGACACCGCAATAAAAATACTAGGGCCATGTCACATTAGTGTTTAGGTCACTGTTGGTAACTTCGTAGTGACACCATCACTGAAGAGTACACTCACCCACAGCATCTCCCCCTCACCAGCAGATATGCTGTACAATCACAACATTAGCAGAAGGTGCCCAAAAGGTGGTGCTAAAGAGTCACGCTGTATGTTTTCACTGGTGCCTGTTGTGTCCTGGGATCTGCGGCTAGCTATTCCCGGAAGTGGGTGCAGATACCTGGATTATACAGGCATCTGCACCCCCCACCCCCTGAAAGGTGGCAATTGTGGCACCAGAGGGGGAGAGGAATCCGATGAGCGGAAGTTCCACTTTAGGGTGGAACTCCGCTTTAAGGTCGTTGTTAAATTTATAGGATATTCCATAGAGGGGGGTGGGTTGTTTTAAGGGGGTGCATATACATGCATACAAATATATACACTTTTCCTTTAAAATGGATTTAAAAAAAAAAAAAAAAGTTTTTGTGGTTTGCACAAACTAAAAGATCAAGATAGATGACGCATAACTGTAAGGTGGGATGTGTTATTCCACAGAGCTGTGTGGGGGTTTCATAAGAAGGAAGAGTCTTATGACAAGACAGCCAATACAAGTCCTCCCACACACCCTCCATCATCACCGTCCCAACGTGTACACTACAAATCCTTCCAAGGATCAGCAGCAGAAATGTGTAAGGATTGTAGGCGGCTACACGGAGCTCCATCATTTATGAACAAACCGAGTCATAATTATAAAGCATTAGCTAAATAGGATTATACAGTTTGTATGTATATATATTTACACACACACAGTCTTGCAGTTAATGGAAAACGCAAACAGCTCAAGATCACTAGAAAACCTTGGCATTATCTTTCAAGGAATCTTTAAAAAAGGGACTGCGTCATGCGTCCCCCACATCAAAAACTCGAGACGGAAGAAGCTGTTAGGCTCCATCCACAAAAGACAACGCAAGGTTTTTATTACTACACAATATTTGCTGTTTTCTTATTTTTTTCTTTGCTCTACAATCAAAGAATGGACATTCATTTCACTCACAGTGTAGATGACTCAAACTTCATACATATCCCAAAAATTCCGAGGACGACGAGGCACACCTGTGGCTTCTGAGTCATATACTAGGGTTGGTAACAATCTCTTTAGCCGGTAATCACATCGGGCCAATTTGACATGTTAAATCGCATGCTCAATTGGAGCCTATTGCCGGCAACGGCACCATCCAAGTCGGTGCGATGCCAAATTTGCCGCGCCACACCAATTCCCAAACGTAGTTCCTGCACTACTTTTGGTGACTTTGAGGGCTATTAGACATCTGTGCATGAACCCGCACAGATGTCTTTCAAATTGCCCCCGAACTCGTAGTGAAATGCGGGTTCGAAATCGTGCGAGTTCAGGTTTCAAACCCGCCCTCTGTGTGAACGAAAATGTCCACTGATGAGGGAGGATGGGGGATCCTAGCAATTGTAAGGAATGTTTTAGTAAGTATGGTTTGTGGGGGGGGGGGGGGGGCATCGCCCCACTGGACTTGACATCTGCTTTCCTCCTGCTGGAGGTTCTTGAAGTGTGCATGTTTGACAGGGCAAATGTTGTTTCGTTTTTTTTTTTTATTATTATTGTAACGTTTTTTTATTTTGTTTCCGCCACCACGGTTTTATACGATTGTGTACAATTTTATTGGAAAATTCAAATAAAATTTAACTTACTAATAAAAAAAATAAAAACCAAAATGACCACAGCACTGAAAGCACAAAAAACAATATGTATTCCTGCAAAGAACCTATTAAATTTAGAAGGAGAAGTATAACCAAAGCTTTGTTGGCCCTACTTCTCCTATGGATTACAGGCGTGCAGTTCATGGGCTAGCATTAAGGAGTCATTAACATAACAAACGACAGACACAATTAAATCCTTTATAATAGGAACTTTATTTTGGAATAAATCTTTTTTGGCCCTGGTGTTGGTCAAGGGGTAACCTTAAAATGTGGTATGAAAATTAAATAATATTTTTGCCATTATGGCTATAACTCATCAACATAAATTATTGTTTTCTACACAGTGTACATCCAGACAATGCTGGACGACTAATCCCCCACTAACCAACACCATGACGATAAATGTATCATGTAGCTAATAAAAGGGGAGGGGGGGTGGGAGTCCCGGTCTTGTGCTGCAGACTGAGGTAACGCCCGGACCGGCCCCTCTTTTAAAACCTCCGTTTTCGCGGGCTTTTAGCGCGCCCGCCGCCTCCTCCAATCATGAGCTGCTTCTTGTGCTGTAACCAATAGAAACCTGCAGAAACATATCACAGCATTCCCCTCATACTATCCCATGTGCGCCCTGTTATATTACATGGCTTGTCATTCTGCACTCCTATGATCCGTTTTCATCTGACAGTGAGATGAAGCCTGCTGTCAGTGGATGGTCCAGGCTCTGAAAAGATCCCAACCATATGGTCAGGATCCAACCAGAACTCTGGACCAGCACCTGGCCTGAGCTAGCCCCTCCCACCCCTTCACAGTCCAGAGCTAGAGGTGCACAGAATGGAAATGTTGGTGCCGAAAATTCAGGATGCACTTTGCCGAAACTAAAAATTACAGTTTTTAAAAGTCTATATATTTTTATATAGAATTGTATTATATTCAACTTTTTAAATGAATATCACAAATTTAAATGAATATTACATTTATTGTCCGCCATTATCGGCACCTTTAGTGCAAGCGAATCTCAAGAAAAATGCATCCCTTTAACCACTTCAGCCCCGGACCAATTGTCAGCTTAAGGACCAGAGGTCTTTTTTCAATTTCGCACTGCACTACTTTAACTGGTAATTGTGCGGTCATGCAATTTTGTAACGAAACGAAATTTGCGTCCTTTTCTTCCCACAAATAGAGCTTTCTTTTGATGGTATTTGATTGCCTCTGTGATTTTTATTTTTTGCGATATAAACGGAAAAAGAGCGAAAATTTTGAAAAAAAAAGAGATTTTCTACTTTTTGTTATAAAAAAAATCTAATAAACTCAATTTTAGTCAAACATTTGGGCCAAAATGTATTCAGCCACATGTCTTTAGTAAAAAAAATGCCAATAAGCGTATATTTATTGGTTTGCGCAAAAGTTATAGCGTCTACAAACTAGAGTACATTTTCTGGAATTTACACCGCTTTTAATTTATGACTGCCTATTTCATTTCTTGAGGTGCTAAAATGGCAGAGAAGTACAAAACCCCCCCAAATGACCCCATTTTGGAAAGTAGACACCCCAAGCTATTTGCTGAGAGGCATGTTGAGCCCATTGAATATTTTTTTTTTTAGTCCCAAGTGATTGAATAAAGACAAAAATAAAAAATAATTTTTTTTTTCTTCAAAAAGTTGTCACTAAATGATATATTGCTCACACATGCCATAGTTATATGTGGAATTGCACCCCAAAATACATTTTGCTGCTTCTCCTGAGTATGGGGATACCACATGTGTGGGACTTTTTGGGAGCCTAGCCGCGTACGGGGCCCCGAAACCCAAGCACCGCCTTCAGGATTTCTAAGGGTGCAAATTTTTGATTTCACTCCTCACTACCTATCACAGTTTCGAAGGCCATAAAATGCCAAAATAGCACAAAACCCCCCCAAATGACCCCATTTTGGAAAGTAGACACCCCAAGCTATTTGTTGAGAGGCATGGTGAGTATTTTACAGCTCTCATTTGTTTTTGAAAATGAAGAAAGTAAAGAAAAAAAATTTTTTTTTTTTCTTTTTTCAATTTTCAAAACTTTGTGACAAAAAGCGACATCTGCAAAATACTCACAATACCTCTCAGCAAATAGCTTGGGGTGTCTACTTTCCAAAATGGGGTCATTTTGGGGGGTTTTATGCCATCTGGGCATTCCATGGCCTCCGAAACTGTGATTGGCAGTGAGAAGTGAAATAAAAAAATTACTCCCTTAGAAAGCCTGAAGGCGGTGCTTGGTTTTTGGGGTTCCGTACGCAGCTAGGCTCCCAAAAAGTCCCACACATGTGGTATCCCCGTACTCAGGAGAAGCAACAGAATGTATTTTGGGGTGTATTTCCACATATGCCCATGACATGTTTGAGCAATATATCATTTAGTGACAACTTTTTGTAAAAAAAATATATATATTTTTTTTTTTTCATTATTCAATCTCTTGGGACAAAAAAAAAAAAATATTTAATGGGCTCAACATTGCTCTCAGCAAATAGCTTGGGGTGTCTACTTTCCAAAATGGGGTCATTTGGGGGGGGTTTGAACTGTCCTGGCATTTTATGCACAACATTTAGAAGCCTATGTCACACGTCACCCACACTTCTAACCACTTGAAGACAAAGCCCTTTCTGACACTTTTTGTTTACATGAAAACATATTTTTTTTTTGCAAGAAAATTACGTTGAACCCCCAAACACTATATATATTGTTAAAGCAAAGGCCCTACAGATTAAAATGGTGGGTGTTGCATTTTTTTTTTCCACACAGTATTTGCGCAGCGATTTTTCAAACGCATTTTTTGTGGAAAAAATACACTTTTTTTTATTTTAATGCACTAAAACACACTATATTGCTCAAATTTTTGATGAAATAAAAAATATGATCTTAGGCCGAGTACATGGATACCAAACACGACATGCTTTAAAATTGCGCACAAACACGCAGTGGCGACAAACTACATACATTTTTAAAAGCCTTTAAAAGCCTTTACATGATACCACATTAGATTCACGGAGGAGGTCTACTGCTAAAATTACTGCCCTCGATCTGACCTTCGCGGTGATACCTCACATGCATGCTGCAATTGCTGTTTACATATGACGCCAGACCAACGCTTGTGTACGCCTTTGCGCAAGAGAAGGGGGGGCAGGGGTGCTTTTTTTTTTTTTTTTTTTAGTTTTTTTTTTATTTATTTAGCTTTTTTATTCTATTTTTAAACTGTTCCTTCCATTTTTTTTCTTTGTTATGATTTTTATTGTTATCTCAGGGAATGTAAATATCCCCTATGATAGCAATAGGCAGTGACAGGTACTCTTTTTTTGAAAAAATTGGGGTCTATTAGACCCTAGATCTTTCCTCTGCCCTCAAAGCATCTGACCACACCAAGATTGGTGTGATAAAATGCTTTCCCAATTTCCCAATGGCGCGGTTTATATCCGGGAGGGGGGACATTCCCTCCTACTGCTTGTAAAAGCAGTCTAGAGGCTAATTACCCGCTAGAATTGCTTTTACATGAAAGCCGATCACTGGCTGAAAAGAATGATACCAAGATGATACCTAAACCTGCAGGCATCATTCTGGTATAACCATTCAAAGTCCAGCAACATACTGGACATATATTGTAATCTTTTTTTTTTTCATGCAGCCTCTTGGCTGAACGAAAAAAAAGAGATTGATTGGTGGGTATGCCCACCATTAGAATACCTCCCTTCATCCACCCACTTCTAATGATGGGCATACATGCACCATTTATATATGCCGATGCATGGGGGCATCCTCCCGCAAAAGTTATGCCGTGTACACACGGTCGGAATTTCGACCGTATGTACGTGGCATTAGGAGCCAATCGCTCCTCCCCGCCCCCTGCTGCCCCCATGCTTCGGCATATATGCTCTTTTTTTTAACTGTGGTGGTGAAATCACCTCCTACAGCGTTGGAGTCGCGGCTTTATGTATCTGGGAGCAAACGCTGTTGCTGTCAAGATAAATAAATCCGCGCTGCAACTGAATGGCGCACCTGAAAACAAAAAAATGCTTAACACTAAAACACAGTAAACAAAATTACATACCTGAAAAGCAAGCATGATAAAACATGATAAAACATAATAAAACATTGCAGAATAGAATGGAGTAAAAAAAGAGCAACAATAGAGAGAGAGAGAGAACAATAAAACGACAACTATTTTTGTTTTTTTTATTTTTTTGAGATTCACAGGTAAAAAAAGCTCCTGACTGTTAGCGACTGAATCAAAACGCTACCACAAAAAAAATGTTAGCGATCGCAGGGATCAGGCCTGACTCTGCGAACACTGCAGTTATGTGTGCTTAGTGTTTTGTAAGTGACAGTGATCGATCGATACTGCACTTGGGTGGGCTGGGCTGGGCGGAGGGGGAAAACGCAGGTGCTAGCAGGTATCTGGGCTGATCCCGCTAACAATGCGTTTTTTTGGAACCCTAAACTGCTGGGACGCTAGTATAGATCTGATCAGATCAGATATTGATCTGTTCAGATACTATACCACTAAGGGAGGTGTATGCTTTGCGCGTGGGTGTTTGCGGTACTGGCACTAACCTGGGGCGACGCAGACCTTATTTGACCCTAAAACCTAATTGATATCACCCGCCGGGCGATCAGGGGGTTAAACCGTTATTGGGTAATAAATGGCGGGTGCCCTGACAGTATAAAAAACAAGCTAACTAACCAGCGTCACCCGTAACAGTAATACAAAAAAAAACTGGTTACCTAGCGACACTAATGCAGGGATCAGAAAAACGATCGCTTAGTGACACTGGCAAAAGGGGGTGAAAGGGTTAACTAGGGGCAATCAGGGGGTTAAACCTTTATTAGGTAATATATGGGGGTACCTGACGCTATATAAAAACCTGACGGGGAACCTAAATAACGAAATAACTAACTGGCTAACCAGCGTCACCAGTGACATTTTATACGGTGATCACTGGTGAAAGGGTTAACTCTAGGGGCAATCAGGGGGTTAAAACCTTTATTTAGGTTGTAATATGGGGGTACCTGACCTATAAACCTATTTATGAACCTATATAAACATGGCGGTTAACCTAAAAAAAAAACTGGTTACCTAGCGACACTAATGCAGCGATCAGAAAAACGATCGCTTAGTGACACTGGCAAAAGGGGGTGAAAGGGTTAACTAGGGGCAATCAGGGGGTTAAACCTTTATTAGGTAATATATGGGGGTACCTGACGCTATATAAAAACCTGACGGGGAACCTAAATAACGAAATAACTAACTGGCTAACCAGCGTCACCAGTGACAGTTATACGGTGATTACTGGTGAAAGGGTTAACTCTAGGGGCAATCAGGGGGTTAAAACCTTTATTTAGGTTGTAATATGGGGGTACCTGACCTATAAAACTATTTATGAACCTATATAAAACATGGCGGTTAAAATAAAAAAAAAATGGTTACCTAGCGACACAATGCAGCGATCAGAAAAACGATCGCTTAGTGACACTGGCAAAAGGGGGTGAAGGGGTTAACTAGGGGCAATCAGGGGGTTAAACCTTTATTAGGGGGGGGTAGGGGGCTACCTAGGACCTAAAACTAACTGCCCTGACAGTTATTACAGTCACACTGACACTAAATGCAGTGATCAGTAAATAAATGATCACTGCAATTAGTGACACTGTGACTGGGGGGGGAGGGGGTGATCTGGGGGGTGATCAGGGGGTGACAGGGGGGTGTTTTGTGTGCCTAACTGTACTGGTGTCAGTGTAGTGTTGTGCACTAACCTTAACATGTTCGCCGCTCGGCGTCTCCGGTCACATAGACCGGCGCACCGAGCGTGACATCACTTCCGCCTTCCTGTCTATACAATAGACAGGAAGGGGAAGCTTTTCATTCGCCAGGAGCGATCGCGAGGGGGTGGCCAGAAACCACTGGCCGTCCCCTCGTCCCGGATCGCTCCTGAAGCGATGCCGACCGTCCCCGCCGGCGGAGGGGGGTCCGATCGGACCCCCCAACCGCCTAAAGAATGGCACGTACAGGTACGTGGTTCTGCCTGTACGTGCCATTCTGCCGACGTATATCTACATGGGGCGGTCGGCAAGTGGTTAAAATACTATGTATGTCTTCACACTGGTCCATTGCACTCCCGTTGTGGTGTTAAAAATCTTGCTTGCTGCATTTTTGGCAAGTTAAAAAAAAAACACACCAAAACGCACCTCTCTGTTGAAATGCATTGAGAAGGCAACAAGAATGCATCAATAATGTACCCGTGTTCAGTTTATGATGCGTTTTTTGAGTCACATGATCTATGAAAAACACACCATAAGCACAGTAAAAGCAGGGCAAAATGTGTTTGATGCCATTATCTACACCTTTTTCTCTACCAGCAAAATGCCGAAAACACAATTTTCGCCCCATATGTTTCAGTTGCTGAAAATTTGGTGCATCCCCAGCGCTTAAGTGAATGCTGGAGGGGAGAGAAGAGAGCTACTGACTGACAGTTACAGCTCTCTGCTCAGAGTGGAGGGGAGAATTGAGTGATCAGCGGTGTTTGATCACTCGGTTCTCACTGCAGAGTTGGCGGGGGACAGCATTGGATCAATGTTGCATCCACCTAGGTGAGTAGAATGTTTTTTTTTTTTTTTTTAAAAGCTATACTTCTCCTAATATAGTTAGTTATATTGGTTCATACCTGACCGATGCCCTTAGAACCTGGATCCTGTGCTGAGGAGTCAGCTTGATGCATTGTGGACACAGCAGGTCGGTTGCTCAGGACAGGCACCATCCAGAGAATGCTTTGCAGTTTATTTATGAATGCAAAGAGTTCTCTGATTGAAGGAGGTGGAGAAATGATGTCCTGCTCTTCACCTTGTCCAATCTGAGAACATTTTGCATTTATTCAGAAAATGCAAAGCGTTCTTTGGCACGCATGTCGAGCAGCTGACCTCCTGTATTCGCAATGTGTACTCACCTTCAATCCAGAACTGTCCCCTATGGAAACTTTTCAAACAAAAATGTCCTCAGTCTACCTGGCTAAATTATGCCCGGCATCACCCAACACGGAAAACTGAATGCAGGGGGGTCACTGCAGTGGCTTTCATTCGCAGTGTACTGGTGCAATATTACCAAAAGAAAGCCTTTTCTGTCCAAAAAACACAATGGGAGAGGCTTACTAAAGCCTCATACATTCAAAAAAAAAAACTGACATCTCAGGTCAGAGCTGCTGTACTAACAATCCAATGTTAGTACAGCGATCTCCCCTGCTATGATTTTGAGTTCTGACAGAGGGACAGGCCCTCCCACCAGAACAATCCGATCAGCACTCTCAGCCAATAGCCAAACTAAGAGCCGGACGGCAGACCTTTTTCAGTCATGACCCTTGGACAGAAGCCAGCTTCTGTCGGACCAGGTGTCGCACACACGGGCTTTATATTGAACCAGCCGATGCCACCCGACATTAGACCCATCTGTACTAGGCTTAAAACTAGTGCACACAGAATCTGCTGTAATGTAACCAATCATTTTTCAGGTTTTATTGTCAAACATTATCTGAACAAGCTGAAGTTAGAAGCCAATTGGTTACTATGCACAGTTGCACCCAATTCTGTGTACACCAGTTTTAGTAAATCCTCTCCACTAGGTTCAATTTACAAAGCCAACACACCAGGATTTGGAACATTATTTGCAAAAACGTTGTTAGCTGAACCCAATTAGATTTACAATCACCATCACATGGCTAAAAGAAAGGTTCTTATCCCTGTAATAAGGCTTTCTGAAATGAGCCTATGATATTTATTACAGTAAAACCTTGGATTGTGAGTAACTTGGTCTGCGAGTGTTTTTGCAAGACCAGCTAAATTTTATAAATTTTGTCTTGATATACGAGTAGCGTCATGTCACAATTGAGTATAAGAGAAAAGAGAGGCGCCTCCAAGTGTCGCAATATGGTTTCATTTAACCCCTCCCCGACCAGTTATACTGTGGCAGGTTGGCTCTACTGGGCGAACCGAAGTAGTTGCATGTCAATTCGCCTTTTGACCAATAAGGGGTGCGTGCACGTGGCGCGATGCCGGAGCCGATGCGCATGCTGATGACCACTGGACACCCGCGATTGCTCCACACAGACAGAACGGAGATCTGTCAATGTAAACAGACAGATCTCTGTGATGTCAGGGGTGTCGAGAGCGATCTTTTTTTCATACTATACGATCGCTCTCCTCACACAGGCAGTCCCATCCCCACACAGAATCCCTCCCTAGGTTACACAGTTAACCCCTTGATCGCCCCTACTGTTAACCCCTTGATCTGCATTTTTATAGCACTGATTGCTGTATAAATGCCAACGGTCCCAAAAATGTGTCAAAAGTGTCCGATCTGTCCACCATAATGTTGCAGTCCCGATAAAAAAATAAAACGCTCACCGCCATTACTAGTAAAAAAAATTAAATAATAAAAATGCCATAAATCTTTCCCCTATTTTGTAGACGCTATAACTTTTGCGCAAACCAATCAAACACTTATTGCAATTTTATTACCAAAAATATGTCGAAGAATACATATCGGCCTAAACTGAGGAAAAAAATTGGGGATATTTATTATAGCAAAACGTACAAAATATTGTTTTTTTTTTCTAAATTGTCGGTCTTTTTTTTGTTTATAGTGCAAAAAATAAAAACCACATAGATGATCAAATACCACCAAAAGAAAGCTCCATTTGTGGGGGGAAAAAAAGAACATAAATTTTGTTTGAGTACAATTGTCAGTTAAAGCGACGCAGTGCCGTATCGCAAACAATGGCCTGGTCATTAACTACTTGCCTACCAGGCACGAATACCTCCTTCCTGACCAAGCCATTTTTCAGCTTTCAGCGCTGTCGCATTTTGAATGACAATTGCGCGGTCATGCAAGGATATACCCAAATAACATTTTTATCATTTTTTTCCCCACAAATGGAGCTTTATTTTGGTGGCATTTGATCACCTCTGCGGTTTTTATTTCTTGTGCTATAAACAAATTAAGAGGGACAAGTTTGAAAAAACGCAATATTTTTTACTTATTATAATAAATATCCAATTTTTTTTTTTTTTTAAACAAATTTTTTCCTCAGTTTAGACCGATACGTATTCGTCTACATATTTTTGGTAAAATAAAAATCGCAATAAGCGTATATGGATTGGTTTGCGCAAAAGTTATAGCGTCTACAAAATAGGGGATAGATTTATAGCATTTTTATTATTATTTTTTTTTTACTAGTAATGGCGGGGATTTGCGATTTTTATCGTGACTGCGACATTGCGGTGGACATATCGGACACTTTTGACACATTTTTGGGACCATTCACATTTATACAGCGATCCGTGCTATAAAAATGCATTGATTACTGTATAAATGTGACTGGCAGGGAAGGGGTTAACACTAGGGGGCGCTGCAGGGGTTAATATGTTCCCTATATGAGTGATTCTAACTGTGGGGGGAGGGGACTAACTGGGGGAGGGGACCGAACGGTGTCCCTATGTACAAGGGACACACCATCGGTCTCCTCTCCTCTGACAGGACGTGGATCTGTGTGTTTACACACACAGATCCACGTCCTGCTCGATTACCGGGCAATCGCGGGTGCCTGGCGGACATCGCGGCCACCGGGCACGCGCATCAGGGCCCCAGCTACGCGGCGGCCACACGGGCGCCTCCCGCGGCGCGCCCCCTAGTGGCCAAAAAGCTAGCGCCGTCATATGACGGCGGCCCGCCACAAGAGCTGCACCGTCCCGCCGTCATTTGACAGTGGGCGGTCAGCTAAAGGTTAAGCAGCCAAATCTTCCGGGGCTGAAGTGGTTAATGAAGGTATAACATTTAGCAACTCACATGGTTGATGATTAAAACAGGCACATCTAAGTATGCAGGCATCCGGGGTAAAGATGTCCACATAGACCATCCTTCGCACCACCATTGATGTCCACCCTTCAATGCTGCACTCCACGAGCGATTCAAGCCTCGCTTTCAGATCGCTCTACTGCAGGGTAGTCTTCCCGGTCACAATTTCAGACTGAAAGCCGACGGTGTGGAGAATGGTCTGTGGACAGCTTTACCCCGGATGCCTACTTAGATGTGCCTATTTTAATCATCAACCATGTGAGTTGCTAAATGTTGTACCTTCATTAAATGTAACCATATTGCTACACTTAGAGGCGCCTCTCTTCTCTTTTATACTCTGGAGCTCCTGATGGATTTTGCTTCCAATCAATTTGTGGATGGATATTTTAAGGTTACACAACCAAATACACAGCCAAATCATATATAATGGACTATAAACTGAAGGATTTATAAATAAATGGTTGTGGAATGAATCATCTGAGCTTGCATCATTTCTTATAATATAATTATTTCTTTGATATATGTGTGCTTTGGATTACAAGCATGTTTCCGGAACAAATTATGCTCGCAATCCAAGGTTTTACTTTACTTTGGTATCATGGGTAATGACAAATGATGACTTCTAAATCAGTGAGCCCTTTGCTGAAATATTAAAGTCGTTTAGCTCCATAGGAAGTACACAGGAGTAGAAGTGGTTAAATAATACGGATCACAATAAAAAAAATAAAAATAAAATAAAAAGTACAGATAGGACACTGCAGAGCTGCATGCGTTTATGTACTGAAACAAGACTCCATCAAGTGTCTGTGTCCCTCTGCTGACCCGCAGTGTTTTCTCCAATAATGTCCTGATGTCCACATATCAATCCAATTTAGCCAATAAATGTACTGTTTACCGGGGCACAGAGCTGATCCTTTATAGCTGGTGTATTTCACAGCACAAACTGATGCAAAAGGAAGAATTATTCTCCCTGCTAATCATCTGCTGTCACAAATATAGGCTTTTATTGGTCAATGTGAGAGAGAAGCTCTCTAAATTGGATTTAAAGGGTTATCTAGAGAAATCTGTTGAAAAAAATAATACTATCCAGCCAACTAATACATTTTAACTTTTCCCAAACCCAGTGGTCATAAAGCTGGCCATTCATGGTTAGATTTTCATCTGAACATATGTAGAAAATCAATTAGAACATTCTCTCTTGCCAGAATTGAGTCAACTAATTCCCTTAAAATTTCACCCAGAGCAGCTATTTGAACAGAATCGCAGACATATAAACCACTAGACATCCGGCCATAGCCGAATGACGGCCTCGGCGCGGATGTCAATTCCCGGGAGGACGTCATATGACGTCCTCCCCTTTCCTCGCTCCCTGTGCGCGCTCACGAGTGCGCAGCGGGGAAATTCTGTGTTGGCCGTGTCCCCTGGACACAGCCAATCACAGATCGCTGTAAACGGCCAATAACAGCGGCCGTTTACAGCGCGATTGGTGTGTCCAATGGGAGATGATCTCATAAGTAAACATATGAGATCATCTCTCAGCGCCGCTCTCCCTCCTCACACAGAGACAGCGTGTGCGGAGGGAGAGATGAACGGCTGCAGCAGCCATAAGTAGAAAAAAAAATAAAAAATAAAGTGCCATCTGCCCCCAGTGCCACCTGTCCCCAGTGCCATATCAGTGTCACGTGTCATCAGTGCCATATCAGTGTCACGTGTCATCAGTGCCACATATTAGTGCCATCTGTCATCAGTGCCACATATCAGTGCCATCTGTCATCAGTGTCACAAGAAATGAGATAGGTCACCAGTACATCAGGTGTGATAATTTTGTATGATTCGTACCACGGTTTGTGGACTCTCCAACTTTCACAAAGACCAAATAATATGCACTAATTTGGGTTATTTTTTACTAAAGATATGTGGCAGCATAAATTGTGGCCAAAATTTATGAAGAAAAAATTAATAATTTCCTAAATTTTATCACAGAAACGAAGAAAAATTTGTTTTTTTTTCAAAATTTTCGGTCTTTTTTCATTTATAGCGCAAAAAATAAAAAACCCAGGAGGTAATCAAATACCACCAAAAGAAAGCTCTATTTGTGGGAAAAAAAGGACAAAAAATTCATTTGGGTACAGTGCTGCATGAGTAATTGTCATTCAAAGTGCGAGAGCACCGAAAGCTGAAAATTGGTCTGGATAGGAGGGGGGATTAAGTGCCCGGTAAGCAAGTGGTTAAATAGGATTCATTATAATATGTACAATTTTTCTCGAATAAAAATCGCATTAACTGTTAGAATTTTGTTCATTAAATGTTCCTCCCTGCTCCTTTCAAATTTTCTCATCACTAGGAAAATAATTTTAAACCCGATAAATGTTAGAAAATTTTTATATCTAGATTGTTCAATTTTCTAACAAAAGAATTCTACTCGTGTAAGGTCAGCTTTAGCTGCCAAGCACATACTGCTTTAGGGCCCATTCACACTTAGAACTGCATGTGAATCGCACAGGAAAGCTGTGCGGTCCCTGTGCGATTCACATGTAGTTCTGCGCACTGCAAGGGTTGAGGACTCATTTTGTATAGGGGAGAGAAGAAACTGTTTTACTTACCTGATCCTCTGCAACCCTGGCATGCGGTGCCCACAACGATCCATCGGTGGGATCCTCCTCAATGTCATCCTGGCACAGAAATGGAGCAGTGCTTGGTCCCTCAAAGCCTGTTCTATAAGGCACTCCAGGCCGCAGTTGCACAATGATGTGATCAAGTACAATGTTGGGCCAACAGCCCTGCACTGTACGCAATGACAGCGAGAGTCTAGCCACAGCCAGGAGCAGAGAAGAGTGATGGCAGTGAAAGGCGGCAAATATTACAGCTTACTCGTTAGTAGCTAGAGCATTTAACCCTTTGCAGTGTAGGCAAATGTATATATAGGTGGAATCAGACAACAATGCATAATAAATGTAATAATGTTGAGAGCAATTTTTATTGAACAGCCTCAACAACAGAATGTAAAAAAAAATATTTTTTTACATTCTATTGTTGAGGCTGTTTAATAAAAACGGCTCAACATTTCTTTTTATATGCATTGTCGTCTAATTCTACATTATATATATATATATATATATATATATATATATATATATATATATATATATATATATATATACACACACACATATGATCTATTAATGTAATGTGTCTCTACACTTATTTACCAACTGTTTTGCATGCAACTTATTTAAAGTCCCAACTTTCTTTCTCCTCAAAGTGGTTGTTAAATCAGGAGCTTTTTTTATCTTAATGCATTAAGATAAAAAGCCTTCTGTATGCAGCAGACCCCCTCAGCCCTCTTAATACTTACCTGAGCCCCCTCTAGCTCCAGCAATGTTGTAGGAATTTCTAGGCCGTCCCGGATTCCATTCCTCAGTGGCTGAGACAGCAGAGCAGCGAGTCAGTCAGCCAAATGAGAATAGAAAGGGGGTGGGACTGGGCCACAGCTCCGTGTCTGTGGGGACACCCAACAGGGGGAAGGGGCCAGGAGAGTAGAAGAGGGACCCAAGAAGAGGAGTATCTGGGCTGCTCTGTGCAAATCCACTGTAACATGTTTATTTTTATTTATTTTTATTAAAAATAACAGACTTTACAATCACTTTAAAGTGGAGTTCCACCCAAAAGTGGAACCTCCGCTTATCTGCTTCCTCTCCCCCTCATTTGGCACCTTTCAGGGGGGAGCGGGTACCTGGTTTTGACAGGTAGCCTTTCCCATTTCCGGGAGACTGCGCCGTTCCTCCGAAGTTCGGCCCCCTACTGGGCCAGTTAGAAAGCGCAGCGTGATACATGCATGCTCAGTAGGGAACCGGCTGTGAAACCCAAAGGCTTCACTGCTGGTTTCCCTTACCAGGAATGGCGACGGCAGCACCCGGGAGTTGGTTCTGAAAATCGACTGGGCTGCAGACATCGCAGGCTCCCTGGACAGGTAAGTGTCCATATATTAAAAGTCAGCAGCTACAGTATTTCCCTCTTTAATCAAATTGGGGTTGGAGGCACTGAGCCCAGTGCTTCATGCGCCCCATTTAATGCCCCAAAAACCCCTCTCCTTTTATTGCAGTGCAAGCTCCAATGCAAGGGTAGTTTTTTTGTTTTTCTAATGGCTGAAGTTGGGCCCACAAAAAAAAAAAAATTAAAAAAGTCAGCTACAAATACTGCAGCTGCTGACTTCTAATAATCAGACACTTACCTGTCCCAGGGTCCAGCGATGCGGGGGAACGAGGCCCCCCCTCGTTCACCGCTCGCGACGCCGGCATTCTTAATGTGGGCACCCGGCTGTGGCTTCACAGCCGGGCACCCACTGCTCATGCGCGAGCGGCGCCGTGATTCGACACTCACTTATCTGGGACACGTGACAGGTCCCAGATGACTGTGCGGCGCCTAGGGGAAGTGACGTCAGTCCCCAGGCACTGAAGGTGGCAGACTACGAGGGACCCCCTAGCAACAGGCATTCAGGTGAGTAAAAAAAAAAAAAAAAAAATTCCAATTATTTTTTTTATTTTTTTTTATGATTTTTAAGACAATTTTTTTTTTTTTTTGGTGGCAACACCACTTTAAATTAATGTCTGCGGCAGTTAGTTTTGAGATTTGTCTCAGATGTATAGGAAAACTCCCGGAACGTGGGTTGAAAATATTACGTTTAATTTTCAAGAATAGTCCCTTCTAGACATCCACAATGGCCCTGTCACAAAAGCGCTCTTCTTCATTTTGTTGCTGTAAATTTCTGCCTCCTTCATTGGATTCTTCAAATATATTTCCGGGGCCAAAAAACAGAATTTAGAGATCTCTACACCTCCACTCCAATCTGCTAAATCCTCCAAATTCTACCACTAATTTTCTATAGATAAAAGTTTGCTATAGATCCTTGATGTTTGGAGAAACGAGGCCGATATAAAACTGCACAACCGAGGATTCATGGATTTAAACAGAGATCTGGTATAATATACCAATAGACAGCGGTAACTAAACGTTATCACCTACAGATGATCTGTATACCAGATTTCCACATTATAATTCTAAATGGATAAATCAGAGCCCAAACATGTCCACCCGAGATTTCATCTGCTACAGACATAGGTCTATAAGCCTTTGTATTCATTGTTAAATGGTACAGGAGAAGCAGAGCTCTATTAGAATATGTAGGTGGGTCTGCTTGTACACTGCAGGTCTTGCTGTTTCCTTCACAAATGGCTAACATGCTAATCATAAATATTGCAGCAAGTCAATGGAAGAAAAAAAAAAAAAAAAAAAAAAAAGAAGGTCTCTTATGGGTTGCACACTGCCTGACTGACGTGACGGTGAAACCTCACACCTGCTGGGTTTACTAACCAGAATGCGCAGATCTGTGCATCTCCTCCATTCAGCTAGGGCAGGTTTCCCCAGGGGTTGCTTGGGCAGTGGCAGACTCATCTCCTGCCTACAAAGAGCACCAAAATAGGTTTGTTAACGAATCCAGACACTCCGATGTAGCCCCTATCTAAATAATGAAAAAAAAATCCTGCAAAAACAGTGAGCAGGGGGAAACAGTTGACGACGCATTTCACACTGATTTAGCGCTTCGAGTCATAACTGCAAAATAAATTTCACTGACATACAATGTACGAGAATCGCTTCTTCACTGACTGGCAATGTAATGGCACTGTGCCATCAGTGTAAAGCACGTGTCGCAAGTCAAATTCGGCCCTCCCGGCCATTTCATGTGACCCTTGCACCTCTCCTGCAGCAACCTCCTTGTCTGTGCCCCCACCTTGCCTCAGCAGTCAACAGCAGAGAGGAGGACAGAACTCCTCCTCCAGGTCCTGCGCTTCTCTGTGTAGCCCCATAGAGGCTCGTCTCTGTCCCCTACCCCTTTTCCCGTCTCACCCATCAACATCAGAGAGGAATACAGAACTCCTTGTACAGATTCTGTGCCTCTCTGTGCATCCGCAGCCCCCCCCATCTCTGCCTCCCCTTGGTCTCAGCGTTGAGCAGACTCCAGCCCTCCTCCAGACCTTGCACTTTCTGCATCCCAGCTTTTTCCAGGGTAATAGTCTCTTAGAGATACAACAGACACTTTTAAGGCAACCATAATGCTGATGTGGCCCACAATGAAATTGAGATGACACCCCTGGTGTAAAAGGGACACTACAATTTTTTGTGAAGACGCCACTCTGGTGAAATACGCGTATGACCGCTACTTCCGGGTCCCGCATGACGTCACATCCGGCCTAGAGTAAAGGCTTGGAACACACGTCAGCCAGTGAGAGGCCTGGCAGGGTGAACATATCCACACAAGTATATATGTATATACTGGTGCCGGTCTTCGGCACAAATACATGCGAGTGCAAAATTATTTTGAAAAAAGGGAACCACCGCTCCAGGACAGCCCTCCAGGCCAAATGCTTGTCTTCCTATTTAAGGAGCCCCAGGTGCTGGCTAATACACACACAATAGGCAGTCAATAGCAGGAAAAACTGTGGATAGTCGCACACTGGAAAAAAGTTAAAATCCTGTGTTTTTATTAAAAAACGAGGGTCACATCACATCAAATGATCCACAGCAAAGGAAAGGAGTACAAAAACTGACGCGTTTCGCACTGAAATCAGTGCTTACTCATAACTGGTCTACGGTTTAAAATAAAAACAACAAATGGTGTCTCCTGCTTGGTTGTTGTACCAGTGAAGTGCCATTAAACCGGAGGAAGATAGTGGAGATCATCTCAAAGTGATAACAGCCTTTGAGGGCCAAATTGGTGTAGGGATTAGTACATTTCTTTTATATATTTATTTATTTCTATTTTTATCGCGCTATTGAGCATAATAGTTTATGTGTGACGCATGCAAGTGCCATATTTTTACAATTTTCAGTGTTTCTTTTAACCGCTTCACCCCCTGAAGATTTTACCCCCTTCCTGACCAGAGCACTTTTTACAATTTGGCGCTGCGTTGCTTTAACGGACAATTGCGCAGTCGTTCGACGCTGTACCCAAATTAAATTTGCGTCCTTTTTTTAACCACAAATAGAGATTTCTTTTGGTGGTATTTGATCACCTCTGCGGTTTTTATTTTTTTTCGCTTTAAACAAAAAAAAAAAGTGACAATTTTGAAAAAAACAAAAAAATGTTTTACTTTTTGCTATAATAAATATCCCCAAAAGTTTTTTTAAAAAACAAATTTCTTCATCAGTTTAAGCCAATATATATTCTTCTACTTATTTTTGGAAAAGAAAACCGCAATAAGCGTATATTGATTGGTTTGCGCAAAAGTTATAGCATCTGCAAACTATGGGAAAGATTTATTGCATTTTTACGATTATTGACAGTTTTTTGGGACCATTGGCATTTATTATAGCAATCAGTGCTATAAAAAAAACGCATGGATTTCTGTGTAAATGTCACTGGCAGGGAAGGGGTTAACACTAGGGGGCGATCAAGGGGTTAAATGTGTGTTCCCTCAGTGTGTTCTAACTGTGTGGGGATGGGAGTAACTAGTAGAGGAGCCATATCGTTTTTCCTACTTAGTAAAAACAAACAGCACAGGGATTTGTGCGTTTACACACACAAATCCCCGTGCTGGCGCTCATGCATTTGATCGCACGTAGCAAGCGGCGATCGTGCCCGCTGGCTACGCGCAGTGCGCCCTCTGGTGGCAGAAACCGGGTAGGACGTACCAGTGCGGGATTTCGCACAGGAGAGCCATTGTGCCGCAGTATATCTGCGTGACAAGGTCGGAAAGTGGTTAGAGACATATTAATCAATTCATATTATTATTATTATTATTATTATTATTATCTTATACAGTAGGGGCCGGTTGTAAAAAGATCCATAAAACACTCTAAACACTCTCATATTACTGCACAGTGAGCAGTACATATAATATTTTTTATCAGGGGTGACCTGAGACTTAAGGGTTCTTTCATGGTATTAAATAAAAGGGGGGGGGGGGGGGTTGAGAAAGGCTGACCTATGGACTTACTTCATGGTTTTTGGCACATCATATTAATTTTTATGCATTTGGTTTTGCAATCACGACAAAGATCATGTTGCTTGTGCAATCTCAGTAATCACAACAACAATCCTGCCAACTACACATAGAAAAAAAAAAGACTTTAGTCCAATATTTACTTAACGATGGCAAATATTTTCTAGTAATATAGTGTAAATAGTACTTGGTATTACTAACAAGCAGTTAGATACTTCCTTATCAGTAATCATATTAGTTACTTGCAGCAGATATAATCACTGTTTGGGTATTCAGGCAGTCGCGGCGGCTTTAATATAATAGTCAGCAGGGGAGATTCCACCATCCCTCTCATTAAGGCTGCATTCACACCTGAGCGTTTTGTAGCTTGAAGCCTGAAGCTACAAAACGCTAGAGGGAAAAAAATCCATTATTCTCAATGGAGATGGTTCACATCCATGTCGCCTGAAGCCGAACCCCTGAAACTCAAATAAGTTCCGGACCCTTTTTTGTCGCTCGAATCGGGCAGATTTGGGCGTTTTTCTTTTTTACATTGGTGACCTTTTGCCCTGCACAAAATCGCGGCAAAACGCTGTAAAAAAAATGCTGCAAAATCGCTGTAAATTTGCACGATTTTCTGCCTGAAAACACTACGCTCAAGTGTGAATGTAGCCTTTCAGTGGATGGAGAAATCCCAGGCGCTTCAGGCAGCTGTGTGGGGGAGGGGCGATGAGGTCATTCTGCAGGAGCCCAGGAGGAAGAAAATCTACCATGCTGCTAAAATTAGGATAGTAAAAAGGGGGGAATTGTGCAGAAACTGACCTTTGGGGGTGAAATGATTGTACTGGGGGGCAGACTGCTTCTTCCCCTCATGTCATGTGCAATTCAGTGACCACCATATGATGTATTGTGCCCACCATGTGATTTATTGTGCCAACCATGTGCAGTGCAGAGACCATGTCATGTATTGTGCCCCGATGTCCGCCACCCACCCACGATCGCTCCGCAGAGAGCCAGGGCGGGGATCGGTCAATGTAAACATACAGATCCCCATTCTGACAGGGAAGTAGAGAGAGTTCTACTGGTCCTAGTGATCAGGGACAGCGATCTACTCTCTACTAAGGAACCCTTAACCCCTTGATCACCCCCTAGTGTTAACCCCTTCCCTGCCATTTATACAGTAATCAGTGGCTATTTTTTTTAGAATTGATCGCTGTATAAATGTCAGTGGTCCCAAAAAAGTGTCACGTGTCCGATCTGTCCGTCGCAATGTCGCAGTCCCGCTAAAAAAAAAAAAAAAAAATTAAAAAAAAAAATAAATAAAAATCGCTGATTACCGGTATTACTAGTAAAAAAACATTTTTTAAAAATTTTGAATTCAAATAAATATATGCCCTTTTTTGTAGATGCTATAACTTTTGCACAATCCAATAAATATACGCTTATTGCAATTTTTTTTACCAAAAATTATCAGAATACATATTGGCCTAAACTAATGAAGAACATTTTTTTTTTTTTTTTTGGGGATATTTATTATATCAAAAAGTAAAAAATCTTTTTTTATTTTTTTTAAAATTGTCAGTCTTTTTTTGGTGATCAAATACCACCAAAAGAAAGCTCTATTTGTGTGTGTGTGTGTGGGGGGGGGGGGGGGGGGGGGGACACATACATTTTGTTTGTGTACAACGTCACATGACAGGGCAATTTTTTGTAGTATAGGACGCAGTGCCGTATCGCAAAAAATTGTCTGTTCATTAAGGAGGTAAATCCTTCCGGGGCTGAAGTGGTTTAACACTAACCATCTATATAGGATCTGGAGGCATGAATGCACTGGCTCTAGATATGTCTGCAGGTTGCCTAGTCATCTGAACAAAAAAAAAAAAAAACACACATACACACTGCAGCCAAAACAATTAGTAAACTGGATTGGTTAGTCTAGCATTTGCAAACAGCACACAATTTTATCCATGCTGAATACATGTCTACCCTTAAGAAATTAGGTGCATCCATTTCCTACTTAACATAGTTTACATAGTATTACATAGTAGGTGAGGTTAAAAAAATAAATAAAAAAAAAGACACAAGTCCAACCTATGTGACCCATGTTTACTTCCTCCAACCCAATAATAATAATAATAATAATATTATTATTAATAGGTACAGTATGTTCCCCTGTACAAATGAAGAGTCTGCAGGATCCTGATTTTGGTTGCAATGCTCTGCAGGCTCCAAGGCACAAATGTAAAAAAATGCTAATTTTTTCTCATTTTAATGTGGGTGCATTAGTGCTTTTTTTTTTCATCTTCCTTACTTATCCTTCACTACAAAATATTCCCCAAATTAAGTATACCACCATTCCATATCCCTGTGATTTATAACCTAGCAGAATAACACATCTCGATATTTGAGAGTCATTGTCCTTCTGCATTACACACACACACACACACACACACACACACACACACACACACACACACAGAGTATAATGGAAAACCTCTCCCATGGAGACAGGTCCTACTCTATACTATGGGAGATACAGAGCTTTATTCTCCAAAAGGCGCACTTATGCTTTTTAGGGACACCTCTTCTGGAGGGGAGGTATGTACTCTGTGATTGCTGACCTTTCCTGAAAATGCTATCTGTATGGCTGTCATTCTCATCCTGAGGTTAATAATTTGAGTCATTGACTTTGGAACAATACAGATAAATAGTCCTGGCTTAATTTTATGCATTTGCATACTGGATTAGTGACTCAAAGCATTAATCCCAGAGAAAGCCAGGCAAGGTGGATGTTCAGAAAAAAGGTCAGAAATGCCATTGTTGCGTTTTAAGGGAAAAGCGTGTGCCTCTCAGCAACAAAGTTTCACCATTCAGAAAAGAAAGACAACTAGCCTGTGATGGGATGTTCGAGGAGATGACAGCTTCCTTTTAGGCAATTTTTAATAACGAGTCTTCTACGGTGTGCCTGCTCTCTTCCCTGATATTTCCATGCTGGAAACCATGTCAGTTGTTCATGCATATCTAATATTTACACTATAGACTTGAAAAACAAAAAAGGAAGCTGACTTTCAGAAAAATTATTTACTTGTTCAGCTTCTGAACAGCCATAAATTACAATTTTCATGAGCAGGGAAAAAAGTTCACAGTCAGTTTCCCTCCAGTGTGCAAACAAACTGAGGCCCCTTGGTGAAGGGATTAAATTATAATATTCAGCAGGTGAATGGCGAGCTCACTTGAATTCAGATCTTGGAGCATGGCACATGTGAAAAGGCAGAGAACAAAGTGTGTGTGTGAAAGAATGCAGCGCCTGTGAATGAGCCCGCCACCCCCCTCCCAGTGTAATGGTCAGTGTCAATCACTTCCACCATACAACAGCCATAAGGATTTTCACATGGACACTCTTCAACCTTCCATTCTGAAACCCTGGAACCTCTAGGATCACATTAAACATGGATACAAAGCAGCTGAGAAGAGTCGCCGTAGTGGTGACCTACCCTGCCCCGTCTACCCAATATACCAATCTCTGCAACAGGATAAAAAAGGAATTCTGGAACAGCAAATCGGTAGAACATATGAGCTGGTTTAAATATTCCAATATGCAAACAGTAACTAAAACTACGTGCGCTCTAAAAAACATACACTTCTGAAAGTTCAGTTGCCTATAGCTCTGGATCTATTGACCACTATGACATATGGATTTTCATAAAGATCCCCTCTATTTAGACATTTCGTTAGGCTAGGTTCACACCTGTGCGGGTGGTGATAGTTTCAAACCGCATGACAAGTCCCACCCTATTGTCCATAATGAAAGTGGTCAAATCGGTGCCACCCTGACTATCGGAGTGGCACTGTTTTTGAAAGTAGTTCTTGCAAGTACAGGCGCAACTTCCATAGACATCTGTGCATGAAGTCACACACAGCGCTCAGCAGAAATGAGTACACCCCAACAGATTTGTAAGGAAACCTTTACTTTCTTTTCAGAATCAGCTTTTTCTATGGGACACTAGATTACAAAATACTGACCCTTTCACACGGGCGGTCAGGTTCAGGTCCGCCTGTCAGTTTTTTTGGCGGACCTGAACAGACGCTCCATAGACCTCTATGGAGGGACGGATGTCACCGGTGAAATGTCCGCTGACATTCGACCCGCTCCGATCCGAAAAAGTGTGACGGAGGAAAAAGCTATTTTTCCATCCGTCTGCGGATCGGATCGGGTGACGACGGACTCTACGGTCCGTCGTCATCCGATCCCCCATAGGGGAGAGCGGCGCTCTGACAGGTCCGTCCCTACACAGAGTGCAGAGACAGACCTGTCATCTTCCTGCACAGCAGGGGATCAACGGAGCGATCCCCCGCTGTGCAGAGCGGGCTCCGTACATGGACACGTCTATGTGAAAGAGCCCTTAGGAGAAAAGCTAAAATTTTAGATAACAAAATCCTGTCAATTTAACTACAGGTGAGTAATTATTCAGTAAGGCTACTTTCACACCGAAGGCGTTTTTCAGGCGTTTTAGCGCTAAGAATAACGCCAGAAAACCGCTTTTCCACTGCCACCCAGTGTGAAAGCCAGAGATCTTTCACACTGGGGCGGTGCGCTTGCAGGACATTACAAAAAGTCCTGCAAGCAGTATCTTTGGGGTGGTTTGGGAGCGCCGTATAGAGTGTTTCTAAACCGCCCCTGGCCATTGGAATGCATGGGCAGCGTAGTTTTAAGCCTTTCTTCGGCCGCTAGTGGGGGTTAAAAGCAACAGTGTGAAAGTAGCCTAAAACAGGTGTCCAGACAGTTGATTATAAACCGGTGTTACCTAAAAACCCCTTCCCATTTCATGCTGTCAGCAATGACACCACATGGAAGAGAAATGTCACAAGGCCTGAGAAATAAAATAAATTTCTTTACACAAGAAAGGTGAAGGCCACAAGAAGATCAGCAAAGCTTTACTTATCAGTCATCAGGCCAGGTTCACACTGGTACGACATGACAGTTGTACGACTATGGATCCGACTTTGCCCTGCGACTTGAAGTCTCAAATCCATTAGACTCTTTGATCCCCGACAATACCAGGCACTGTGTCTAGAATGAATCTATAAGGTAAAAACTCCATGCCAAATTTTTTTTTTTTTTTTTTTTTTTTTTAAGCGCCATGTGTTTCCCCTCCAAGATCACACCAGGCCCATCAGTCTGGCATGGATTTTAAGGGGAACCCCCACACCGAAAAGAAGACCCGACAGAGGCAGAAGACAGCCGACAGATGAAGAACCGGAGGGGAGAAGCCCCGGCAGAGGCAAAAGACGTCGGAAGAGACGCCGGAGCTGCCTTAATAAAATACCTTAAAAACCTGTGTACTGTGTCTTATTTTTGACACTTTTTTTTTTAGGTGAATGGGTAGGGGTACAATGTACCCCATACTTATTCACATAGGGTGGGGGGCCGGGATCCTTGTTAAAGGGGGCTTCGAGATTCCAAAAAGCCCCCCGCCCGCAAAAGTTATAGCGTCTACAAACTATGGGAAAGATTTATGGCATTTTTTTTTTTTTACTAGTAATGGCGGTGATCTGCTATTTTTAGCGGTACTGCGACATTGCGACAGACAGATCACACACTTTTGACACATTTTTTGGGACCATTGACATTTATACAGCGATCAGTGCTATAAAATATGCACTAATTACTATGTAAATGTCACTGGCAGGGAAGGGGTTAACAGGTTAAATGCGTTCCCTCAGCGTGTTCTAACTGTATGGGGATGGGACTGACTAGGGGAGGAGACATATATCGTTTGACACTAAGTAGGAACAACGATGTCTCCTCTGCCCTGATAGAACAGGGATTTGTGTGCACACACACACACACACACACACACACACACACACACACACACACACACACACACACACACACACACACACACACACACACACACACACACACACACACACACACACACACACACACACACACACAGTGGCAGCGGCCACTAAAGGGAAGGACTATAGGGGATTTCACCCAGGAGAGCCATTCTGCCGCAGTTTATCTGCGCGAGTCAGTCGGGAACTGGATAATCAATGTTATGCACGTAACCTGTCAGTAATCATAAAGTTCTGACTGATCGGTGTTATTTTTTTTATGTTCATTTTTGTGTATGTCCTCACCATTATAAATAGTATAAACTGTCTTCAAAGGGTTAGTTCATCTTTTAATAAAATAAAAGACTTAATAAATCGGACACTTACCTGTCCTGGAGTCCATCGATGTTGGCACCGCAGCTGATGTTTCCATCAGGTGTCGGGCGCTGCCGCCTCCATTGCGAGTAAGGGAATCCGGCAGTGTAGCCTTAGGGCTTCATGCCGGGAACCCTACTGTGCATGCGCCAGTGCCAATCCTCTCTCCTACTGGTCCGGCGGCCAGGAAAGGAGGAGGGAGCCCCACGGTGACGTCAATACCCAGGGCTGAGGCTCCCAGAAGTGGGAACAGCATCCCGAAAGGCACCAAGAGGGGGGAGTACAAGTGGAACTCCACTTTAAGTTGAATGCCTTTACTAGTAGTTGTAGGATGTTGCTAGGACATAACTAAGGGAGACCCAGCTATTACTGCTCACCTCCACCATCACAGTGAGCTCTCAAACTCTGAGCTCAGAGCTACTGCATCATCACTG